>CM067167.1:100537239-100797579 GCA_034093135.1 Erigeron breviscapus | reverse complement strand
TAGACTGTGCCATGGGACCGGTTTTTGCCTAAAGAAACACCATCCCGCTCTATAGAGGGCGGGGATAAAAGTAGGGAGGATGATTGTGCACCAAACCGAGATTAGGTTTAGAAAGGGGATGATGGGTGTTTTTAGTTGTTTGTTGGCGATTCCCCGAAGGTAGAGTTTTAGCCTCTTTACGCCAATCAAATATGTATGAGTGTGATGTAGCCGATTATGATCGTGCTAATGGTTTTTAGATCTGATCGATCGTATTTAAGATTGCGTTGATCGTGTTGAGAACACGGTCTGATGAGTATGTTGTCGGTTGAATGCGTATGAATGAATGCCTTTTAGGTCTTTCGATCTCCTTTTTATAGGAGGGTATTGTCTTGGAAAACAAGCTAAGCTTTTTAGGGTTTCCTTGGTTTAAGGCCCGGAGTATTATTTCCATAATTACCGACCTTTTATGATAAGAACAAATCTCGACTTCATAGGGGAACAATTCTTATCTCTTTTATCCTCTGCGGGAGCCTCCGTTACGGACAACCTTCGTGTCGTAGCGAACTACTGTTCCCTCGTGTGACGGGTCCTGCGCACCGCTGGGAGGGTATGTCATCAAGCCCCCCAGTCCAAGGGGATGTTTGTTGCCAAATAAGCATTGTCTTGGACTATCACTGCCAATTTACTAACTCTTTGAGGGGAATGCTGCAATTTCTGGAATCCAAAAAGTCGTGTGTGTCAGTGCATGTATCTCGAGACGCGTCATCAACGGTTAGGGTTTTATTGCTCCATGTTTAAAAAGCGTCTCGCCGTTCCTTTATTTTTTCATGTATTTTTCTGCAACTGTCCCCATCTACTTTTTGTGAGTCGTTTTCTTTTCCCTTTTCTTTGTTAAATACCGCCGTCATTTACTGTTTCCTTTACATTCGTCCTTTTCTTGAGGATGGTATACGGATGTGAACGATTGCTTTATTTGCAATTGCTTACAAAATTCGGATTTGCATTCTATTTTTTTGGTTATATCTTTACCGAGCCAAATGGGTAAACAGGACAACTCAAACAGAACTAATCAAATGGGTTAAACTGGGTAATTTACAAAGTGTAAGCCATGATATATCATCTTATCAAAAATTTAGATTACTATCGAGATAGTACAACTTTCGTAATCATACTCGAAGTTCACTACTTTTTGCTTAATATAACCGGATAAAAACCAGCTGGGTCAAACCTAGTGAACCTCTACCAAAAACCACTTGTTCTGACTTGAACCCGGTTTAATCCGTTACCCATCCCACCCATTTTGTTGCTACCATATGTATTCCGCTTTGGCGCTTTCTATCCATGTCCCTTCTGGACAGTTATCCAGGAACCTTTATTGGGGCCTTTAGCTTATTTTCGCAACATTCATTTACTTTTTAGTTGAAAAACTGTTAATGCAAGTAAGGTTAGATGAAACAGAACATACAAGCTTTAAAGAGTAGTGATGGACTCCTTAGCCTGGACCTATTTTTTGACCACCCCATTTCCTTAGATTGTATGTTCTGTTGTGTATTAAATGTCTTGAGAAGAAATTGACACTTATATCTCTGCACCGGGTCCTATTGTTAGAAGTGAAGTACAATGGTTGGGGGAGAAACTTTTTATTGAGTATGTAAATTTTTGTTAGCTATGTGCAAACATGCATTTGTTTCACAGAATTAATGTAAAGCACGTACTATTTTCATGATTGTTGAATAAACCAAAGTCTATCGGATACAACCCCATGTGCTAATTCTAGCTAGCATATACTTTCAATGTAGGAACTTTTGGTATTTTGATATTTAATTCTGGTTTATTGGTATTGTGGTTTTAGAGATACAGCTTTCGGTCTGGCTTCCGACATTGCAAAGTTCAAATATTAGGTGGTTAGGTATGTAAGCTTCTAAAGTCTTCAATACTTTTAGGACCTGCATGTGGCTGGTTCCATATCTTGATTAAGTCTTTAATCAAGTTTCCACATTGCATGCATATGGCTCTTCAAAGATTAAGGGTTTCGAAAGGAGATGTAAATTTCTTAGATGTGACGATTTTGATCCATTAATTCAGTTGGCTTATGTTTGTATGATAAATAGTTTTAGCTAAAAGGAAACTCGTCAGACGTGTGCATCTGTTGAAAGTTGCCCAAAGTTTGTTTTTTGAATACATACAATCTCCGAAGTCCTAACACCCTTTTGTAGTACTATGTACATTTTATTATCTATCTTTATGGTCTTACATTCAGAAAAACAAAAGATATTTCGGGGACTTTTAAAGCAGCTTGGAAGGTAAAAGCATATATGGGCATGGGGCTTCCTTGGCGTCACCTATGGCAACCGGTGCTGATTGCCGGTACCACACCCCACCCTTATTCAGTGTTTTGCTCGGGTTCGGGGTTCAGCGTTCCAATGCCGATGTTTGGTTCAGCATTGGAATGGGTTTTGACGTCAATTTAGACTATAGAGTCACAATACTGGCCCATAATTAGAGACCTGATTCAACAGCAAGTGGTTAGGTAGATATTTTCGCATTGATAATACGATGCTATTTGCACATGCTTCCTGCGGAACAATAAAGTGTTCTGTTCCTGTCTATTATTGTGTCCTCTTGTACTAATCCATGTATCTAGGTACCTTACAATCACAGAACACTGAAGTTTTGTTGGAGGGCCAAAATATATTAGGCCTATGCTTACAAGGAGGGAGTTCTCCCAGCTTCTTGACTGCCACGTCAGCATCACATCACTCAGGACTCTCCCTGTCTATAAGACAAGCTTCTTGGAACTTCTTCGCCACATCATCAATTCTTTTATAATTTTTTTATTAACAAAAACCATTCAAATATAACAAAAAACACATTTTATTATTAAACAAACACATTACATTACTTAAAAATAAAAGACAACACATAATTAAAAAAGACACTACATGATAAAAACACGAAATACATTGAAATGCTACGATTACTCATCATCTTTTATTGACATACTTCCTATGCCACGGTAAGCGCTTTCGTAGGTAATTCATAACCCCAGAGAGTTCAGTTTGATGGAGGGTGTCCTCTTTGATTTTTATCAGCCATGATTCGTGTTGTCATCTCATCTTCAGTCAGACGAGGTCGGTGAACATTCTTTTTTGATGATGAGGATGTCATTTGGTTAGAAAGAGTGAGTTTGTAGAAGAATGAAAATTGGAATGGTAATAAAACTGAATTGTGCCCTGATGCTTGTATTTATAGAGTGACATTCAGGCTAGCCGCTCAGGGACTGAAAGTGTAAATGTTTTAAATTTTTGGCCGTTTGAGGGACTGAAAGTGTAAATATTTTGAATTCGAACGTTGGAGGGACTAATTGTGTAAATATTTTGAATTTTGAACGTTGAAGGAGCGTCTTGTAGTTTACCTATATATACTGGCTCCTTATCAAATATTTCTGATCAAAACACAAACTTTTATACATCTGAAATGGCTTCTTCATCAAATGTCACTAACCCAAAACCACCAATGACTGTCGATCAAGTGCAGGAAAGTATCATGGCTGATATCCTCGACCACCAATTGTTTAAAGAGGAACTTGTTGCAGTTATGCAAAAACTAAATGCGAAGAAGCAATGGTGTCGAGAACAAATCGATTATATACAAACCGGGTATTGTACTGATCTTGAGTGTCAATACTTTACTTATTTGCAGGGGAAGATCGACAAGATTCAAGTTGCTCTGGAACAACTTGATTGTGCGGTTTACAACTTGAACCATTTGATCATATGGGCCAAAGCAGTTTATGAGATTAATGAATAAGTTTGTCTTTTATGTGTTCTAGGAACTATTATGTTGTATGTTTTTCTTTAATAATTCAAAGCAATTAAAAAGGAACCATGATAAGCTCCCTGAAGCAGTGCTCGTATCTGAAGCCCCTCCCATGCTTCTCCTGGTAAAGCTGATACACCGTTGCATAAAGCAACTCATCGGAGACGGGCCTCCCCTGTGCATTCAACATCGTACATATTGCCTCAAACTGCTTACATTCCTTCTGAATTCTGGTGAAGTGACCTACTAGTTGATGTTTGCTCCGTGGACCTTCAGTTGTATCCCTGTTGAACATTTCAGTAATGTCGTTCCAAGCGTTTTCGCTTGGGTTATTCATTTCACATCTACCGGTAACAGGGTCAGGTTGCCTCAACATCCAACACCTCGACAACAAAAGATCTTCTGATTCAGTCCACCTTTGTATCGACATTTTTAAATGGAATGGTTTGATGAAGATAAAAATGAGTTGAAATGGTATTTTGTTGTTGATTGATTGTTGTAAAAGGGTAGGGTTTAAATAGATTAAGTTTTTTAAAAAAATAGCAATTAGCCGTTGAAATAAAAAAAAAAGTTTTTTTTTTATTTAGTCCGCTCTTTACCCCACATGCTACCCCACATTCAAGCGTCCTTCGCAGTCTCCATGAGGACTCCCGCTTGAAGACGCAACGCTAGGACTCTCCCTGTCCATAGCGTCTGGCGTCCTCCTCCCCAAAGACGCAAGGCTAGGGACGTTATAAGCATGGGCCTTAGAAGAGTAAGTTCGTACTGCAAGATTTGGAGCCCGAAGTTTGAACGTTGAATTGTTGTACGATAAGGTGCATAAGGGTACACGGATTGCCCCGGGAAAAAGGTGGTCAGTAGCTTTTGCCTAATTGCATACTGCCTCGACTCTTAGGCGTCTAATGGGTGGAAGAAAAGTGGTAAAGTTCATCACCAGTTTCTTCCCCATCCTTTTCTTTTTCTTTTTTTTTTTGCTCTTTGTAATTTTGAGGGACATAATAGGTAAATTATTATATATATATATATGGGAAAAGTGAATTTAAGGTTGTCCGGCACCTAAGCTTAGGTGTGGAACCCCTCACATACTAATATTTTAGTATTTCTTGTTTAATGAATAAATGATTGGGCCCCCATGAATTTTATGGTTTAAAAAATTAGTATGTGAGTGTTCCACACCTAAGCTTAGATACCCGACAGCCTTATATTACCATCCCCATATATATATAGATACTATATATATATATATATATATATATATATGTATAAATATATATATAGGACAAGATCTTGACCCTTAGATCATGGTTAAATTGATGCACGAAGATTCACGAAGCAATTGATGCACGATGATTTTCATGATGCACGGTGATTTTCAGTGAAAAGAATTTATTTGCAGTTTGACATTATAATTTTATATTTTTGAACTTATGTTGTACAAAAGGTAAATTTTATTTTGACATTATTATGCTAAATGTATTTTATTTATTTATTTTCGGTTCAACTACAATGTGAAAGTAAAATATTATGTGACCGGTTTAGTGACTAGTTCAATCTTCAAAACATGTTTTTATCAATTATAACTTTAATTCAAAACTTTCTTATTTTTTCTTTTTTTATCATAAAATTCCTTTAAATTATATTTGTACAATCTTAAAGGAAAGACTTGTTCAATTGTCTTGTCCTTCAATGAAAAATGTTAGTATTAATCTTGGCCTGTTAATTTATGTAGTTTCTTTGTTTGATTTATGAGCTAAATAAGTTTTATGGAAAAAGTCTATTGTTGACTGAGTATGATAGGAAGGAGTGGTTTAGTCTTTAGTGACTTAAAATTCGAAGAATGTGGTGGCCATGCTTTTACGTATCCATGCTTTAGGGATATATTTTTAAAATTGCTTAATAATTTACTCTTAAGATATGACAAGTGACAAGTATAATTCACTCATTTTTTCTATTAGTAAAGATTTAAAAAAAAATTTAACATTCTCTTATGGTTTTCTTTTTTTCTAACATGAATTAATAAGTTAAATCATAAGGAGAGGCCTGAAACCAACAACAGACTCTCCTTACTCGCAGTTTTCACAAAATTATGGCAAAAACAAATTGGCCTCTTTATTTATTTATTTTCTCGTCCTGGTTATTTTCGACACCAAAAAACACCAAATCGACATCAAAACAACAAATCCGTTCCTTCGTTCTGCAATCAGGGCAAACTTTAATCTTCTCTCTTTCTTTTCAAGCTACAATCGGCGGTGTGATTTGGATTGACTAACGCGGTGCTCTAATACCAATTTTGGCCCTAAACGGGTCTTTGATGTGGTTGATTATCAAAAAGATCCGTATTGGGCCAACAATTGCTACAGAGCGCCAAGTTAATAAGTGTTCATCATTTACCAAATTTAACTTTCTGATTAGAATTCGTGAATCAATTAGAGATCCTGCCATTGGAAAAGTTGCAAACTTTGAACACCGTTTCAACATTATTTACAAAAGTGTGAGTTTGTTTACGTGTCATGAGTTTTGTTCAGTAGACATGATTCCAAGGGCCAACTGGGTTTCCGAAGCTCGGTTCTTAAAACTTGTCCATCTCCAGAAGCCCGGATTTTCAAAACAAATCATTTGACTCTCTTATTTTTGGAGTTTCTTTCATGAAAATCACTATTCCAACCAATTTTTTTTTTATATCTTTCATAAACAGGTGAGCTTTGTTGGTTGTTATATATGAAAATGCACAAACTTTATGCTTATTGACTTAAACCAAACCCTTTTATGATGCTTCTTTCATCACAGTGCTACTGTGCTACACTGCTAGCACTATTATAACTATAAGCATATATCATATGTAGGAAGCTTTTAGTAAAGTGATGTAACATTTGCAAATTTTGACCCGTTGACTTGACGTGTAATATGACTAACTTATTCTTGTTAATGAAATGATTTAAATTCAATCTATGATTATATGACGTGTGTTATGCTAGTCGGGATTATATAGGCGTGTTAAACGAGTTTGAGTCTTATATTAGTCTTAATCCAGGCCATAAGGGTTTGGGTTGGGTTATTTGATTAAACGTTCACCGATTTCATGTTATTCGGGTGATTAAATGATTGATTTATGATGTAAAGGATTAAAGGATTAATAGGATGGTTAAAGATGATGAAAGTGCAATTAAAAGGGTTAATTTTAAGTCCCCAGGTTGGATTTGGGGTATGGGTTCGTATGGAATTCGTTTGATCAAAGAACAAAATTGAGTTGCTGATTTGCACCCCAGGTGCGGCGCACCAAGGGAGTGGTGCGGCGCACCACTGCCCAGTTTAGGTTTTTGGTTTTTGATGGGAGCCCGATATGCGACGCACCAAAGGGTAGGTGCGGTGCACCTATTGTTGATAGGAAATTTCTGGAGGATTGGTGCGACGCACCACTTGGCAGGTGCGGCGCACCACCTGCCCAGATTTTACAAAATGTGTCGTTTAGCTTATATTTTGATCTTATACTTGTTCTAGGTTATTGGAGACACCTAGTCATCGTTGTATTGTGCTTGTAGCTTGTTGTTAAGCTGTATCAAGGTAAGATACACTACTTTTGTCACGCTGAGGGTTCAACAAGCAAAGGTTTCATACTTATAACTTCCTTAACGGTAACATATGATATATGTGGGTATCTCGGGTTACACGGGAGGTAATATGGGATATGTAGTTGACCATGAGACCTGAAATGCAGACCCTAATGTAGTGAAATGAAGTATTGTTTAATGTAGTGTATTGATATTCCTTAGCTACCCTTAGTTGCTTATTATGGAGACTTTTGATTACATTTCATTTTGATGTCGAATATATGTAATAATGTGTGAACGGTTGTTTAATGTTGGGCAACCGTTGGGTTTTCATTTGAACTATTGTTTGATATGGCGTGTAACACCAAACTAAATGCAGAAACCGAAATGTTTTTATCGGTTTTGACTTTTACAGTCTTTACTTCCGCAATTTTAACACCGTTAGATGAAAGATTTTCCAAAACCCATATTTTTAAACGTCGGGTGTTACAAGTTGGTATCAAAGCATTGGTTTAAGTGAACCAAAATTTGACTTATGCCGTAGGATTTTGGACTTAGACCGACGAGAAGTAGGTTAGGCTTAAGTAGGATGCCTAGCTAATGAAGTGGAATGCTCTAAGACGGGTTGGGGAGTGATTGAGAGTGTGATTTAAGGCTTGATTATTGTGTGTGATAATGTAGTTATATGTAGTAGAGCCTTAACATATGTAGTTACTCTTTAACTTTTGTTAACCGTCATTGTTGCTTTGTAGAGTTAATGGCAAACACTAGAGCTAGTAACCAGAGAGCGGGAGGAAATGGTGGTGGTGTTCCTCCTAACGGAAACGGGGCTGGAAATGAAGTAGAACAAAGGCTACCCCGTGTACAAAATCGCCGTCTTGGTGATCCACCAACCGCCTCTGAAGTAGATAGAGCAAACCCGGTAATAGAGCAGGTTCCCAATCAAGCCCAATTACATGAAGAATTGAGAGCTATCCGAGCTCTCTTAATGAGAAATGAAGAGGAATTAGCTCAATTGAGGGCTGAAAGAAATGCAGAAAGGATTGGGAGTGAACAAAGGGGTGAGCGTTCGGAAGGGAATTACAATCCCTCCCAAAGTGCTGAACCATCCATGGCAGCCGTGGGTGTTAATGAAGTTAATGGTGGAGGACTTGGAGTTGTTAATGCACCTCGTGTTAATAACTTCAAATATGAAAGTTTTCAGAAATGTGGTACCAAGGAGTTTGATGGTACCCAAAATGCATTGGGTGCTATGGAGTGGATCGAGGACATTGAGGTAGTTTTTGCATCTTGCTATTGTCCGGATGATATGAAGGTTTTGTGTGCTAGTAGGATGTTGAAGAAGAATGCCCGTAATTGGTGGAGGGCTACTACAGTGTCTATGGCTCCTGAGGTACTTGCAGTTATGCCTTGGGGAACATTTAAGGAGAAGTTTCTAGAGGAGTATGTGGGAACGCATGAGTTAAGGTTGATTGAAAAGGAGTTTAGAACGTTGGTTGCTAAACCCGGTGCAATTTCTGATTATGCACACTCGTTTATGGAGAAGTTGAAGTTTGTTGGACACTTGGTTCGAAGGCAGGAGGACCAAATTGGACTTATTGTGATGGTCTCCCTGTTAGTTATCGTGGATTATGTAGACAACATGTGACTTTATCGGCGGCTATTAAGGAGTCAAAGAGGTTGGATGATGACTTCAAAAGTGAGAAAGTTGTGGTGAAGGTTGATGACAAGAAAGCAGGGTTCAAAAGAGGGTCAAATTGGTCATCTAATAACAATAATAAGAAGTTTCGTAGGAATTCTAGCTCAAGTGGTGACAAAGATAAAAAGAAGAATGGGTCTTGGTGTGCTTTTTGCAAGAATGTTCATGAAGGTCAATGTTCCGACAAGACAAGAAGGTGTCATAAGTGCGGGAAGTCGGGACATCTTGCAACGGAATGTAGGGACAAGATTCGTTGTTACAAGTGTCAGGAAACGGGTCATCTTA
The DNA here is from genome assembly GCA_034093135.1 of Erigeron breviscapus. Taxonomy (NCBI): domain Eukaryota; kingdom Viridiplantae; phylum Streptophyta; class Magnoliopsida; order Asterales; family Asteraceae; genus Erigeron; species Erigeron breviscapus. The sequence continues at coordinate 100,788,246 of CM067167.1, read as the reverse complement.
TTGCCGATTGCCCACAAATGAAGAATGACGGGAAGAAAGCAGCCACTTCAGCAACAAAAGTAAGAGCCTTGCAGATGACTGTGGATGATGCTAAGAACAACGACGAGGTGGTAAGTGGTACTTTCCTTGTTAATTCAAAACATGCTTCTGTTTTATTTGATTCGGGTGCAAATAGGTCGTTTGTGTCTACTTTATTTGCTCCTAAGCTAGGAAGAGTCACTACCCCTTTAGATTGCTCGATAGAGGTGGAAATTGCTAATGGTACGGTTAGTGATATACGTGTGGGTTATGATGATTGTGACATTGAGATTGAAGGTCGTTTGTTTCCGGTCCAGTTATTGCCTACTACTTTAGCCGGTTTTGATGTAGTGATTGGTATGGATTGGTTGTCTAGAAATGAAGCTAATATTTTGTGTTCCCAAAAGATTATTCGGTTTCCTACATCCGATGGTAATGTGGTAACGGCTTATGGAGATAAGAAGAGAGGGGGGATAAAGATCATTAGTATGATGAAGGCTATTAAATGTATAAGGAAGAATAAGAGTCATTTCTTGGCCTATGTTATTGATGTGAGAAAGGAGAAGCCTTCTATTGCTAGTGTTGAAGTAGTGTCCGATTTTCCCGATGTGTTTCCCGAAGATCTTCCCGGTATCCCTCCCGACCGTGAAGTTACTTTTCAGATAGATCTTATTCCCGGTGCTACACCTGTTGCTAAAGCACCTTACCGATTAGCTCCTACAGAAATGAAAGAGTTAATGTCCCAACTTCAGGAGTTACTGTAACATCCCGAACTTTTATTTAATGTTTGACTAATGCCGTTAAGTCAATTTGGGGTGTCGTTAAGTCTTTACTTAATATTTGAATGAAGTTATGTGTGGTTAACGTAGGTAAAGTAGTTAGGTTTAAAAGCCTAAATTTTAATGACGAATAAAAGTGTGATTAATGTCGCTTAAAGGCTATGTAGTGCCTTTTAATGAAGGACTAATGTTTTTATATGGTCAATAATGCAGTTTGTGGCCAATAATGAAGGGTTTAGAAGTCCAGGGACTGATTTTGACATAGGTTGAAATCTAAAAACGGGATTAAGGCTTTGATGGGTGTAATTAGGGTTGATTGAGCAGCCATTAGCAAATAATAACTCACACACAAAGTCTCTCTAATCTTTCTTGATTTCTAAAGCAATTAATCTAGTTTTTGGGTCTAGCGATTGGGTATTTTGGTGTTGGAATCGATCAGCCACCTAGCAAGCAGGTAATCATTGAATCGTTGGTTGTATTTTCAGGTTTAGGGGTGGTTAATTATGAAATAGATCTGATTAAAATTGGATTATACACGTAATTAGGGCTTAGATGGTGTTTTGGTCAATTAACGTGCTAAACGGAGTTAAACGAGTCCAAAGTCGATCTTGATGATCAAAATATGTTTAATTATGTTGAAAACATGTTTTGGGTGAAGCCTAAATCGAATGATTTCTGGAAAATTGAAGGACGAAGCCGTTTTGTGAATTCTGGTCTTAAATTCGTTTTCTGGGTTCTGGTGTTGTCCAACGAACTTTAAGTTCGTTTGTGGGATCTAAATTCGTTTGGAAAACGAATTTTAAGTTCGTTTTTAGCAAACTGAGTCTAAGTTCGTCGGAACGAAGAAAGAGTTCGTTCGGAGTAGATAACTTCGTAAAAAGGATTTTGAGATTAAGATCGTAAAGAGGATTAATTTCGTAAACTATCTTCGTTGGTTATATAAATTCGTTCAGAGATCATCTTCGCAAGTTATAATCATTTTCGTAAAGTAGATCGAACGAAGTTTAAGTTCGTACGAAGGTTATCTTCGTAAGGTGTAATTCTGGAATTTTACGTAGTCAGTCTTAAGTTCGTACGAGGGTCCATTTAAGGTCCCAAATGACTTATACTTTATATGTTAATGTACGATAGGTGTCGGGGATTACTGATAAGCACTATTAGCTATTTGGTTGCACGCGTACACTACTACCAGGTAAGATACACTACTCTGACACGCTGGGGGATCAACTAAAAGCTGGTTTCAAATCGTAAACACTTCCATTCGGTACCTTATTATTGCATGTGGGCATATGGGTTACTTGGGGGGTATTATGGGTTATGCAGTTGACCATGAGACCTGAGATGCAGTCCCTATTGTAGTGTAATGCAGTATTGCTTAATGTAATATGTAGTTATGCAGTTGATGTTGTTTAATGAAGTATCTTGATATGTAAGATAGATAGAAACGAATTTGATGTGTGATATGCATGCCGGACCTGTACGCCTAGTTCACTAGACTTGCTAGGTTGCTATGTCACTTGCACGTTTAAGGATCCAAACGTAATGAAGTTAAAGTGTGTGTATGTCTAGGAATGTGTGTTACCTAGACTATATGTGTGTGAATGTTTGGGAATGCAGGGACCCAATCTATATGTGTGAAATTGAGCTCATAAAACAGATGCAGTGAAAAGTGTTAAGCTTAACCCGTACTAGCCTTAGCCGGGCAAGTGCGTAGATGCAGTTGTTGCTTGGTGGCTCCTCGCAACATGGTCTCTATAACGCAGGGCGAGTAATACGAGGGGTTTGACCAACCTACATATACGGATTACTCAAGGATTGGCTTGCCATTCCTTAACGACGTAAGATGAGTAGTCTTTTGACTAATCATCCAGTCGGGTGTGATGCAGGGCACACTTATATGCAGTTAACGAAGATACGTGTGACAATGTGTGAACTAATGCAGGATAGGCACATTTAGGATGATTATCCTAATTGAAACGAAGTTGAAATGCAGTATATGTGTGAACGTGTGATGTGTGTTGTGCCTAATAGAACTTGTCTAATAATGAAGATTGTTTTAATTGGACAAATGCTTTTAAATTAAGTGTTATCTTACTTAGCTATTCTTATAGCTAATACTTGCTTCTTAATGTGGTTGTTCCCTCAGGTTTAGCTTGATGGAAACTAGATGCAGGACGTGTGAGCTTGGGTAGATGCAATGCAGGAGCCTTAGCTACCCTTAGACGATGCTTTCTTTAGACATTCATTACATTTCGTATTTAATGTCGAATTTATGTAGTGATGTGTGAACGGTTGTTTTATGTTGGGCAACCGTTGGGTTTTCATTTGAACTATTGTTTGATATGGCATGTAACACCAAATAAATGCAGAAACCAAAATGTTTCTATCGGTTTTGACTTTTACAGTCTTTACTTCCGCAATTTAACACCGTTAGGTGAAAAGTTTTTGAAAACCCATATTTTTAAACGACGGGTGTTACAAGTTGGTATCAGAGAAGCAGTTTAAGTGAACCAAGGCCTATTGACCATAGGATTTGGACTTAAACTTAAGGTGTGCATGCTAGGTACTCGTAGGATGCCTTAGCTAGAGATGACATGTGATGTAGGATGGGTTGGGATGAGTGCGAGTGTAGTAGGGCTTATGAGATGTTTACGTTACGATGATATGTTTTAGCCTTATCTCGGCGAGCTTTTTGTTTTATTTTGCGCTTATCGACTCCACCATTTTATTGAAGGAAAATGGTAAACACTCGCAACCGCAACATCCAACGCGACGGAGCTACTGCTAGCGTTACTCCACCTGTCCATCCGGGTGCAGGTGCTTCTAATGCTGCTAATGCTGCTGCTAATGCTAATGTGAATCGTGTGAACCCCGCCGTGTTAATCAACCAGGCTCATTGGGTCTGATGCCTCCACCACCTGGCAATCCTCCGAGAGTTAACGATGTAGTGGTGGATCAGATTCCCAATCAGACGGAGATGTATAATCTTGTGCTAACTCTTCAGGCCCAGTTGGCCCAAACGCAAGAACAGTTGAATCAGGCGTTGGCAGCTAACGCAGAAGGAACTGGTAACAGTCACTTTGTGCCTTCTCACCACACTGAGCCACCGGTCGATGATGTTGTTATTCCTCATGCTAATGTTAATGTGGTTCCTCCTAATGATGTTCACGCCCCTCGATTCAAGTTTGAAAGTTTCAGAAGTGTGGAGCTCAGAAATTCTATGGAACACTTAATGCAGTAGGTTGCATGGAATGGCTTGATGATACTGAGATGGTTTTTGAAGCTTGTGATTGTCCCGAGGATAAGAAAGTGTTGTGTGCTAGTAGGATGTTGAAAGAAGGTGCTCGGGACTGGTGGAAGAGCATTACTATTACGATGACTCCGGCTATGGTAACTGCTATTACGTGGGCTGACTTTAAGCAGAAATTCATTGAGGAATATATTGGGGTACATGAGCAGCGTAAAATGGAAAAAGAGTTCCGTGCTTTGACAGCTGAAGTTGGCAAAATTAATGATTATGCTCGTTCCTTTATGGAGAAGATGAAGTTCGTAGGTCATCTGTTCCGTACTGATGCGGATCAGGTTGCTTGCTATGTTGATGGGTTGCCTCCGAGTTATCGAGGTATCTGCAGGCAGCACAAGACTCTGACTGAAGCAATCAAGGAGTCTAAAAAGCTTGATGATGATTTTGCTTCGGACAAGAAAGTAGTTGAGAAAGTCGACGACAAGAAAGTGGGATTTAAAAGAAGGTCAAATTGGTCTTCCAATAACAATAATAATAAGAAGTTCTGTGGAAGTGGTAGTTCGAGTGGTGACAAGGATAAAAAGAAGAATGGTTCATGGTGTACATTTTGCAAGACAATTCATGAAGGGTATTGTACCGACAAGACAAGAAGGTGCCATAAGTGTGGGAAGTCGGGACATCTTGCCACTGACTGTAGGGACAAGACTCGTTGCTACAAGTGCCAAGAAACGGGTCATCTCATTGCCGACTGTCCACAGATGAAGAATGCTGGAAAGAAGACCGCCACGACAGCAACAAAAGTGAGAGCTCTTCAAATGACGATTGATGACGCAAGGAACAACGATGAAGTGGTATGTGGTACTTTCCTTGTTAACTCAAAGCCTGCCTCTGTTTTATTTGATTCAGGTGCAAATAGGTCGTTTGTGTCCACATTATTTGCTCCTAAGCTAGAGAGAGTCACTACTCCCTTAGATTGTTCGTTAGAGGTAGAAATTGCTAATGGTACGGTTAATAATATACGTGTGGGTTATGACGATTGTGAGATTGAGATTGAAGGTTGTTCTTTTCCAGTTCAACTATTGCCTACTACCTTAGGTGGTTTTGATGTAGTGATTGGTATGGATTGGTTGGCTAGAAATGAAGCTAGTATTGTATGTTCCCAAAAGATAATTCGATTGCCTATATCCGAGGGTAAAGTGATAACGGTGTATGGAGACAAGAAGAGAGGAGGAATAAAGATTATTAGTATGATGAAAGCTATTAAATGTATAAGGAAAAACAAGAGCCATTTCTTGGCTTATGTCATAGATGCAAGAAAAGAGAAGTCTCCAATCGCTAGTGTTGAGGTAGTATCCAATTTCCCCGATGTGTTTCCCGATGATCTACCCGGTATTCCTCCCGATCGTGAAGTTACTTTTCAGATAGATCTTATTCCCGGTGCTACACCCGTTGCTAAAGCACCTTACCGATTAGCTCCTACAGAAATGAAGGAATTAATGACGCAACTACAGGAGTTACTTGACAAGGGGTTCATACAACCTAGTTCCTCGCCTTGGGGAGCTCCGGTTCTCTTTGTTAAGAAGAAGGATGGATCAATGCGCATGTGTATTGACTACCGTGAGTTGAACAAACGAACGGTCAAGAATAAGTATCCTCTCCCGAGAATTGATGATCTTTTTGATCAACTACATGGTGCTTCGTATTTTTCAAAGATTGATTTGCGGTCCGGTTATCATCAGTTAAAGGTAAAGAAGGAAGATGTAGCAAAGACAGCTTCCGGACTAGATATGGTCATTATGAGTTCTTGGTCATGCCATTTGGGTTGACCAATGCTCCAGCCGCGTTTATGGACTTAATGAATCGGGTATGTCGCCCCTTTCTAGATCATTTTGTTATTGTGTTTATTGACGATATTTTGATCTATTCTAAGTCAGAGGATGAACACCGTGAGCATTTGAAAGCAGTTTTGGAGGTGTTGAGGGAGAAGAAGTTGTACGCAAAGTTTTCTAAATGTGAGTTTTGGCTCCGAGAAGTGCAGTTTCTTGGTCATGTTATTACATCGGAAGGTATTAAAGTAGATCCTTCAAAGATTGAAGCTGTTTCAAAGTGGGAGCAACCAAAGACTCCTACCGAGATTAAGAGTTTTCTTGGTTTGGCTGGGTATTATAGAAGGTTTATTCAGGATTTTTCCCGAATAGCCAAGCCTATGACGGAATTAACAAAGAAGGGTGTGAGGTACGAGTGGACTGAAAAGCAGGAAAATGCATTCCAAACGTTGAAAAAGAAGTTGTGTGAAGCTCCTATCCTTGCCTTGCCTGAAGGTACTGATGATTTAGTGGTATATAGCGATGCTTCTATTACGGGTTTGGGTTGTGTCTTAATGCAGAGAGACAAAGTGATTGCCTATGCTTCATGTCAGTTGAAGCCTCATGAGAAGAATTACCCTACCCATGATCTTGAGCTAGCAGCGGTTGTGTTTGCATTGAAATTATGGAGACATTACTTATATGGCACTAAATGCACACTTTACACCGACCATAAGAGTTTACAATATATGTTTACTCAAAAGGAGATGAATGTGAGACAAAGAAGGTGGATGGAGTTACTTAAAGACTATGATTGTGAAATCAAATACCATCCGGGTAAAGCCAATGTAGTGGCGGATGCACTAAGTAGGAAAGTGCAAAGCTCTTCTTGTAAGTTGATGAGCATGCAAGTTCAGGCCAAGTCGGGTCTATTAGATCGAATTAAAGAAGCACAAGAGATGGCATTAATGAAGGATAATATTGATAAAGAGAGTATTGGGAAGAAGAAACGACTTGTGATGGAGACTAATAGCCGTGGGTTTTAAACATACAAGGGTCGTATTTGGGTGCCACTGCTTGGTGGTAACCGGGAGTTGATCCTTGAAGAGGTCCATAGAAGTAGGTATTCGATGCATCCCGGTGTCACCAAAATGTATGCAGATTTGAAGCCGATCTATTGGTGGCCGGATATTAAAGGAGAAGTAGCTCATTTTGTAGCAAAGTGTTGACGTGTGCAAGAGTGAAGACGGACCATCAAAAGCCGTATGGTTTGTTGCATCAATTAGAAATTCCCGAGTGGAAATGGGATCATATTACCATTGACTTTGTAACGAAGCTACCTAAAACGCCGAAAGGGAATGATATGATATGGGTGATTGTAGATAGATTGACGAAGAGTGCTCATTTTCTAGCTACCCGACAAGATGTGCCTTTAACGAAGATGGCGAAGTTGTACATTGATGAAGTAGTTGCGAAACATGGAGTCCCGTTATCTATGTTTCGGATCGAGACTCGAGGTTTGTGTCAAACTTTTGGAAGGGTCTTCAACGGGAGTTGGGTAGTAGAGTAAATTTGAGTACCGCCTATCATCCCCAAACCGATGGGCAAAGTGAGAGAACCATTCAAACCTTGGAGGATATGTTGAGAACGTGTGTACTTGAATACGGTGGAGCATGGGATGAACACTTGAAGTTGATTGAATTTGCTTATAATAATAGTCACCATGCAAGTATTGGGATGCCACCATTTGAAATGTTATATGGGAGAAGATGTAGGACTCCAAGTTGTTGGATGGAGCCCGGTGAAAGGAGCAGTTGACCGGTCCCGAAATTATTGAAATTACCTCTGAAAAGGTTAATGTAGCTAAAGAAGCCTTACGTGTGGCAAGAGAAAGGCAGAAAATATATGCAGATAAGAAAAGGAGACCGATTGAGTTTAATGTTGGTGATTTAGTGATGCTGAAAGTATCACCTTGGAAAGGAGTTATCCGATTTGGAAAGAAGGGAAAGTTGAGTCCACGTTTCATTGGACCTTTTAAAGTGGTGAGGCGCATTAAAGATGTGGCATATCAGTTGGAATTACCTCCAGAATTGGATGGAATTCACAACACCTTCCATGTATCCTACCTGAGGAAATGTTTAGCTGAGGAGTCGAGTGTGATTCCTATTAAAGACGTGAGTATTGTAACATCCCAAACTTTTCTTTACTAGTTGACTAATGCCGTTAAGTCAATATTGTGTGTGTCGTTAAGTCTATTTTAGATTTAAATGTTTATATGTAGCTAATGTGTGTTATGTGTGAGGCTTGTAAGCCTAAATGTTAATGTAGTATAAATGTGTGTAATATGAAGGTTAATGTCTATGTAGTGATAGTTAATGAAGGATTAATGATGTATATGGTCAATAAAGTAGTTTGTGACCAATAATGAAGGATTAGGAAGCTTAGGGGTTAGTTTTGACATGTGTGCAAAGTCAAAAACGGGTTTAGAGGTTTAATGGTTGTCATTGAGAGCCTTATGCAGATTTTCTTCCTCTAAAACAAGCCCTAGTTGATCCCCTCCCTTCCCTCTCTAGTTTCTCCCTTGATCTTATTCGTTTTGGAGCCGAATCGATCGTGTATTGCTTAGATCTTGGATCTTGATCACCAAATACAGGTAATATAGGTATTCCTCAGTTGAGAATTGATTGTGTGAGTCTTATATTAGTCTTAATCCAGGCCATAAGGGTTTGGGTTGGGTTATTGATTAAACGTTCATCAATTTGATGTTATTAGAATGATTAAATGGTTGGTTTATGATGTTAATGATTTAAAGGATTATAGTATGGTTAAAGATGATGAAAGTGCAATTAAAAGGATTAATTTTAAGTCCCCAGGTTGGATTTGGGGTATGGGTTAGTATGGGATTCGTTTGATCAAAGCGTAAAAGTGTAGTTGCTGGTCTGCACCCCTGGTGCGACGCACCAAAGGGCTGGTGCGGCGCACCCAATGAGGATATAAGTTTCTGGAGTGTTTGTGCGACGCACAGGGTGGGAGGTGCGGCGCACCACTGGCCAGTTTTGATTTTGGTACACCCCGATATGCGACGCACCAAGGGCTGGTGCGGCGCACCTGCCTTTAATCTAATTTCCCTGGGAGTTTAGTGCGACGCACCAAAGGGTAGGTGCGGCGCACTCGTAGTTATTTTGAATTTCTCTGGAGGAATGGTGCGACGCACCACATGGAAGGTGCGGCGCACCACCTGCCCAGATTTTACAAAAGGTGTCGTTTAGCTTATCTTTCGATCTTATACTTGTTCTAGGTTATTGGAGACATCTAGTCATCGTTGTATTGTGCTTGTAGCTTGTTGTTAAGCTGTATCAAGGTAAGATACACTACTTTTGTCACGCTGAGGGTTCAACAAGCAAAGGTTTCATACTTATAACTTCCTTAACGGTAACTTATGATATATGTGGGTATCTCGGGTTACACGGGAGGCATTATGGGATATATAGTTGACCATGAGACCTGAAATGCAGACCCTATCGTAGTGAAATGAAGTATTGCTTAATGTAGTATACTGTTATGCAGTTTATGTAGTATTACGAAGTAGCTTGTGATGCTTTGAGATGTAGTGTATGTTGTTGATTGTTGATATGTGCATGATTGTATGGCTTGCTCAACTAGTACACTAGACTCGTTAAGTTGCCATGACACGTGCACGTTTAAGGGCCCAAAACGTAAAAGCAGTAAACGTAGAAAACGTTTAGGTAATGCAGTCACCTAAACTAAATAATGCAGGATCGAGCTCGTTAAACTTTGATGCAGGAAAGTGTTAAGCTTAACCCGTACTTGCCCTAGCCCGGCTAAGTGCGTTGACGTAGTTGTTGCTTGGGTGGCTCCTTGCAACATGGTCTTTATAATGCAGGGCGAGTAATACGAGGGGTCTGACCAACCTCCACATACGGATTACTCTTGGATTGGCTTGCCATTCCTTAACGACGCTTGATGTACAACCGTGTGGGGTTTGTCATCTAGTCGGGTGTAACTTATGTTACACATTAACGCAGTTAATAACGTAGTAAAGCAGTTAAAACGTAGTAAAGCAGTTAATCGTAGTAAAGCAGTTAAAACGTAGTAAAGCAGTCAATGTAGAAAGCAGTTATGTGGTTAAACGTGTGTAATGAAGTAATGCAGGATAGGCACATTTAGGGTGATTCATCCTAATTGATATGAAGTTGTTATGCAGTTTTGTGTGTTGTGCGTTGTGCCTAATGAGCTTGTCTAATAATGGAGAAATGTTTTAATTGGACAAATGCTTTTAAATTAAGTGTGATCTTACTTAGCTATTTATATAGCTAACACTTGTTTCTTTAATGTGGTTGTTCCCTCAGGTTTAGCTTGATGGACTAGTGATGCAGGATTTGTGAGCTTGGGTAGATGCAATGAAGGAGCCTTAGCTACCTATAGACGAATCTTTATTAGACATTTATTTACATTTCGTACTTAATGTCGAATTTATGTAGTGACGTGTGAACGGTTGTTTTATGTTGGGCAACCGTTGGGTTTTCATTTGAACTAATGTTTGATATGGCATGTAACACCAATAAAACGTAGAAACCGAAATGTTTTTATCGGTTTGACTTTTAAAGTCTTTTCTTCCGCAATTTAACACCGTTAGGTGAAAGTTTTGAAAACCCATATTTTCAAACGTCGGGTGTTACAAGTTGGTATCAGAGAATTGGTTTAAGTGAACCAAAATTCGACTTATGCCGTAGGATTTTGGACTTAGACCGATGAGAAATAGGTTAGGCTTAAGTAGGATGCCTATCTAATGAAGTGGAATGCTCTAAGACGGGTTGGGGAGTGAGTGAGAGTTTGATTTAAGGCTTGTTTATTGTGTGTGATAATGTAGTTATATGTAGTAGAGCCTTAACATATGTAGTCACTCTTTAACTCTTGCTAACCGTCGTCGTTGCTTTGTAGAGTTAATGGCAAACACTAGAGCTAGTAATCAGAGAGCAGGAGGAAATGGTGATGGTGTTCCTCCTAATGGAAACGGGGCTGGAAATGAAGTAGAGCAAAGGCCACCCCGTGCACAAAATCGTCGTCTTGGTGATCCACCAACTATCTCTGAAGTAGATAGGGCAAACCCGGTTATAGAGCAGGTTCCTAATCAAGCCCAACTACATGAAGAATTGAGAGCTATTCGAGCTCTCTTAATGAGAAATGAAGAAGAGTTAGCTCAAATGAGGGCTGAGAGAAATGCAAAAAGGATTGAGAGTGAACAAAGGGGTGAGCGTTCGGAAGGGAATTACTCTAATCCCTCCCAAAGTGCTGAACCATCCATGGCAGCCGTGGGTGCTAATGGAGTTAATAATGGAGGACATGGAGTTGTTAATGCACCTCGTGTTAATAACTTCAAATACGAAAGTTTTCAGAAATGTGGTGCTAAGGAATTTGATGGTACCCAAAATGCAGTGGGAGCTATGGAGTGGATTGAGGACATTGAGGTAGTTTTTGCATCTTGCTATTGTCCGGATGATATGAAGGTTTTGTGTGCTAGTAGGATGTTGAAGAAGAATGCCCGTAATTGGTGGAGGGCTACTACAGTGTCTATGGCTCCTGAGGTACTTGCAGTTATGCCTTGGGGAACTTTTAAGGAGAAATTTCTTGAGGAGTATGTGGGAACGCGTGAGTTAAGGTTGATTGAAAAAGAGTTTAGATCGTTAGTTGCTAAACCCGGTGCAATTTCTGAATATGCACACTCGTTTATGGAGAAGTTGAAGTTTGTTGGACACTTGGTTCGAAGGCAGGAGGACCAAATTGAGGCTTATTGTGATGGTCTTCCCGCTAACTATCGTGGATTATGTAGACAACATGTGACCTTATCAGCGGCTATTAAGGAGTCAAAGAGGTTGGATGATGACTTCAAAGGCGAGAGAGTTGTGGTGAAGGTTGATGACAAGAAAGCAGGGTTCAAAAGAGGGTCAAATTGGTCATCTAACTACAATAATAATAATAAGAAGTTTCGTGGGAATTCTAGCTCAAGTGGTGACAAAGATAAAAAGAAGAATGGGTCTTGGTGTGCTTTTTGCAAGAATGTTCATGAAGGTAAATGTTCCGATAAGACAAGAAGGTGTCATAAGTGTGGGAAGTCGGGACATCTTGCAACAGAATGTAGAGACAAGGTTCGTTGTTACAAGTGTCAAGAAACGGGTCATCTTATTGCCGATTGCCCACAAATGAAGATTGACGGGAAGAAAGCAGCTACTTCAGCAACAAAAGTGAGAGCCTTGCAAATGACTGTTGATGATGCTAAGAACAACGACGAAGTGGTATGTGGTACTTTCCTTGTTAATTCGAAACCTGCTTCTGTTTTATTTGATTCGGGTGCAAATAGGTCGTTTGTGTCTACTTTATTTGCTCCTAAGCTAGGAAGAGTCACTACCCCTTTAGATTGCTCGATAGAGGTGGAAATTGCTAATGGTACGGTTAGTGATATACGTGTGGGTTATGATGATTGTGACATTGAGATTGAAGGTCGTTTGTTTCCGGTCCAGTTATTGCCTACTACCTTAGCCGGTTTTGATGTAGTGATTGGTATGGATTGGTTGTCTAGAAATGAAGCTAGTATTTTATGTTCCCAAAAGATTATTCGGTTTCCTACATCCGATGGTAATGTGGTAACGGTTTATGGAGATAAGAAGAGAGGGGGAATAAAGATCATTAGTATGATGAAGGCTATTAAATGTATAAGGAAGAATAAGAGTCATTTCTTGGCCTATGTTATTGATGTGAGAAAGGAAAAGCCTTCTATTGCTAGTGTTGATGTAGTATCCGATTTTCCCGATGTGTTTCCCGAAGATCTTCCCGGTATCCCTCCTGACCGTGAAGTTACTTTTCAGATAGATCTTATTCCCGGTGCTACACCTGTTGCTAAAGCACCTTACCGATTAGCTCCTACAGAAATGAAAGAGTTAATGTCCCAACTTCAGGAGTTACTTGACAAAGGTTTCATACAACCTAGTTCCTCGCCTTGGGGAGCTCCGGTTCTCTTTGTTAAAAAGAAGGATGGGTCTATGCGCATGTGCATAGACTATCGTGAGTTGAATAAGCGAACGGTTAAGAATAAATATCCTCTTCCGCGAATTGATGATCTTTTTGATCAACTACATGGTGCTTCATATTTTTCAAAGATAGATTTGCGGTCCGGTTATCATCAATTGAAGGTTAAGAAGGAGGATGTAGCAAAGACAGCTTTCCGGACTAGATATGGTCATTATGAGTTCTTGGTCATGCCATTTGGGTTGACTAATGCTCCAGCCGCGTTTATGGATTTAATGAATCGGGTATGCCGTCCCTTTCTAGATCATTTTGTTATTGTGTTTATTGACGATATTTTGATCTATTCTAAGTCAGAAGATGAGCACCGTGAGCACTTGAAAGCAGTTTTGGAGGTGTTGAGGGAGAAGAAGTTGTATGCCAAGTTTTCTAAATGTGAGTTTTGGCTTCGAGAGGTGCAGTTTCTTGGTCATGTTATTTCATCAGAAGGTATTAAAGTGGATCCTTCAAAGATTGAAGCTGTTTCAAAGTGGGAGCAGCCAAAGACTCCTACTGAGATTAAAAGTTTTCTTGGTTTGGCTGGATATTATAGAAGGTTCATTCAGGATTTCTCCCGAATAGCCAAGCCCATGACTGAACTAACAAAGAAAGGAGTAAAGTTTGAGTGGACCGATAAGCAGGAGAATGCATTTCAAACGTTGAAAAAGAAGTTGTGTGAAGCTCCTATACTTGCCTTGCCTGAAGGTACCGATGATTTGGTTGTGTATAGTGATGCATCTATCACGGGTTTGGGTTGTGTACTGATGCAGGGGGACAAGGTGATCGCCTATGCTTCCCGCCAGTTGAAACCACATGAGAAGAATTACCCTACCATGATCTTGAATTGGCCGCAGTTGTATTTGCATTGAAATTGTGGAGACACTACCTTTATGGTACAAAATGCACTTTGTTTACCGATCATAAAAGTTTGCAGTATGTCTTTAATCAAAAGGAGATGAACGTGAGACAAAGGAGGTGGATGGAATTACTTAAGGATTACGATTGTGAAATCAAATACCATCCGGGAAAAGCCAATGTAGTGGCGGATGCTCTAAGTAGGAAGGTGCAAAGTTCTTCTTGTAAGTTGATGAGCATGCAAGTTCAAGCCAAGTCGGGGCTACTTGATCGAATTAAGGAAGCACAAGTGAGGGCATTGATGAAGGATAACATTGACAATGAAAGCATTGGGAAGAAGAAACGTCTTGTGATGGAGACTAATAGCCGTGGGTTCAAAACATACAAGGGTCGAATTTGGGTGCCATTGCTTGGTGGTAACCGAGAATTGATCCTTGAGGAAGCCCATAGAAGTAGATATTCAGTACATCCCGGTGTCACCAAAATGTATGCAGATTTAAAGCCGATCTATTGGTGGCCGGATATTAAAGGAGAAGTAGCTCATTTTGTAGCAAAGTGTTTGACGTGTGCAAGAGTGAAGACGGACCATCAAAAGCCGTATGGTTTGTTGCATCAATTAGAAATTCCCGAGTGGAAATGGGATCATATTACCATGGACTTTGTAACGAAGCTACCTAAAACGCCGAAAGGGAATGATATGATATGGGTGATTGTAGATAGATTGACGAAGAGTGCTCATTTTCTAGCTACCCGACAAGATGTGCCTTTAACGAAGATGGCAAAGATGTACATTGATGAAGTAGTTGCGAAACATGGAGTTCCTTTATCTATTGTTTCAGATCGAGACTCGAGGTTTGTGTCAAACTTTTGGAAGGGTCTTCAACGGGAATTGGGTAGTAGAATAAATTTGAGTACCGCCTATCATCCCCAAACCGATGGGCAAAGTGAGAGAACCATTCAAACTTTGGAGGATATGTTGAGAACGTGTGTACTTGAATACGGTGGAGCATGGGATGATCATTTGAGGATGATTGAGTTTGCTTACAACAATAGTCACCATGCAAGCATTGGAATGCCACCATTTGAGATGTTATATGGAAGAAGGTGTAGGACTCCAAGTTGTTGGATGGAGCCCGGTGAAAAGCAGTTGACCGGTCCTGAAATTATTGAAATTACCTCTGAAAAGGTTAATATAGCTAAAGAAGCTTTGCGTGTGGCAAGAGAAAGGCAGAAAACTTATGCAGATAAGAAAAGGAGACCGATTGAGTTTAATGTTGGTGATTTAGTGATGCTGAAAGTATCACCTTGGAAAGGAGTTATTCGATTTGGAAAGAAGGGAAAGTTGAGTCCACGTTTCATTGGACCTTTTAAAGTTGTGAAACGCATTAAGACGTGGCATATCAGTTGGAATTACCTCCAGAATTGGATGGAATTCACAACACCTTCCATGTATCCTACTTGAGGAAATGTTTAGCTGAGGAGTCAAGTGTGATTCCTATTAAAGACGTGAGTATTGACCCAATGAAGAGAATAGTAGACGAACCAGTAGCGATACTTGGAAGAAAGCAAAAGAAGTTACGCCGAAAAGTGATTGACCTCGTATTGATAAAGTGGAAGCATAACCATGGAGAAAGCTTAACGTGGGAAACTGAAGCAGTAATGAAGGAAAAGTATCCCGAGTTGTTCCTTAATGAAGAGATTCCGGGGACGGAATCCTCTTAAGGGGGAGGTAATTGTAACATCCCAAACTTTTCTTTACTAGTTGACTAATGCCGTAAGTCAATATTGTGTGTGTCGTTAAGTCTATTTTAGATTTAAATGTTTATATGTAGCTAATGTGTGTTATGTGTGAGGCTTGTAAGCCTAAATGTTAATGTAGTATAAATGTGTGTAATATGAAGGTTAATGTCTATGTAGTGATAGTTAATGAAGGATTAATGATGTATATGGTCAATAAAGTAGTTTGTGACCAATAATGAAGGATTAGGAAGCTTAGGGGTTAGTTTTGACATGTGTGCAAAGTCAAAAACGGGTTTAGAGGTTTAATGGTTGTCATTGAGAGCCTTATGCAGATTTTCTTCCTCTAAAACAAGCCCTAGTTGATCCCCTCCCTTCCCTCTCTAGTTTCTCCCTTGATCTTATTCGTTTTGGAGCCGAATCGATCGTGTATTGCTTAGATCTTGGATCTTGATCACCAAATACAGGTAATATAGGTATTCCTTAGTTGAGAATTGATTGTGTGAGTCTTATATTAGTCTTAATCCAGGCCATAAGGGTTTGGGTTGGGTTATTTGATTAAACGTTCATCAATTTGATGTTATTAGAATGATTAAATGGTTGGTTTATGATGTTAATGATTTAAAGGATTATAGTATGGTTAAAGATGATGAAAGTGCAATTAAAAGGATTAATTTTAAGTCCCCAGGTTGGATTTGGGGTATGGGTTAGTATGGGATTCGTTTGATCAAAGCGTAAAAGTGTAGTTGCTGGTCTGCACCCCTGGTGCGACGCACCAAAGGGCTGGTGCGGCGCACCCAATGAGGATATAAGTTTCTGGAGTGTTTGTGCGACGCACAGTGTGGGAGGTGCGGCGCACCACTGGCCAGTTTTGATTTTGGTACACCCCGATATGCGACGCACCAAGGGCTGGTGCGGCGCACCTGCCTTTAATCTAATTTCCCTGGGAGTTTAGTGCGACGCACCAAAGGGTAGGTGCGGCGCACTCGTAGTTATTTGAATTTCCCTGGAGGAATGGTGCGACGCACCACATGGAAGGTGCGGCGCACCACCTGCCCAGATTTTACAAAAGGTGTCGTTTAGCTTATCTTTCGATCTTATACTTGTTCTAGGTTATTGGAGACATCTAGTCATCGTTGTATTGTGCTTGTAGCTTGTTGTTAAGCTGTATCAAGGTAAGATACACTACTTTTGTCACGCTGAGGGTTCAACAAGCAAAGGTTTCATACTTATAACTTCCTTAACGGTAACTTATGATATATGTGGGTATCTCGGGTTACACGGGAGGCATTATGGGATATGTAGTTGACCATGAGACCTGAAATGCAGACCCTATCGTAGTGAAATGAAGTATTGCTTAATGTAGTATACTGTTATGCAGTTTATGTAGTATTACGAAGTAGCTTGTGATGCTTTGAGATGTAGTGTATGTTGTTGATTGTTGATATGTGCATGATTGTATGGCTTGCTCAACTAGTACACTAGACTCGTTAAGTTGCCATGACACGTGCACGTTTAAGGGCCCAAAACGTAAAAGCAGTAAACGTAGAAAACGTTTAGGTAATGCAGTCACCTAAACTAAATAATGCAGGATCGAGCTCGTTAAACTTTGATGCAGGAAAGTGTTAAGCTTAACCGTACTTGCCCTAGCCCGGCTAAGTGCGTTGACGTAGTTGTTGCTTGGGTGGCTCCTGCAACATGGTCTTTATAATGCAGGGCGAGTAATACGAGGGGTCTGACCAACCTCCACATACGGATTACTCTTGGATTGGCTTGCCATTCCTTAACGACGCTTGATGTACAACCGTGTGGGGTTTGTCATCTAGTCGGGTGTAACTTATGTTACACATTAACGCAGTTAATAACGTAGTAAAGCAGTTAATGTAGTAAAGCAGTTAATGTAGTAAAGCAGTTAAAACGTAGTAAAGCAGTCAATGTAGAAAGCAGTTATGTGGTTAAACGTGTGTAATGAAGTAATGCAGGATAGCACATTTAGGGTGATTCATCCTAATTGATATGAAGTTGTTATGCAGTTTTGTGTGTTGTGCGTTGTGCCTAATGAGCTTGTCTAATAATGGAGAAATGTTTTAATTGGACAAATGCTTTTAAATTAAGTGTGATCTTACTTAGCTATTTATATAGCTAACACTTGTTTCTTTAATGTGGTTGTTCCCTCAGGTTTAGCTTGATGGACTAGTGATGCAGGATTTGTGAGCTTGGGTAGATGCAATGAAGGAGCCTTAGCTACCTATAGACGAATCTTTATTAGACATTTATTTACATTTCGTACTTAATGTCGAATTTATGTAGTGACGTGTGAACGGTTGTTTTATGTTGGGCAACCGTTGGGTTTTCTTTGAACTAATGTTTGATATGGCATGTAACACCAATAAAACGTAGAAACCGAAATGTTTTTATCGGTTTGACTTTTAAAGTCTTTTCTTCCGCAATTTAACACCGTTAGGTGAAAGTTTTTGAAAACCCATATTTTCAAACGTCGGGTGTTACAAGTATTGACCCAATGAAGAGAATAGTAGACGAACCGGTAGCGATACTTGGAAGAAGGCAAAAGAAGTTACGCCGAAAAGTGATTGAACTTGTCTTGATTAAGTGGAAGCATAATCATGGAGAAAGCGTGACTTGGGAAACTGAAGCAGTAATGAAGGAGAAATATCCCGAGTTGTTCCTATCTGATGAGATTCCGGGGACGGAATCCTCTTAAGGGGGAGGTATTTGTAACATCCCGAACTTTATTTAATGTTTGACTAATGCCGTTAAGTCAATTTGGGGTGTCGTTAAGTCTTTACTTAATATTTGAATGAAGTTATGTGTGGTTAACGTAGGTAAAGTAGTTAGGTTTAAAAGCCTAAATTTTAATGACGATAAAAGTGTGATTAATGTCGCTTAAAGGCTATGTAGTGCCTTTTAATGAAGGACTAATGTTGTATATGGTCAATAATGCAGTTTGTGGCAATAATGAAGGGTTTAGAAGTCCAGGGACTGATTTTGACATAGGTTGAAATCTAAAAACGGGATTAAGGCTTTGATGGGTGTAATTAGGGTTGATTGAGCAGCCATTAGCAAATAATAACTCACACACAAAGTCTCTCTAATCTTTCTTGATTTCTAAAGCAATTAATCTAGTTTTTGGGTCTAGCGATTGGGTATTTTGGTGTTGGAATCGATCAGCCACCTAGCAAGCAGGTAATCATTGAATCGTTGGTTGTATTTTCAGGTTTAGGGGTTGGTTAATTATGAAATAGATCTGATTAAATTGGATTATACACGTAATTAGGGCTTAGATGGTGTTTTGGTCAATTAACGTGCTAAACGGAGTTAAACGAGTCCAAAGTCGATCTTGATGATCAAAATATGTTTAATTATGTTGAAAACATGTTTTGGGTGAAGCCTAAATCGAATGATTTCTGGAAAATTGAAGGACGAAGCCGTTTTGTGAATTCTGGTCTTAAATTCGTTTTCTGGGTTCTGGTGTTGTCCAACGAACTTTAAGTTCGTTTGTGGGATCTAAATTCGTTTGGAAAACGAATTTTAAGTTCGTTTTTAGCAAACTGAGTCTAAGTTCGTCGGAACGAAGAAAGAGTTCGTTCGGAGTAGATAACTTCGTAAAAAGGATTTTGAGATTAAGATCGTAAAGAGGATTAATTTCGTAAACTATCTTCGTTGGTTATATAAATTCGTTCAGAGATCATCTTCGCAAGTTATAATCATTTTCGTAAAGTAGATCGAACGAAGTTTAAGTTCGTACGAAGGTTATCTTCGTAAGGTGTAATTCTGGAATTTTACGTAGTCAGTCTTAAGTTCGTACGAGGGTCCATTTAAGGTCCCAAATGACTTATACTTTATATGTTAATGTACGATAGGTGTCGGGGATTACTGATAAGCACTATTAGCTTTTTGGTTGCACGCGTACACTACTACCAGGTAAGATACACTACTCTGACACGCTGGGGGATCAACTAAAAGCTGGTTTCAATCGTAAACACTTCCATTCGGTACCTTATTATTGCATGTGGGCATATGGGTTACTTGGGAGGTATTATGGGTTATGCAGTTGACCATGAGACCTGAGATGCAGTCCCTATTGTAGTGTAATGCAGTATTGCTTAATGTAATATGTAGTTATGCAGTTGATGTGTTTAATGAAGTATCTTGATATGTATGATATATAGAAATGAAGTTGATGTGTGATATGCATGCCTGACCTGTACGCCTAGTTCACTAGACTTGCTAGGTTGCTATGTCACTTGCACGTTTAAGGATCCAAACGTAATGAAGTTAAAGTGTGTGTATGTCTAGGAATGTGTGTTACTTAGACTATATGTGTGTGAATGTTTGGGAATGCAGGGACCCAATCTATATGTGTGAAATTGAGCTCATAAAACAGATGCAGTGAAAAGTGTTAAGCTTAACCCGTACTAGCCTTAGCGGGCAAGTGCGTAGATGCAGTTGTTGCTTGGGTGGCTCCTCGCAACATGGTCTCTATAACGCAGGGCGAGTAATACGAGGGGTTTGACCAACCTACATATACGGATTACTCAAGGATTGGCTTGCCATTCCTTAACGACGTAAGATGAGTAGTCTTTTGACTAATCATCCAGTCGGGTGTGATGCAGGGCACACTTATATGCAGTTAACGAAGATACGTGTGACAATGTGTGAACTAATGCAGGATAGGCACATTTAGGATGATTATCCTAATTGAAACGAAGTTGAAATGCAGTATATGTGTGAACGTGTGATGTGTGTTGTGCCTAATAGAACTTGTCTAATAATGAAGATTGTTTTAATTGGACAAATGCTTTTAAATTAAGTGTTATCTTACTTAGCTATTCTTATAGCTAACACTTGCTTCTTAATGTGGTTGTTCCCTCAGGTTTAGCTTGATGGAAACTAGATGCAGGACGTGTGAGCTTGGGTAGATGCAATGCAGGAGCCTTAGCTACCCTTAGACGATGCTTTCTTTAGACATTCATTACATTTCGTATTTAATGTCGAATTTATGTAGTGATGTGTGAACGGTTGTTTTATGTTGGCAACCGTTGGGTTTTCATTTGAACTATTGTTTGATATGGCATGTAACACCAAATAAATGCAGAAACCGAAATGTTTCTATCGGTTTTGACTTTTACAGTCTTACTTCCGCAATTTAACACCGTTAGGTGAAAAGTTTTTGAAAACCCATATTTTTAAACGACGGGTGTTACAGTTACTTGACAAAGGCTTCATACAACCTAGTTCCTCGCCTTGGGGAGCTCCAGTTCTCTTTGTTAAAAAGAAGGATGGATCTATGCGCATGTGCATAGACTACCGCGAGTTGAATAAGCGAACGGTTAAGAATAAATATCCTCTCCCGAGAATTGATGATCTCTTTGATCAACTACATGGTGCTTCATATTTTTCAAAGATAGATTTATGGTCCGGTTATCATCAATTGAAGGTTAAGAAGGAGGATGTAGCAAAGACAGCTTTCCGGACTAGATATGGCCATTATGAGTTCTTGGTCATGCCATTTGGGTTGACTAATGCTCCAGCCGCGTTTATGGATTTAATGAATTGGGTATGCCGTCTCTTTCTAGATCATTTTGTTATTGTGTTTATTGACGATATTTTGATCTATTCTAAGTCAGAAGATGAGCACCGTGAGCACTTGAAAGCAGTTTTGGAGGTGTTGAGAGAGAAGAAGTTGTATGCCAAGTTTTCTAAATGCGAGTTTTGGCTTCGAGAGGTGCAGTTTCTTGGTCATGTTATTTCATCGGAAGGTATTAAAGTAGATACTTCAAAGATTGAAGCTGTTTCAAAGTGGGAGCAGCCAAAGACTCCTACTGAGATTAAAAGTTTTCTTGGTTTGGCTGGATATTATAGAAGGTTCATTCAGGATTTCTCCCGAATAGCCAAGCCTATGACTGAACTAACGAAGAAAGGAGTAAAGTTTGAGTGGACCGATAAGCAGAAGAATGCATTTCAAACGTTGAAGAAGAAGTTGTGTGAAGCTCCTATACTTGCCTTACCTGAAGGTACCGATGATTTGGTTGTGTATAGTGATGCATCTATCACGGGTTTGGGTTGTGTACTGATGCAGAGGGACAAGGTGATCGCCTATGCTTCCCGCCAGTTGAAACCACATGAGAAGAATTACCCTACCCATGATCTTGAACTGGCCGCAGTTGTTTTTGCACTGAAATTGTGGAGACATTACCTTTATGGTACAAAATGCACTTTGTTTACCGATCATAAAAGTTTACAGTATGTCTTTAATCAAAAGGAAATGAACGTGAGACAAAGGAGGTGGATGGAATTACTTAAGGATTATGATTGTGAAATCAAATACCATCCGGGTAAAGCCAATGTAGTGGCGGATGCACTAAGTTTGAAGGTGCAAAGTTCTTCTTGTAAGTTGATGAGCATGCAAGTTCAAGCCAAGTCGGGGCTACTTGATCGAAATAAAGAAGCACAAGTGAGGGCATTGATGAAGGATAACATTGACAATGAAAGCATTGGGAAGAAGAAACGTCTTGTGATGGAGACTAATAGCCGTGGGTTCAAAACATACAAGGGTCGAATTTGGGTGCCATTGCTTGGTGATAACCGAGAATTGATCCTTGAGGAAGCCCATAGAAGTAGATATTCGGTTCATCCCGGTGTCACCAAAATGTATGCAGATTTGAAGTCGATTTATTGGTGGCCGGATATTAAAGGGGAAGTAGCTCATTTTGTAGCAAAGTGTTTGACGTGTGCACGTGTGAAAACAGACCATCAAAATCCGTATGGTTTGTTGCATCAATTAGACATTCCCGAGTGGAAATGGGATCATATTACCATGGACTTTGTAACGAAGCTACCTAAAACGCCAAAAGGGAATGATATGATATGGGTGATTGTGGATAGATTGACGAAGAGTGCTCATTTTCTAGCTACCCGACAAGATGTGCCTTTAACGAAGATGGCAAAGATGTACATTGATGAAGTAGTTGCGAAACATGGAGTTCCTTTATCTATTGTTTCGGATCGAGACTCGAGGTTTGTGTCAAACTTTTGGAAGGGTCTTCAACGGGAGTTGGGTAGTAGAATAAATTTGAGTACCGCCTATCATCCTCAAACCGATGGGCAAAGTGAGAGAACCATTCAAACCTTGGAGGATATGTTGAGAACGTGTGTACTTGAATACGGTGGAGCATGGGATGATCATTTGAGGATGATTGAGTTTGCTTACAACAATAGTCACCATGCAAGCATTGGAATGCCACCATTTGAGATGTTATATGGTAGAAGGTGTAGGACTCCAAGTTGTTGGATGGAGCCCGGTGAAAAGCAGTTGACCGGTCCCGAAATTATTGAAATTACCTCTAAAAAGGTTAATGTAGCTAAAGAAGCCTTACGTGTGGCAAGAGAAAGGCAGAAAACATATGCAGATAAGAAAAGGAGACCGATTGAGTTTAATGTTGGTGATTTAGTGATGCTGAAAGTATCACCTTGGAAAGGAGTTATTCGATTTGGAAAGAAGGGAAAGTTGAGTCCACGTTTCATTGGACCTTTTAAAGTTGTGAAGCGCATTAAAGACGTGGCATATCAGTTGGAATTACCTCCAGAATTGGATGGAATTCACAACACCTTCCATGTATCCTACTTGAGGAAATGTTTAGCTGAGGAGTCAAGTGTGATTCCTATTAAAGACGTGAGTATTGACCCAACGAAGAGAATAGTAGACGAACCGGTAGCGATACTTGGAAGAAAGCAAAAGAAGTTACGCCGAAAAGTGATTGACCTTGTGTTGATAAAGTGGAAGCATAATCATGGAGAAAGCTTAACGTGGGAAACTGAAGCAGTAATGAAGGAAAAGTATCCCGAGTTGTTCCTTACTGATGAGATTCCGGGGACGGAATCCTCTTAAGGGGGAGGTAATTGTAACATCCCAAACTTTTCTTTACTAGTTGACTAGTGCCGTTAAGTCAATATTGTGTATGTCGTTAAGTCTATTTTAGATTTAATGCTTATATGTGGTTAATGTGTGTTATGTGTGAGGCTTGTAAGCCTAAATGTTAATGTAGTATAAATGTGTGTAATATGAAGATTAATGTCTATGTAGTGACATTTAATGAAGGATTAATGATGTATATGGTCAATAAAGTAGTTTGTGACCAATAATGAAGGATTAGGAAGCTTAGGGGCTAGTTTTGACATGTGTGCAAAGTCAAAAACGGGTTTAGAGGCTTAGGGGTTGTCATTAGAGAGCCATTATGCAGATTTTCTTCCTCCTAAACAAGCCCTAGCCGATCCCCTCCCTTCCCTCTCAAGTTTCTCACTAGATCTATTCGTTTTGGAGCCAAATCGATCGTGTATTGCTTAGATCTTGGATCTTTATCACCGAATACAGGTAATATAGGTATTCCTCATCTGAGATCTGATTGTGTGAGTCTTATATTAGTCTTAATCCAGGCCATAAGGGTTTGGGTTGGGTTATTTGATTAAACGTTCACCGATTTCATGTTATTCGGGTGATTAAATGATTGATTTATGATGTAAAGGATTAAAGGATTAATAGGATGGTTAAAGATGATGAAAATGCAATTAAAAAGGGTTAATTTTAAGTCCCCAGGTTGGATTTGGGGTATGGGTTCGTATGGAATTCGTTTGATCAAAGAACAAAATTGAGTTGCTGATCTGCACCCCAGGTGCGACGCACCAAGGGAGTGGTGTGGCGCACCACTGCCCAGTTTAGGTTTTTGGTTTTTGATGGGAGCCTGATATGCGACGCACCAAAGGGTAGGTGCGGCGCACCTATTGTTGATAGGAAATTTCTGGAGGATTGGTGCGACGCACCACTTGGTAGGTGCGGCACACCACCTGCCCAGATTTTACAAAATGTGTCGTTTAGCTTATATTTTGATCTTATACTTGTTCTAGGTTATTGGAGACACCTAGTCATCGTTGTATTGTGCTTGTAGCTTGTTGTTAAGCTATATCAAGGTAAGATACACTACTTTTGTCACGCTGAGGGTTCAACAAGCAAAGGTTTCATACTTATAACTTTCTTAACGGTAACATATGATATATGTGGGTATCTTGGGTTACACGGGAGGTACTATGGGATATGTAGTTGACCATGAGACCTGAAATGCAGACCCTAATGTAGTGAAATGAAGTATTGTTTAATGTAGTGTATTGATATGTAGTTTATGTAGAATTACGAAGTATCTTATTATGTGTGAAATGTAGAAATGGAGTTAATGTGTGACATATGCATACTACATGGCTTGTACACCTAGCTCACTAGACTTGGTAGGTTGCCATGTCACTTGAACGTTTAAGGGCCCAAACGAAATGAAGGTAATGTGTGATTATGTTTAGGTTATGTGTGTTGCCTAAACTATTATGTGTGAAATCGAGCTCGTAAATATAATGCAGGGAAAGTGTTAAGCTTAACCCGTACTAGCCTTAGCCGAGCGAGTGCGTTGACGTAGTTGTTGCTTGGGTGGCTCCTTGCAACATGGTCTTTATAATGCAGGGCGAGTAATACGAGGGGTTTGACCAACCTCCACATACGAATTACTCTTGGATTGGCTTGCCATTCCTTAACGACATACGATGATTAGCCTTTGGTTGATCATCCAGTCGGGTGTGATGCAGGGCACACTTATATGTAGATAACGAAGATATGTGTGACAATGTGTGAACTAATGCAGGATAGGCACATTTAGGATGATTATCCTAATTGATATGAAGTTGTTATGCAGATATGTGTGTTGTGTGTTGTGCCTAATGAGTTTGTCTATTAACGAAGAAATGTTTTAATTGGACAAATGCTTTTAAATTAAGTGTGATCTTACTTAGCTATTCTTATAGCTAACACTTGTTTCTTTAATGTGGTTGTTCCCTCAGGTTTAGCTTGAAGGACTTGTAGGTGCAGGACGTGAGAGTGTGGGTAGAAAGCATGCAGATTCCTTAGCTACCCCTAGTTGCTTATTATGGAGACTTTTGATTACATTTCATTTTGATGTCGAATATATGTAATAATGTGTGAACGGTTGTTTAATGTTGGGCAACCGTTGGGTTTTCATTTGAACTATTGTTTGATATGGCGTGTAACACTAACTAAATGCAGGAACCGAAATGTTTTTATCGGTTTTGACTTTTACAGTCTTTACTTCCGCAATTTTAACACCGTTAGGTGAAAGATTTTCCAAAACCCATATTTTTAAACGTCGGGTGTTACAATAGCGCAACCCTGCACCGCTCCTATTTCCTTTGCAAACTCCGCGCTCGAGCGGAGCTTATCAAAAATAGAGGGAATGTCTCTAATAAGCTCCGCCCTGTCCACCGTCACCTTCTCTATATCCTCATCCATTTCCTGGAGTTTATCACGTAAGTCCTTCTCAACACTCTTACACTCACTTACCTCCAATGTCAACCGCTCCACCTTGCCCTTCTCCTCATGCAAATCATTTTCTAACTTGTTTTTCTCCTGCATAAGATCCTCAATCCTTTTCCGATGGGCGGAGACCTCCTGCTCCGCCATCTCCGCTTGTTGCTTCAAGATTACATTGTTTGCTTCCATGTCTGCCACCTTTTGGGTCTGGAGTTCTGGATCTTGAAACTCAAGCTTTCGGACCTTCCAACGCAACTCCTTGTTCTTATCTTTCAACTCCTCCATCTCCGCCTCCATCAAATCCCAACGCCTCCAAAAATCATTCTAATAAACAAGAGATAAAACAAAAGTTATTCTGAGTATGTAATATAAAAAATATACATATATAGTAATAACATATAAATTGAAACAAAGGGATACGAAAGCATACTTGCTCCGATAGTTGACGAATGGATGTCTCATTGGTTGAACTTCTGAACTCTTCAATAGAAAGCAAGGCAACTTCGTGAAGGCGGGCCGGAGGCACTATTCGGGTAATGAAGTCTTCTTTCTCCTCATCTTTTTCTAAGTAACTATCACATGGAATTCTGGGAAAAACAACCTTGAATGCACCTTTAGATTTCGGAATCTCCGGAATGCGCTGGGAGCGAAGCCCACCACTTCCAGAAGCTTCCACCTCATGGTCACCAGTGTCGAAGGCCCCATCGTCTGAATCATTACCCTCATGAATGTCTTGGGAGATATCTTTCTTCATTCTTCTTACGGCCATGGGGCTTTTTCCGGCTCCATGCCTCGAAGGTTCCGCAAGAAACTCCCCCTCTTCAACATTTTGGTTACCCTCAGTTTCTTCCAAAATAACATAATCTCGTAGTTTAGCTTTCTTATGAGACTTGGGAACAGATTTCTTCTCAGTTTTCCTCTTTCGTCGGGTGTTTTTTCCGGAGGCTTCGCTGGTAGCAGTCTCCTCTCTCTCGTTTTTCTTCTTGTGCACAAGCTGACAGGCATAATCTTCTTCAATTTCTTTCCGGCGTGCAACAGTCTCCGGAGTATCTTTCAAAACTACAACATCCTTCTCATGGGAGATGCGGGGAACCTCTTGCGCAGCCTGTCCCTCCGGGAGGTCCGGAACGGCATCAATATCCTCTAAGTCACTCCCCATGTATGCCAAGAAGTCCATAACTGAAAAATAAAATATTAAAATTCATGCAACTAGGGAATGAAGATGTAAAACGAACAAGAGGAAACAAAAGAAGACTACGACAAACAAGAAAATAATATTTAAATTCTTGTAGGCCAAAGAGAAGGGTCGGAGGCTCCATACCCTTCCCTTCTTTATTCACAAGACGGGGAACAGCCGGATGGTATGACCAGACCGAACTCAACTTGGCCAAATACAAAACAGCCTCCGGAAGAGTCCGGCTCAATATCGGAGGCTTACACAGCCTTTCCACCACATCTTGATCAAATTCAATCTTTGTTGCAGTATCTGCTAGGGTTCCGCGGGCGTTGCCTTTCATGTTTAATAAAGATGGATATGCGGAGGGCACAACGGTAGAATCCACGTAAAAGAATCTATTCTTCCACCCCTTTATGGAAGCAATCACGCCGTATATACATTCCGGCAACTTCGAACCAGGCCTTTTTTGAATAGTAAACCAATCTCCGTCAGCTCCCAAGCAATAAAATTTGCGAAAATTATCTACCGAAGGCTCCGCATTCAAAGCACGACAAGCGGCCTCAAACATGGTTATCCTAAGGGCTCCGAAAGGGGTCAACTGGGAGATGTGACATTTAAAATGTTTTAATACCTCCAGGAAAAAGGTGGTAATGGGCAAACGAACATTAGCAACCTCAAACATGGCCATATATAAAACTATTTTGCCAGCCGGAACCATCCTCGCATTGTCGGAGGGGCGCGGAACGGTGTAATGATACCCTATAGGAAATCTATAGTCGGACAAAAATTGCACTAATTCATCCTTTTTAACATTACAAAAACTAATACATAGATCTTTCCTATTACCCATAATAAAACTGTAAAGCGGAAGCTAAAAACACCCACCTGCGGAGGATCCCAACAAAAAAGAAGAAGAATGAGAAAATGCTCTAGAGGTTACGGAAGCTACGGATTTGAGAGAAAAGGGAGCAAAGAGAATTTCGTTTTTTTTTTTTTTTTTTTTTTTTTTTTTTTTTTTTTTTTTTTTTTTTTTTTTTTTTTTTTTTTTTTTTTTTTTTTTTTTTTTTTTTTTTTTTTTTTTTTTTTTTTTTTTTTTTTTTTTTTTTTTTTTTTTTTTTTTTTTTTTTTTTTTTTTTTTTTTTTTTTTTTTTTTTTTTTTTTTTTTTTTTTTTTTTTTTTTTTTTTTTTTTTTTTTTTTTTTTTTTTTTTTTTTTTTTTTTTTTTTTTTTTTTTTTTTTTTTTTTTTTTTTTTTTTTTTTTTTTTTTTTTTTTTTTTTTTTTTTTTTTTTTTTTTTTTTTTTTTTTTTTTTTTTTTTTTTTTTTTTTTTTTTTTTTTTTTTTTTTTTTTTTTTTTTTTTTTTTTTTTTTTTTTTTTTTTTTTTTTTTTTTTTTTTTTTTTTTTTTTTTTTTTTTTTTTTTTTTTTTTTTTTTTTTTTTTTTTTTTTTTTTTTTTTTTTTTTTTTTTTTTTTTTTTTTTTTTTTTTTTTTTTTTTTTTTTTTTTTTTTTTTTTTTTTTTTTTTTTTTTTTTTTTTTTTTTTTTTTTTTTTTTTTTTTTTTTTTTTTTTTTTTTTTTTTTTTTTTTTTTTTTTTTTTTTTTTTTTTTTTTTTTTTTTTTTTTTTTTTTTTTTTTTTTTTTTTTTTTTTTTTTTTTTTTTTTTTTTTTTTTTTTTTTTTTTTTTTTTTTTTTTTTTTTTTTTTTTTTTTTTTTTTTTTTTTTTTTTTTTTTTTTTTTTTTTTTTTTTTTTTTTTTTTTTTTTTTTTTTTTTTTTTTTTTTTTTTTTTTTTTTTTTTTTTTTTTTTTTTTTTTTTTTTTTTTTTTTTTTTTTTTTTTTTTTTTTTTTTTTTTTTTTTTTTTTTTTTTTTTTTTTTTTTTTTTTTTTTTTTTTTTTTTTTTTTTTTTTTTTTTTTTTTTTTTTTTTTTTTTTTTTTTTTTTTTTTTTTTTTTTTTTTTTTTTTTTTTTTTTTTTTTTTTTTTTTTTTTTTTTTTTTTTTTTTTTTTTTTTTTTTTTTTTTTTTTTTTTTTTTTTTTTTTTTTTTTTTTTTTTTTTTTTTTTTTTTTTTTTTTTTTTTTTTTTTTTTTTTTTTTTTTTTTTTTTTTTTTTTTTTTTTTTTTTTTTTTTTTTTTTTTTTTTTTTTTTTTTTTTTTTTTTTTTTTTTTTTTTTTTTTTTTTTTTTTTTTTTTTTTTTTTTTTTTTTTTTTTTTTTTTTTTTTTTTTTTTTTTTTTTTTTTTTTTTTTTTTTTTTTTTTTTTTTTTTTTTTTTTTTTTTTTTTTTTTTTTTTTTTTTTTTTTTTTTTTTTTTTTTTTTTTTTTTTTTTTTTTTTTTTTTTTTTTTTTTTTTTTTTTTTTTTTTTTTTTTTTTTTTTTTTTTTTTTTTTTTTTTTTTTTTTTTTTTTTTTTTTTTTTTTTTTTTTTTTTTTTTTTTTTTTTTTTTTTTTTTTTTTTTTTTTTTTTTTTTTTTTTTTTTTTTTTTTTTTTTTTTTTTTTTTTTTTTTTTTTTTTTTTTTTTTTTTTTTTTTTTTTTTTTTTTTTTTTTTTTTTTTTTTTTTTTTTTTTTTTTTTTTTTTTTTTTTTTTTTTTTTTTTTTTTTTTTTTTTTTTTTTTTTTTTTTTTTTTTTTTTTTTTTTTTTTTTTTTTTTTTTTTTTTTTTTTTTTTTTTTTTTTTTTTTTTTTTTTTTTTTTTTTTTTTTTTTTTTTTTTTTTTTTTTTTTTTTTTTTTTTTTTTTTTTTTTTTTTTTTTTTTTTTTTTTTTTTTTTTTTTTTTTTTTTTTTTTTTTTTTTTTTTTTTTTTTTTTTTTTTTTTTTTTTTTTTTTTTTTTTTTTTTTTTTTTTTTTTTTTTTTTTTTTTTTTTTTTTTTTTTTTTTTTTTTTTTTTTTTTTTTTTTTTTTTTTTTTTTTTTTTTTTTTTTTTTTTTTTTTTTTTTTTTTTTTTTTTTTTTTTTTTTTTTTTTTTTTTTTTTTTTTTTTTTTTTTTTTTTTTTTTTTTTTTTTTTTTTTTTTTTTTTTTTTTTTTTTTTTTTTTTTTTTTTTTTTTTTTTTTTTTTTTTTTTTTTTTTTTTTTTTTTTTTTTTTTTTTTTTTTTTTTTTTTTTTTTTTTTTTTTTTTTTTTTTTTTTTTTTTTTTTTTTTTTTTTTTTTTTTTTTTTTTTTTTTTTTTTTTTTTTTTTTTTTTTTTTTTTTTTTTTTTTTTTTTTTTTTTTTTTTTTTTTTTTTTTTTTTTTTTTTTTTTTTTTTTTTTTTTTTTTTTTTTTTTTTTTTTTTTTTTTTTTTTTTTTTTTTTTTTTTTTTTTTTTTTTTTTTTTTTTTTTTTTTTTTTTTTTTTTTTTTTTTTTTTTTTTTAAGAAAAGGAGCAAAGAGAATTTCAAGAAGGAAAAAGTGAGGAATAAGGGAAGAATGGGAATATTTATAGGGAAGATAGAGATGCAACAGTGCCCCATGATGGGACGTATCAAAGCGGCGTGGCTTCAGAAGCAACCACGTGTCCTCCACTAACTCTCCAAAGAGTAACATTTATTGCGAGGACTCCGGGCGTAACACGTGGCCCCCACTAACAATGTCATAATGGGAATAAAAACAAAACGAAGCGACACGTCTGCTCATTTTTAAATCTTTTTATTTCCATTTTTATTTTTGGGGGGAAAGAGTATAGATAACTCACAAAAGGCTACAGACTATAGCCCCCGGATCTGCTAATGCCATCCGGAGGATAAGTAAAAACAACCACGAATTTTCAAAGTGCTTTTAGCCTTACCCCACCATTATAAAGGGATATAATGCTAGGCTGGGGGGCTTGACGATGTACCATCCTTAATCCTACGGACTCTCCGGATTACGTACATTGATGGAGGACTAAAGCCCTCGCTAAGACAAGGTCCGGAATCTAAGTTATAACAATCTAAGCGTAGCCTTCGATACCTAGCTACGAAGGCTACGGCTAGCCAGCAGACAAACAGTACAATTTAGAACGTGCACTAGTACGTACGACTTGTACTTGTACCTTTAGGCCAAAGATCGTGCCACAGCTGTCTAACGATAACGGCTACATGTCTAATGTTACCGTTAACCCTCCAGCTTCTGGATCCTTCCCTGAGGGCCTATAAATACCCCTCAAAGGATTCACCTAAAACCCCAATGAAAAACACACACAAACACCTAAATATCACACTTGGTGGCGTGAAGCTAATTAGTTCTTCACACCATTAGGGAACCGCCAACAAGTATAAAATAACCTATTTCCACCCTATTAATCACTCATTATCGTTTTCTTATACAAGATTAAACCCCCTTAATTTAAGAGTAACTTTACCCTTAAACAACTACAATAGTCATATTTAAAAGACTATATCCATATATGGACACCTACAAATAAGTTTACCAGAATGGTCATAATATCCTTACCACCTACCCTTATTAGTAAAAAATGTTAATAGCCAATTAAATGATAACAAGTGTTTTTGTTGGATCTCATATATGTACATTTTTGTTATATTCTCCCACTAATATAATATGCATTTTTTATATAATTTTTTTTCTCCATTCTTGTTTGGTTCCATTGTATTCGTGTTTTTTTTAACAAAGTTTCTTATTTTCTTGTATACTTTCTATATATATATTTTTTACAAATTATTATATCTGGTCGAATAATCAACATAATCAAAACAAGTCCATGTATTGATTAGTATTTGTTAGTGTACTTTTTATATGCATATATATATCTTCATTTATCCATAGAAAGCTATGATTTATTTCTATTTCAGTTTTTTTTCCCCCATACATATCCAAAAATGAATTATTCAAAAGAAATAAATATAGTTAAGGTATCTCTTGTTTGTGGTGATAAGAAAAGAGGTTTAAAATGGATAGAAAAATTAAATTTCGTTTTAAACATTTTATGATTACTTTAAAAAATCTAGAACTTTTAAATTCATTTTAAACCTCTTATTGTGTCATCATAAATAATAAAAACTTTAATTATATTTATTTCTTTGTAATAACTCATTTATGGAAATATATTCGATATAAATGAAACTGAAACTAAAATAAACGGAAACTTTTTACAAGCAAGTTAAATATATGTAGATAAAAATGAGATAGTAATAAATATTAATCAATTAATCCACCATTTTATCTAAAAAGTATTAATTAATATATATACTTTTTAGATAACGCGGGTGTGGTTTGGATCGATTAACGCGGTGCTCTGATACCAATTGTTGGCCCTAAATGGATCTTTGATGTGGCTGATTATCAAAAGATCCCGTATTGGGCCAACAGAGCGCCACGTTTAGTCTTCATCGTTTAAGTTTCTGATCAGAATTCGTGAATCATATCGAAGGATTAGAGATCCTCCCATTGCAAAAGTTGCAAACTTTGAACACCGGAATTTATTACAGTATATATACAAAAGTGTAAGTTTGTGTGTCACGAGTTTTGTTCATGAGTTTTGCAGTTTCTTTCATGAAAATCACTGTTCCAACCAAAAGATGTTTTTATCTTTCATAAACAGGTGAGCTTTGTTGGTTGTTATATATGAAAATGCGCAAACTTTTTGACTTAAACCAAACTTTTTTTATGATGCTTCCTTCATCACAGTGCTGCTACTGTACGCATACATCCTATGTAGGAAGCTTTTAGTTTTGTGATCTTGGATTCTGATTTATTGCTATTGCATACACACCTCTAATTCTGTTTGTGAATCAGTTCAGTTGTTACAGATAATATATTCTGGGAGTTGATGGTTATCTAGAGTTGGAACTAAGGGCAGGATGGGTAACGGGTCAAACTAACAGTTGTTGGGGACAGAACTTGTAACTTTTTTTGTTTGGGTTCAAATTGAAACAACTCAAGTTTTTAAACTCATATATAGATAGTATGATTACAAATAATATAAAACCATCAATAAATTTAGAGATACAATACCTTGTCTGTCTGTCCAGAAATATAGATTTTAACCTACGTGGTTGTATAGGCAGTGAATCCAATTACAATATATGAAAAGTTTGGTAATCTGTTACTTGATTCTGAGTTTAGTATCGAAAATTTAGATACAATATGTCACTATGTCAGCCTTCCCGTCCCTTAAATAATTAAGACCTCAGCCAGCTAGCAAAATGCATTAGACCAATACGTCTCCATAATCTACGATGGTACTTCCACACGCTTTGAAGGCCTAACAAAACGCAGGGACATGCATCCAGCATCCTTGTTCATGTATTTTGCACAAAGATTTAGACTTTTAGTGAAGTCCAGTAATTTTATTGCCAGACAGATTCTCATTGTATAAACGAAATGGGTTTAGGTATTGAATTGGTCAGAAATTGCAGAGCTTTGTGTAGGATAACTGAGGCAAGTTTATGTAACAAGCCACCGCTTTTTGACTTAACAGCTTGGGAATTGCGATTTCGGGAACATTTTTTTCCTTCTAAAAGGCAAATAATGTTTGGGGCAGCATGACTGGAACCTAAACAAATCATGAAGGCTCCAGACCGTTGAGGAAGATCTAGATCGAATTCTCCCTCATAAGATATATATTCCCATGTAAATACGTAGAACTTGTACTTGATGTTTTATAGAATTTGTAAATCATTCTTGCTTTGGTAACAAGTGAATGATAGATTACAGCTTTACAACTATATATGCTTTTTTGAACTATATATATCTTCAGCTATTAATTATAACAGGTAGTTTCAAATTAGTAAGTGTAGGAACAACTTAAATTTAAACTTTTACTTGGACTGTTCGAAAAATAAAGGAGCTGGTTCACAGTATTTTAAAATCACTGGGAATTCACCCACCTCCTCTGTCCAAGGATTCTTATCATCAAGATCAACAGTTTCTAGTGCACGCCAAATAACACTATTACACTTAAAACCCGCCCCGAATGCAATCTGCCAGACCCGGTTACCTTTCTTAACCCGACCTTTTGCCTCCACGTAAGCCAGCGCATACCATATTGAGCTGCTGGATGTGTTTCCGTACCTAAACAATGTCATTCTCGAAGCTTCCATAACTTGATTGGAAAATCCCAATGTTTTCTGCAGATCATTAAGCACTGGTTTACCGCCTACATGGGGAAGGAAGTGATCAACTGCAGTGCTGTAATTAGGTGTGTACGGCTGGATGTTCGGAATAAGTTTTCTTAAAATGTAGTTTATTAGATAGTGTAGTTTATCTTTAGTAGGAAGGATTAGGCGACCTACAGTTATTACATGGGGTTTGATGGTGGCTATCGCAGATACTATTAGGTCTTTGCTGATGTTGACACCGACTCTTCCATCGTTGTCTTCTTCTCGAAAGATACAATTGTAGGATCGGTCTAAGTTTGATGTGCTCGTTCGTACTGCATGAAGAAGTTCGTATTTAGAACTGTTGTGATCGGAGTGGTGGTTAGAGAGGAGTACTGCTACACCTCCAACACGGAACACAAAATTGGTAATGTGTTTGGAGCGATCTTCTCCCAGGTACAAATTTTCTGTAACGCTCTCTGTACTCACTACCAATGCATATGAGTTGTGGTGCACCTGTGAATAGAAATTAAATTAGCACTCTATTAATTCTGTTTTTAGTTTTGGGATGAATGCTTGATACCTGGTAATGCACATTAGTTATTATGCAGATTAATGCTAATGAGTTTGACCTTGCATTTCACAACCTGTCCCCTATGCTTAAAAGGATGTGAATGAGTTCCGTTGGCCAAATGAGGAGGTAGTATGCTTAAGACTTTAAGTGCAGGAGTTTGTAACAAGTCGTTCCACAGGTAAAGATCGGGGAGTATAATCATAATATTCGACACACGTAGGATTGATCAGTAAGTAGTTATACGTTTGTGAATCTTAGTTAGGCCGAATGGATATCGACACCTTTCATGTAGTCACTCAAGTTTTTTACATGTTACTCTAACAACTTGCTAGATTAAACTAATGAATACCTCAATTGCTGTTCAAAACAGAACATGAAATAGACGTTTGTGAATCTTATAATCTATTGGAGTATGGTTGTTGAGTTTATGACCCAGGCGGCCAGGCGTAATGACAATTGTGATAATCTTGAGAGTTAGTGTGCTTTAGTTTGGGTCCTTATCCCGACAGAGCGGGTAGGGTCAAAGGAAGCCTTGATCCTCTTGCGAGGAATCTAATGGTAAGGCCCCAAAAGAAAATTTTGAACTACATGCACAGTTCGCATAGAATTTTGAACTGCAGGCAACAGTGTTGTAGATTTACCCTGAGTTCGGCCTCTATTTATAGAAAAAGGTGTTATTAAGAAGCTACTAGCTCTTGTGTGTGCGTATCAAAGACACTAGCGAGGTTTGGGTTATTTCTCAAGTATAGGCCGTGTACTACTTTTTGTGTCGGGTGGTACCAGATACAGCTTAAAAAATTCACAGAATTCGATGCTTATTTTGAGAAAATTGAGATGAATATGTAACCTGGAGGAGCTGTTTAGCAAGTCCAATTGCCAGAAGTCCAGCACTGCATCCCATCCCAGCAAGGTTATAGATGACTGTGTTTTCTCTAAGCTCATATCGGTTTACAATTGTGCTAGAAAGGGACGGCACTGCATTGTAAATACAACAATTCACAATCAGGATTCCAATATCCTCACATTTTACACCCGTTTTTGCTATAAGCATGTCTATAGAACCAAAGATGGACATCTCTACTTCCCTTCTTGAATCTTTCATCAACGGTTTATAACTTTTCTCAAAAAAGATCTCAGACAAATAACTCGAGTCCCCAAGGTCAGATCTTCCCAGAGTTTTTCTAATGAAATCCTGCATCTCTTCTGAGAAATCACCGTTGTCAATAATGTACTTGTATAAATGCTCTTTTGAGCATTTTTGAGACGTTGGAGGCTTGTAACAGGCAAAATCTTTTAAGTAAACTTTGCATGAAGGTTTTCTGGTCCTGACGAAAGATAAGAATAGAAGACACATGAGTAGTACTACGACTAAGAACGACAAAGACTCCATCTTGGAATTTAAGATACTACTGTGAGTAAGGAATAGAAGATGTTTCGAATCGGGGGTGATGATGAACATGGTTGTGGTTCGAAAATTCTTTTCAAAATTGCCTTCTTGTTTAAAGCTATTTAGAACTTTATGGATATATATAAGTTCTACACATTTGAATATTCAGATAACTATAAATGATTCGAGTATTTTGTTTTGTTATCACTAGCTTATGTCCGTGTTAACATGCCGGACAAATTTAAGGACAATCTCAAATTTTTTAAAATTGAAGGACTAATGTTTAAGTAAAATTTTTGAACTAAAAATGAGCTAATTAATTGTCATGTCATCAATTGAAAAATAACGGTGTTTTTTTAAAAAAATAAATGAAATAACAATTAAGTCTAAATATGTAAGATGAAAATAGGTTAATCAATTCTCATATCATCAGTTGAATTATTTTTTTTAATAAATAAGAAGATTTCTAAGTTTTTTTTTTTTCTTTCTTTTGAACATGTAAATATCATACCAAGAATTTATAAAATTTGGTGTGAATATTGGAGTAAATTCAACAATTTGTAGTTGATTAATATGATCTAAAATGATCTTAATCCTGAATGCACATGCTTGTATCAAAACTCTTAAGCTTGGCATAGTCCCGATTTCTTTTGTATCTATTGTGGTGTGACTGGTGTCGTCTAAACCATGATAAAGTCTAGTTAATTTGATGTGTCATGCATGCTATCTATATATTCGGTGTACCATATATGGCATCGATGACCTAACATTTGGTAGACCCACCTCGTGCTAATTTAATTGGTGTAAATTTACATTTGTGTATTCCAGATGACAAATTATATATCCTTCGGATCATGTAAAGTAGATCATCCCCAATGATGTTTTATTTTAGAAATCGCTACATGTTTTTTTTATAAAAGATGAGAAAAAGTTATTGAAATAGAAAAGGTCTAGTTGGATCGCAACACTCTTGACTTTTTTACAAAAGTACTGGTATTCGTATCTTTTTTTTTAATGAATGTACGACAGCTGTGCATTACTGATTTGTATAGTCAGTTATATAACTTATATATCGTGATACGTTCATAAAACATGATGATATGAATATCACTTTTCTTTACAATAGTTAGATAGTAACATACACGTGATCAAATTTACGAGATTCACTTGATATTATTTTATTATTACACCTTAGGGCAAACAACAAAAGCCTGAAAGCTTGTTTCTACTTTCCACATCCTCATCACACACCGGGCAACGGATTGAGTGAAGGTTTATTTTAGAATTAAATCCCTCTCAGATTAACCCTTACGATTTGTTTCATAACCATACCGTAAGGTTGAACCCATCAAGTTAACCGTTTAGTAGACGATGAATACTTCTAGTATATCAATGACGGATCTTGAAGTTTTGTGGAAGGGCCTAAAAGTATTTTTTTAAATCACAACGTTTCGTATGTTATATTCGGGTCATTTGGTTTGGAACGGGTCAAAAAATAATAACATCAAACATTTAAGTTTTATAATAATAATACATAATAAAGGGACAACCTTTTTTTTTAAATCTCAACTAAGGAATTGAAGTACCTAAATACTCATCTTTTTTATTTATTAATTTAAACATCTCTACCTATATACTTATAATACCCTTAATGAAATAATTTACAACATAAATCTCTCAATCCTTAAAATAACTATACTACCTTCTTTAACATCAATTACTTTTACATTCACCACTATTGCCGCCCCTACCACCCGTCACCATCGCCACCGCCGCCTCACACCACTATCATCATCGCCGGCCCATTGCGCGGGCATATGACTCGTTAAAATATAAATAGGTAATTGTAAATGGACTTTTAAATTTAGTAAAATATCAAATGGACTAAAAATCTTAGATGATTGAAAAATAAGGGGACTCAAAATTTCTTAAAAAAAATAATCGGAGAAGATTAGCGATAAAACAACAATATTGACTTATTGAGCTAAAAAACAGGGCAACGCCTCGGGCCCAATAAAGTGCTGGTTCATTTGAGATCCAAACCAAAACTAGAAGGTTGAAGCTTGTAAACTCTTCCCGCTGGTCGAACTTTGAAACTTAACGGAACACGCTCACAAGTATCCTTTTATAATGCATGAACAAACTCCCCTGCTTGTCCTCCAAGCAAACCGGTTTACTGTATATAATTTCTTACTTTCTTAGTTCTACATGTTTACCAAATTAGCTAATAATCCAGTTTATGGTCGAGGTTGACACGGGTAGGTAAACGATCCAAGTGGATTACGATGTCGATACCCCTATGGTTGAAGTTGATAAATGGTGCTTAACTAATGCAGAGATCTGTTATAAGTTCTCTTTGTTTAGTAAACATGGTGCTACATAAATATTGAAAGTTATTTTGGTATTTATATACGGAGTATAGATATATATAGTACACACATGACACATGAAGTAGTTTAGTTTTACTGGGAAGGTTCGAAGTACATAGGAAGTGGATTTTGTTTTGCGTTCTTCGTTTACGTTTTTTTTTTTAACTAGGCCCCCAAATTGATCTCGCTTAAGGCCCCAAAAAAACTTAAGCCGGCACTGCAACTATGGTCGAGAAACATGGTGCTACATAAATTTTGAAAGCTATTTTCGTATCTCATTCATATACGGAGTATAGATATATAGTACACACTTGAAGTAGTTTAATTTTACTGGGAAGGTTCGAAGTACATAGGAAGTGGATTGTTGTCCATCAACGTTACTGGAAATCTATCAATCTCCTCTGTCCAAGGATTAAGCTCATCATCATGATCAACGGTCTTCATTGCCTTCCAAATAACACTATTGCATTTAAAACCCGACCCAAATGCCATTTGCCAAACCCGGTTTCCTTTCTTAACCCGACCTTTTGCCTCTACATAAGCCAGCTCATACCATATTGAGCTACTGGATGTGTTGCCAAACCTATACAATGTCATTCTCGATGCTTCCATGGTCTCGTCGGAAAACCCAAGCGTTTTCTGCAAATCGTCCAGCACTGGCTTGCCACCAACGTGAGGAAGGAAATGATCGATGGATGTACTGTAATTCGGTATGTAAATGTTGATTGATGGAATTAGTTTCCTTGTAACGTAAGTTACCACATAAAGTAGTTTTTCTTTTATTGGAAGGACTAGATATCCTACTTTGGTTACATTAGGTTTGATGGTGGCAATTGCGGCAACGATTAGGTCACTGTTGATGGTGACGCCAACAATTCCAGCGTTATCTTCTTCACGAAGGATACAGTTGTAAGATCGATCCGAACTTGATGTGTTGGTATGTATTTCATGATGAAGCTGGTATTTAGATATATTATGATCGGAAGAGCGGTTAGAGAGGAGGATTGCGGCACCTCCAACACGGAACACAAAGTTTGTAAGGTGCTTGGAACGATCTTCTCCTAAGTACATGTTTTCGGTAATACTTTCTGTACTTACGATCAATGCATATGAGTTGTGGTGCACCTGCATGTGAACAATATTTCCGTCTAGTTTTAATGGTCTTAGTTTGACTTTTTGAGTCTTTTTCTTTTAACTTTGACCGTAAACATTTTTGTTTTTGTTACATAAAACTTGATATAAAATATACGAATCGATTGTTGTTTTAAATGTATTTTTCATTGATATAACTTTCATTAACTACTATATGAAACAAACAAAAATATTTACAGTCAAAGTTGTACGAAAAAGATTTCAAAAGTCAAACTGGGACATTTAAAATGAGACGGAGGAAGTACTAAGCAAGATGGTAGAGGAGAAAAGCATGTTACTGAACATGTATTAGAAGAAAGTTCAAATTTGTATATATGTAATTTACCTGAAGTAGCTGTTTAGCAAGGATGATTGCCAATAGTCCTGCACTGCATCCCATCCCAGAGAGGTTGTAGGTGACCGTGTTATCTCTAAGCTTATATCGGTTCATTATTATGCTAGAAAGAGACGGAACAATGTTATAAATACAACAATTCACAACCAGGATCCCAATATCCTCACTTCTTACTCCTGTTTTTGCTAGAAGCATGTCTACCGAGCCAAAGATAGCCATCTCAACCTCCCTTGTGGAATCTTTCAATAATGGTTTATAACGTTGCTCAAAATAGGTCTCGGACAAATAAGTTGAGTCACCAAGGCCACATCTTTCAAAACCCTTCTTCATGAAATCCAGCATCTCGTCGGAGAAATGTCCGTTGTGATTGATCACATGCTTCAGAACATGCTCCTTTGAGCATCTATGAGAAGTTGGAGGCTTGTAACAGGCAAAATCTATCAAGTAAACATTGGATGAGGTTTTCTTGGCCATGACAATACATAACATCAGACCCATGAGTAGGAATAAAAAGATAATTTTCAGCATGAAATATAAGACAGGGGGAGTGAATATCGAGAGATACTTTACATCAAAGGTGATTAGGAACATGGTTGTGGTATGAACTTTTTACAAAGATAAGCCGATTTCCTCTTAGACACCACTTAATCTTGTTGTGTTGGAAGTGAGCTTTTATGGGGGGCTTTCTAACAGATCTGACAAGTTAAGTAATCGTAGAGTTGCGGCTAATTAGCTTTATGGATTTATGATTTGCCATATCTAGGATGTGCAGAGCTGGCTCCCTTATTA
The DNA here is from genome assembly GCA_034093135.1 of Erigeron breviscapus. NCBI lineage: Eukaryota > Viridiplantae > Streptophyta > Magnoliopsida > Asterales > Asteraceae > Erigeron > Erigeron breviscapus. The sequence goes on along the minus strand of CM067167.1, from coordinate 100,747,559 downwards.
CACAAAAAGAAGAGACAAGATAAGTCTTACTGGTAGGCTTACTTACCATTCAGAAAAGAAGAAATTGTAGGCTTAATTACTTGCCTAACTACTTCCCCTTTATAGTATCCAATATAAACCAGGATCAGTGTTGTCTTGTATACGAAAACTGCAATGCCAACAATTCAGAATCTAATTTATATCACGATACCAATAAAATCCTACATTGAACATATGCAATGTCAGCATTTCGATTGCACATGGGAAGCACTACACGTACACGTAGCATATATCTGATGTACTGTTTTATTGTGACAAACAACGTTTACATTCATTCATTATATGAGAAAATTCTGACAAACAAGGATGTCAGTTGGGAATCTCAGTTCATACTATTGTACAAAGAAAAATCCAGCAAGAACCTGGCTGTTTAGTTTGAGCAACTATTATTCATGGTCATTATTACTTTTAAAAAAAAAGGGTAATTGGATGGAAACCCCCTGATCCCATGTACCATTTGGTACCCACTAATCCCCCAGTCAGGCTAGTGTCTAGGTGAATCTCAACTATATAAGCTTCTTTCATCATCAATTTTCTGCATCAACTTGATCCTGAAGATATATATATATATATATATACCATAATGAGATGGGTCAAAATGCAAACATTTCTAAATTATACTCCCTCCGTCCCATATTAAGTGTCCTATTTTGACTTTTTGAGTCTTTTTTTTCAACTTTGACCGTAAATATTTTTGTTTGTGTTATATAACACTTGATATAACATATATGAATTGATTGAGTTTTAAATGTACTTTTCATTGATATAACTTTTATCAACTAATATATAACACAAACAAAGATATTTACGGTCAAAATCGGAAGAAAAAGACTTGACCAATCAAAATAGGACAACTAAAATGGGACGGAGGCCAGACTTCCAGTCCATGTCTTTCTGGACATTCGGGCATAGATGTAGTTGTATATGGTCCATTCTATATATATGATGCCTTCCAAGAAGCAGCTGTGGCTTTGTAAACTTGAAACATGATGATACAAATATTTGAAAAGAAATTGTTCAGCAGGTTTTATACATTAAAATTACACTTTGGGTTGATTTTGACCCGTTTCACCCATTTTCTTTTTGGCTTATCTTTATTATTGTCATTGTTCTCGCCCGTTGGAGATGAAACCAAACCTGATTTGGCTCAATCATCAGTAAACAGTCACATTCATAGATTTGAACTGGGCATTGTAGTTAGGTCAGCTACCTTTATCATCTGTATTCTGTAATGTACGGTGCTACATTCTTAATTAGTACTAAATCTCTTAAATCTGATTAGTAGTGGTGGTCCTTTTTAGATATTTAGTTAGTTAATTGGTAAACAATTCTGGAAGTAGAATTTTTAGTATACGAGTAATAATTGAAGGATTCAAGCAGTATACAGGGTTTTGAGTTTGGTACTCAGTCATCTTATTCAACAAACAAAGCGATGGCATTGTGTTATAAATACAACAATTCACAACCAGGATCCCGATATCCTCACATCTAATGCCAGTTTTTGCCATAAGCATGTCTACGGAACCAAAGATGGCCATCTCGACCTCCCTTGTCGCATCTTTCATGGACGGTTTATAACTTTGCTCAAAAAAGATCTCGGACAAATAAGTGGAGTCACCAAGGCCACATCTTTCAAAAGCCTTTTTAATCAAATCCAACGTCTCTTTTGAGATATGTTTGTTGTGTCGAGTAACATGGTTCTGAACAAACTCTTTTGAGCACTTTTGAGAAGTTGGGGGCTTGTAGCAGGCAAAATCTATTAAGTAAACTTTGGATGAACTTCTTTTGGTCATAACAATAATATCAGAAGAAGACTCATGAGTAGCAATAAGAACATATGTTATGTCTTGGAAATTAAGATAGAGTAATTAGTGTCCATGGCTTAATAGCCTAGTGGCATCTTGGTGGTGAGATAAGGCCTAGAGACTATAAGGTCATGGGTTCAAATCTCACATAGGGGGTTTTCTCATATTTAATGAGTTTCCTCCTGAATTGGTGTATTGACATTATTGCCTAGTGGGGATATGATCGGGTGGTACCCTGGTGACACGATGATACTCCAGTGGTCCGTCAGTGATCCAAATTTGCCGTTCAAAAAAAAAAAGATAGAGTAATGAGTAAGGAATACCGGGAGAAAGTGAGAGTGATCAGAAACATCTTTAAGGTATATATGGAATCTCTTCAAAGATCTATTGCCTTCCTGTTGAAAGCGGGGGTGTTGTTTTTAGGCTTTAGTTACCTAATGCTAACCATTTAAAGTGAATTATATCTAAAAGTCAGATACCAACGTTTCCAAGTAGTGAGTTTTATCTAATAGTCACATACCAACAATTTTGAGTACAATATCACAATACCAAAAATTTCCTAGTTTGGGAATACAAGCACTGCACTTGATATCCCAAAAATTTGGGTTTAGCAACAATTATTACAAATAGTGTTTACATTCAACCGAGTGCTCGTGTGCCTTTGATCTGACGATCAATAAGAGGGCTCCCTGTGGTTCTCTTCGTTTTTAGAACAAAATCGACACTGTAGGAACGCCCTCGTCGGTTTGAAAAAGTTGCTGCTCTCGTCGCCTTCAAAAAAGCTTCTATGGCTCTGACAACTTTAACAATGATAATACAAATACGAGTACTATTTAAAAGAAATTGTTCAGCAGATTCTATACATTAAAATTACACTCTGGGTTGATTTTGACCCGTTTGACCCATTTTCTTTTTCGCATATCTTTTTTATTGTCATTGTTCTTGCCCATTGGAGATGAAACCAAACCCGATTCAGCTCAATCAGAAGTAAACAGCCACATTCATAGATTTGAAACAACATTGTAGTTAGGTCAGGTAACTTTATTATCTGTAATGGTATGTACGGTGGATCTCTTTAATCTGATAATTAGTGTTGTCCTTTTTAGAAACTAAGTTAATTGGTAAACAATTTTTTAAGTGGAAACATATTTTTAGTATACTAACAAATAATAATCAAAGGATTCAAGCCTGAAATCACAACAGGAAGAAACAAACTCTTGGTACAAATCCGGTGACACCAAGCACGTTCAACACAAATATCAGGAATTAACCTAGAGACCCGACAATGTGGGGTTAGCCTCTTAGAAGAAGCTAGGGCTCAATCCCTGTTATTGGTACTGAATGTAAGCATATTTAGGGTAATTTTAGAAGAATACTATAAATAATGTAAAACTTTGCCGTTCAAAGAAAGAAAAAAAAAAACTAGAGACCAGGACTACCAAATTACCTGGACAAACAAACATGAGCTAAGCCATACTAACTGGATTCCAACAAGTGGGCCTAACAAGCCATTATTGTACAGGGCTAACATGAAGAATAATAAGATATCCAATTGTTTTAGGAACGATAAGCTAGTATTACTAGGAAGGTTCGAAATAAACTGGAAATGGTTCCATATCCTTGGGCGATACGGGGAATTGATCAATCTCGTCCGTCCAAGGATTATGGTCATCATGATCAACGGTCTTATTTGCCTGCCAAATAACACTGTTACATTTAAAACCTGACCCAAAGGCGATCTGCCAAACCCGGTTCCCTTTCTTGACCCAACCCTTTGCCTCCACGTAAGCCAGCTCATACCATATGGAGCTACTGGAGGTGTTTCCATACCTATACAATGTCATTCTTGAAGCTTCCATGTCATCCTCGGAAAACCCGAGAGTTTTTTGCAAGTTCATCAAGCACCGGCTTACCACCAACGTGAGGGAGGAAATGATCAACGCTGGTGCTATAATTCGGTATATACTGTGATATTTTCACCGACGGAATCAGTTTCCTTGTAATGTAAGTAACTAAGTAAAAGAGTTTTTCTTTTACTGGAAGTATTAAGTATCCTACAGTGGTTACGTTTGGTTTAATGGTGGCGATGGCAGCAGCAAGTAGGTCTTTATTGATGGTGACACCGACTATTCCAGCTGTATCTTCTTCTCGAAGAATACAGTTGTAGGAACGATCTGAACATGATGTGTTGGTGTGTATTTCATGAAGAAGTTGGTATTTAGATATTTTATAATCGGAAGGGCGGTTGGAAAGTAGAATTGCAGCACCTCCAACTCGAAACAGGAAGTTGATAAATTGCTTAGAACGATCTAATCCGAGGTAGTAGTTTTCTGTAAGGCTTTCTGTACTTACTATCAATGCGTATGAGTTTTGGTGCACCTGTGAAAATTAGCAGTTTTATTAATTTGCTATAACTAAAATACAACTAAAAAAAGTTTCATAACCAAACACCAATTCGGAAAAAAATTCAGATATATGTAACCTGTAGGAGTTGTTTAGCAAGTCCGATTGCCAGGAGTCCTGCACTGCAGCCCATCCCAGAAAGATTGTAGGTGATGGTGTTATCTCTAAGCCTATACCGATTTACTATCATACTAGAAAGAGACGGCATTGTGTTATAAATACAACAGTTCACAACCAGGATCCCGATATCTTCACATCTAATGCCAGTTTTTGCCATAAGCATGTCTACGGAACCAAAGATGGCCATCTCGACCTCCCTTGTCGCATCTTTCATGGACGGTTTATAACTTTGCTCAAAAAAGATCTCGGACAAATAAGTGGAGTCACCAAGGCCACATCTTTCAAAAGCCTTCTTAATGAAATCCAACATCTCCTTTGAGATATGTTTGTTGTGTCTTGTAACATGATTTAGAACAAACTCTTTTGAGCACTTTTGAGAAGTTGGGGGCTTGTAGCAGGCAAAATCTATTAAGTAAACTTTGGGTGAATTTCTTTTGGTCATAACAATACATATCAGAAAAAGAAGACTCATGAGTAGCAATAAGAACATAAGTTATGTCTTGGAAATTAAGATAGAGTAATTAGTAAAAAATACCGGGAGATAAAGGAACATCTTTATGGTGTGGAATCTTTTTAAAAATCTATTGCCTTCCTGTTAAAATGTTGGAAACAAGATTTTTTTTGTACGGCTTTTTAACTGATCATGTTAATCCTCGAGACGCGATTACCTACTACGGATGTATAACTTGTAGTCTGGTAGCTGTCTAAGGTGCACAGAAGTCCCTTATTACAGAACACAAGATGCATGATGAGAGGCTGTTGTTTATAGGCTTGACTTACCTAATCACTAACCATTTGAAGTGATCTATCTAAAAGTCAAATAGTGCACCAAAGATTTTGAGAAATGAGTTCTATCTAAGGGTCAAAGACCAAACGATTTCGATAAGTAAGTTCTATCTAAAAGTCCAATACCAACAATTTCAAGTACAATATCACAATACCAAAAGTTTCCTAGTTTGGCACTACACTTTAGCATCCCAAAAATTTGGGTTATTCAACAATTGTTACAAATGGTGTTTACATCCAACCGTACGTTAGGTATATGTGTTGACCACTAAGAATGAATGATATATATTTAAGACATAACTCTATCTATCTTATAATGCTTGATTTAAGAGGATTCCTAGCAAGTAGCAACTTTCATGTTAGACTAGACGTGGACTCATATTTCCCTTTATATTTTGATCATCAATGGTGTTTATATTATTTAGTAATATAAATAAATGATCTCATAAATAAATTTTACCCATTCACGCGAAACATTTCGTTGTCTAGGGTACGTGCATGATTTCATCATTATATGGTGAGATTTCATACAACCGACTAAATGTTAAAAAAAAAACTTCTAATAATATAAAAGGGGCAAAAAAAAATCTAGTAATATATAATAAAAAAATGTAAATTTTCTTGAAATATAAATTTGACTATCACAATATTTCGTGATTAATTTAAAAGATGTTTATAGAAGTAAGCTTATTTTTTCTTTTAAGGATAACTTGTAAAAGTACAAGGGGGGAACGGTTAATATTTCAAAGTAATATCCTCTTCCGGTGGCCGTGACACCATCTACCACCACTTGCGGCGGCGGAGCAAAAGCCAACTCTCATCATAATAATACAATATACAATATAGTAGTTTCAATTAAAAATCGATGTTAGGTCTTTCGTACGGAGAGCTTTTTCTTATCATCGGAGCCACCGCAGCTCTTATCGGTATCCAATATCTCGTTTTTTCCCCCAATATTCTTTCAATTTATTCATAATTATTTATAAATCAAATATTAATCATTTATTATTATTATAAGTCCATAAACAATATTTCTATTATTTATATCGACCTTATTCATTAATCATGTAACTGTGCTTTGATTATTAACATTTTATAATTCTACTAGGTTTTGTGTTTTTTTAGCTTCTTTTTTTTTTATCTTTTTGGTTGGTAAGAATAAAAGATTTGATTTGGTGAGTAGGTCCGAAAGATCTTCCTCGTATAGCACAAGTGGCTGGGAAGTTAGCCGGCCGGTCTATTGGATATGTTCAAATGGCACGTGGACAGTTTGATAATGTCATGCAGCAGTCTCAAGCTAAACAGGTTAAATTCTGATCTAATGTTGAAATGTTATAATTTGGAGATGTGGAACATAAATAAGTTAAATGTTTGTATGTCGGTTTGTTAGTTTTGCAGGGTACTAGGCTGTTACCAAATCCTGCTATGTTTGTAGCATTGTATGTATATGTAAATATGAACTCAAGATAGTAATTGTATTAGTGTTTTAGGCTTATTCGCTTGACGAAAATCAAGTAGCCAATAAGATCAAATTTTAGCCGCTTATGAGCCAATAAGCCCATAAGCTCTAGTTGATAAGCTAGACAAAACATGTTATGTCTTCCAATTGACCTATATTCATTTGAAACTCTTGTGAAGATGGATTATTATTTGTTTTTTATTAGGCTTTTTTGTTTTGGTTTTCTTAATCTAGGTGCACAAGGAACTCCAAGATACTATAGCTCAACTTGAAGCTATACGTCATGAAATCCGGACAATTTCCTTTGTGAATCCTGGTCCAATGACTAGGAGGCTAGTGGACAACATTACCCAGAATCCCGACTCAAATGGTTTCACCATCTAATATCTTTTTTTAAGACTTTCTGGATATCTATATTTGTCATGATCTCTGATATGATATATGTTCTCTTATATTTAGAAAGTACGGATCTTGAAAAGCCTAGTGATGATGCATCGCCAACCCCATCAGTGCCAACCTCTGTCTCTAAGGTTAAAAGCCTAAAACTCAAATTCCATCACAAAGTCTGTGAAGATAAACGTTGATTGATTAGGTAAATTTGTGATCCAGGTTTATAGTATAAATACCTCAGCAGGCTCACCCTCGTCTGATATGCACAGTCAAGCTACTGCTTACTCAAGGTTGGCTGAGTCTGCTGCTTTGCATTCCGATCCTACAAGCAATGAAGTTTTGACTCAGTGTACAGATGAATCGGGTCTTACTGTACTTCCAGTATCAGCCCAAGAAACAGGATTGTTGCCTAATCGCAAGGGTGATTACCGTTCTATTTCTTTCGCCCTGCAATATAGTCACTTCCACTCTTTTTATATCTGTGAAACAATATTTTTTCATATTCAATCATGTAGCTGTTACTGACACTACCTCTTTCATCCAACTTGTGGCACATTTTACCCTTCTGGTTTGATTATATCATATGTAATGTTATTTGGTGGATGCGCATGAAATAATAATATCTGTATAAATTGTCAATGCCAGCTGATGCAAATGGGTCTGACATCATGCTAGAGTCGATTCTAGAGGCAGAGGTAGCGAGAAATGCAAAAGAGTTTTTTGCACAACCCCAGAATTTGAATATAACTGAATAGAAAGAAGGTATATTTTCAGTTCCATCCATTTTTATACCATTTCTCTTATCTATATTGGTTTAGAAATTATTCTTTAAAAACTTAGCATAACTGAGAAGTGGAATGGGGGTTTATGTGACTCAATCATAAGTGGATTCCTCATCGGGGATATGCTCATCTCTGGTGATCAATCAATTGGACAATCGTCTGTTATGTGTTTAATTTGTTTACTAGTTTGAGTTAATTAACTACCATTTGACCAATAGCTAGTGTTCGGAGCTTTTATGTTTCTAAAATGCTACTTGTTTTGTCCCATAAAGAAACTGCAATATCCCTTCTAGGAAAATTCGTCAAACGTGTCGTTATTTTAGAACTATTTTGATCATTTGTGAATGTTAAACAAAATGCTATCTGGAGACCCAAATTCGAAGGTTTGTTACTAGTAACTGTATAGGCATGTTTATTGTTCTACATGAATGTCTTGGAAAGTAGATGTGAAAAGTGACTTGTCAAGCGGGTTGGGTAACGGGTCAGTTTTTATAAATCCATAAAATGGTTACAAAAATGAGCCATAATCTTTGTTGAAAATATTGATGGGTTTTACTGCCCTTTAAATTCATATAGATTTAGGAAACTAACTTTGAGATCATTCTGTTTATGCAGGTCATGCATCTTACCATCGAAGTAATAACAATCCCTTTGAAACAATGAAGATGGTGCATAAGTTTTTAAATGCAGATATATCTGATAACTGTACTCTTCAAGTTTCTTGTACGCAAGTAGCCGATATTGTTAGAGCAAAGACGACCTAACCAGGGCAACAATTTTGTAATGACTTTTATTTTAGGTATAAAAATTTGTAGAGTGTTACAAGTAGTTCTGGGAGTTGAAATGTTACCCGATAGTACATAATTGTCATTTAGCCTCCTAGAAACAAAATTGGTGTCGCCAACCGCGAAGTATCTAATCAGATGGAGACATGTTGTAAACTGAAATGTTATGTTATTACAGTATTTTAAACATATGATTCTCCTTTTTAACTTCGCCTAATTGCTGGTATCTGGCTGTTCTACAACTGATTGTGGCTGAGCAAACCACGCAATTACTTCTTTTTAGTTGTTATCCATATAAAACAAATGACTTCTGTAACCAAATAACAAGTTAGGAAAATGATATACAATTTCAATGACCCTCACTTGAACTATTTCATTTTTCTTTTGCTTAATTATAGTAGGGGGTAATGATTTAATGCCAAATAGACCTATAAAACCTCCATTATTTTATTACCAGTCCACTCTATGGTTGAAATGGATTTTAAACGGGGCGCGTAACACCACCGGGGCAAAAAGGGTATCCCCACCATCACTATTAGCGGCGACGTCGCCGCTAATAGTGGGGGCCCACTGACATCTTGCAGAATACATGTTTAAGGCCCTGGACCCCACACTATTAGCGGCGACGTCGCCGCTAATAGTGCGGGGCCCAACTGACGTTGTTGACTACAAAGCCAGTTTAAGCTTATGATGTGTTTGGTCTACCTTTGGCGGCTTTTGTTTCGACCCGACCGGTCTTCCACGTGTGCTCTTCTGAACAATGGGATCTTTCACCTGTGACTTACCCGGCTTAAACATATCCTTTATCTTAGACAACCAATGTTTCCGTTGGGCCTTGGGTTGCTCCACCAAGAAAGTTGTAAGATCACCTACGACTTCATGTACATCTTCTACATCGTCTTCCTCTTTTAGACATGTCGATGGTGTTAAGTCAAGCTTTCTCCAAAACGGGTCTATTACATGCGGCTGAATACGAGTCTCTGCATTTTTATATATCAATAAGTATACGACATTATGTTGGTATGATTAAAAACATATATATTAAAACATACTAACCACGGTGCATGTACTCGGCAATCTTGCAGGCACATGGTAGCCCACAACTATACCGAACCTTGCACCCGCATTTTTTCACATTTTTTTTCAATTGTTTGTCTAAGCGAATGATTTCATCAACCATGATGTCCAAAGCTTTATGTGAAACCGTTCCCAGCAGGGCCTTCATACAGTTGTAGTTATGTTTACCCAGGCGGGTTCCCTTGCTATACCCCAGTTGGCCCCTTATTTCAGTTTCTTGACCGATAATGACAGAATCAACACATTGCAGGATTCTAGTAAATGTACATTTCCCCTTCAGCTCTTCCTTCAGATGGTGGTGCTCGGCCTCGACTCTGTTTGTGGTGTGGTTCTGATAGTTGAGATGTTCATCCACCCAACATGACACAAAATGCTCTCGGTACGGGGACAACCAATTATCGTTGAGGTACTTGTAGACACCTGGATAAGCTCCCAATTTTTTCTTTAACTCCTTCTCGTATGCTTTAAACTCGTCAAGAGTCCGAGATTCATAGACTCTTTTCCACCACACGTTAAGCATAAAGATGTTAACATCTTTCTTCACCCGCAATGCCGGTTCGCAGTGTTTGGTTATGTTTTGCCATATGTGGTACCTACACAACAGGTGTTTCGCTTGCGGCATAACAACCTTCAATGCTCTCATCAGGGCCAGCTCCCTGTCAGTTAAAACCACACGAACAGTTAAGCCTTCAACAAGGGTGGACTTCAGACATTGTAACACCCATTTATAATTCGCCTCCTGCTCGTTTACGATAAAAGCATATGCTAAACTGAAGGTCCGGCCCGTTGAAGTGACGCCGACAATCTCAACAAGCGGCATGTTGTACACGTTGGTTTTGTACGTGGAGTCTATTTCAATAACCCAGGGAAATGCGCGCCATAGGGTCATTGATGTTGGATGCATGAAAAAGAGGTTCTCCAACCGTCCATTTTTACTATTTGTAGTAAACTGGTAAAAGTAGTTTTTCTCTTGCAGCAGTGAGAACATAACCTGCGACATGTGAACAAGATATAGTAAATAAGTCACTTCCAACAACGGAGTACGTAATCACTAATATGATGTTTGTACCTGCATTGGTGTATGTCCTGCTTGGCCCGCCCTCCGTCTCGATTTCAGAAAGTTGGTAATGTCTCCTCTTCGAGTTAGGTTTCCTGGAAATTCATTTTTCAGGTTAACCAGGATCTGGCGTGGGAACATACCGCGATCCGATAGGTTTCCCACATATTGCTTTTCTTCCTCCGTCATCCGTCTCGCGTATGCATTCCCGTGCAGATCAGTAGCTGGATCATGATTGTGTTTCCAGTCCTTGACAGTTACCCTCCAACCACCATCATACCCGGGGCGGCCTTCCAAAGTAAAGGGACACCCTATCTTGTTGGACCGTTTGGGTGGCCCAGTTAACCTTTTATCGCGTGGTCCACCGTGGTGACATATTAGTGTCACCTTATTGACCACCTTTAACGAGTTTTTGTTCGACCGCCGTGTGACTAGAACATAACCAAACTCCAGTGCTGTTCTGTAACACCCCAAAGATTTTAAGGTACAAGAAATTAACCCCTTTTTCATAGTTTTGACATTAAATTAATTTCCTAGTATTTTATTTTTGGTTTTGGGGTTAATTTAGTTGGAACTTTGGCGGATAGCGGGTAAAATACCCACTTTTGGAGAGCTGGGTCGTGGCATCTCTAGGATGTGCCAGCCAACTCTTTTGCCTTGAGTCATGCTTCCACTCTATTTCTCTTCTTCACCATTTTCTTCCATGCATTCCTTCTCACACTCCTTCAAAAACAAAGATTAATCCTCTCAAGTTCAAGAATAGAAATCATAATAATAATAACAATCACCACCAAGTAATCTTCATTCAAGAAATTAAAGTTAGGGATTGTAAGTGGGGTGGTGGTGGCCGTTTTTAAGAGAAAGGGAGAAAGAAGGATTCTCAAACTAAAAGTCTTGCTTTGGATTGTTGTTGTTGAGGTATTGAATTCCCCTAACTTAGTTTTTATCCTTCTTTCAAAATTAGGGTTCATGGATGAACCAAATTTGGGGGTTTTGCTAGAAATTGATTTATGGCTAATTTTCCCAATTCCTTAGTTAACCTAGTTGTCATTGAGTTATGTGTTGAGTTTGATTATGAAATTGATAAGCTTATGTGATAATGTTGGTTTATGAGAAAAGATGAGTTTTACAAGTAATTGAAATGTTGATGAAAATGGTAGGTTGAACTACCTATGATATGGTGGAAGTAAAATGGAGACTCAATGACAAATGGGTTGGGTTTTGGGTTTAGAGAGGCTAGTGTTTGAGTATGGCTAGGTTAAGCTAGTCAAGTTGTGATTATAAGCTTATGCATTTTATGACATGATTATAGGTTGAAGCTTGTTTGTGCTTAATCGTTTTAGCTTTGTTGATCTATTTGCGGAGGAGGTGAGTATATTTGCATACCTTTATGTATACGTTGGGTCAATTACCATGAGACGTGGATATTCCGAGCATGGTAATTGATTTGGCGTTGAGCCCATGTGGGGCATGGTATTGATGAGGCCTAAGAACCTCCGGGGCCTAAGAACCCCTATTGTTGACATGAAATGAGGCCTAAGAACCTCCGGGACCTAAGAATCCCGATAGTCATGATTGTTTAGCTTATATGGATCCATATATGTGTTGTTAGCGTGCAAGGTGAATATGTAAATGTGACATGACGATGTTATAGGTTACATGTGAAAGTCCTTGTACTTTGCCCTCCTTCGTATTCGTAAATGTATGCAAGTATATTCACTAAGCCTTTGCTTATATTTTAGTTGTTTACCATTTTATAGGTAGTTCCGGAAGAAGGAACTAGTGTTGTTGAATTGAAAGCCTTGGTTTAGAGCTTGAAGTGTTTTTGGAAGACTTGAAGGTATTAGGTCATTCGTGGAAGAATGACACTTTTTGGTTTAGAGGCTTAGAAATCCCCTCCTCATGGCTCTTGATACATTTTGATATATATATATATATATATATATATATATATATATATATATATATATATATATATATATATATATATATATATATATATATATATATATATATATATATATATATATATATATATATATATATATATATATATATATATATATATATATATATATATATATATATATATATATATATATATATATATATATATATATATATATATATATATATATATATATATATATATATATATATATATATATATATATATATATATATATATATATATATATATATATATATATATATATATATATATATATATATATATATATATATATATATATATATATATATATATATATATATATATATATATATATATATATATATATATATATATATATATATATATATATATATATATATATATATATATATATATATATATATATATATATATATATATATATATATATATATATATATATATATATATATATATATATATATATATATATATATATATATATATATATATATATATATATATATATATATATATATATATATATATATATATATATATATATATATATATATATATATATATATATATATATATATATATATATATATATATATATATATATATATATATATATATATATATATATATATATATATATATATATATATATATATATATATATATATATATATATATATATATATATATATATATATATATATATATATATATATATATATATATATATATATATATATATATATATATATATATATATATATATATATATATATATATATATATATATATATATATATATATATATATATATATATATATATATATATATATATATATATATATATATATATATATATATATATATATATATATATATATATATATATATATATATATATATATATATATATATATATATATATATATATATATATATATATATATATATATATATATATATATATATATATATATATATATATATATATATATATATATATATATATATATATATATATATATATATATATATATATATATATATATATATATATATATATATATATATATATATATATATATATATATATATATATATATATATATATATATATATATATATATATATATATATATATATATATATATATATATATATATATATATATATATATATATATATATATATATATATATATATATATATATATATATATATATATATATATATATATATATATATATATATATATATATATATATATATATATATATATATATATATATATATATATATATATATATATATATATATATATATATATATATATATATATATATATATATATATATATATATATATATATATATATATATATATATATATATATATATATATATATATATATATATATATATATATATATATATATATATATATATATATATATATATATATATATATATATATATATATATATATATATATATATATATATATATATATATATATATATATATATATATATATATATATATATATATATATATATATATATATATATATATATATATATATATATATATATATATATATATATATATATATATATATATATATATATATATATATATATATATATATATATATATATATATATATATATATATATATATATATATATATATATATATATATATATATATATATATATATATATATATATATATATATATATATATATATATATATATATATATATATATATATATATATATATATATATATATATATAGTTTTAAAAACACAAAAATATACATATATACATCCAAATATCTTCAAAACTATCCATCTTAAACAATTCAAGTAAACAAGTAAACATGTACTTCATTAACTATTTATGATATACATACTATATATATATATCTATATTCATAATATACTTATGCATGTATCGTTCGAAATATACCTGTGCGAGCAGCTTTGAAAACGAGTTGTCTTATTATATACTTGTGCGAAAGAATGGTAGTGGTCGAAAATAGTGTCAAAATGGGTAAATGACCCATTTGATGGTGTTCATGGGTTTGAAACAAGTTGATGTTGTATTGTATGTTTAAAAGGTGTCCATGAAGTTGATGTCAATCTCTGGAATGTGTTTTAAGATGTTGTTTTGAAATTTGAAGGTTACAGGTTTGTTCAAGTGTTGAAATGGTCTTAGGTTTGCTGTGCAGCTGCTCACTGCGGCGCAGTGGGGGTGGTTTTGCCCACTGCGGCGCAGTGGAATCCCACGGCCTTAACAGTTTTTCCTCCCACTGCGGCGCAGTGGGAGAGTGTCAAACCCACTGCGGCGCAGTCCGAAATTTTCCCACTGCGGCGCAGTGGGAGAGTTCTCCACCCACTGCGGCGCAGTGGGGTATATATATAAAAAAAAAAAAAAAAAAAAAAAAAAATCTTGTGTTTTCGATTTATCGAGTTCAGTTCTGTTCTTTTTGCCCACTCCGTCAATTCTTCGACGGAAGGGAACACCTCCTCGGTTTCTAAGTCTCCAGGTTCGCAGTCAAATTGACCGTCTACATCAGGTGACTCAAACTCATCATCGGGAACTTCAATACGTACGTTTTCTGGGTCTGCCCAAATATCTTCAAAACTATCCATCTTAAACAATTCAAGTAAACAAGTAAACATGTACTTCATTAACTATTTATGATATACATACTATATATATATCTATATTCATAATATACTTATGCATGTATCGTTCGAAATATACCTGTGCGAGCAGCTTTGAAAACGAGTTGTCTTATTATATACTTGTGCGAAAGAATGGTAGCCTGCAGTTTGAAAACAAAATATAGATAATTCTAGTACCAATATAAGTTCAAATGTTAAGAGTAAGTTGAAAGTTTTGAATATTCAGAACAACAATCATACCATTCGTACTAAATATATAGAATTATCATACACAAACCTCCAAAAATCACCAGTGCCACGTGTCACGTATTAGCGGCGACGTCGCCGCTAATACGTGACACGTGGCCCTAGCCGAGGTGCCACGTGTGGTGCCACGTAGCACGTATTAGCGGCGACGTCGCCGCTAATACGTGCTCACGTGTCACGTATTAGCGGCGACGTCGCCGCTAATACGTGACACGTGGCGCTCGGGGACGGCCATCGTCAGTGCCTGACGACGCTTGTTCCCGAGGTGCCACGTAGCCAGTATTAGCGGCGACGTCGCCGCTAATACGTGCTACGTGGCACCTCGGGAACAAGCGTCGTCAGGCATGGTAACAAATTAGGTCGGGGCCCCACCATTAGCGGCGACGTCGCCGCTAATACCCTGGTGGGGGTACCCTGTTTTCTGGTGGGGATACCCTGTGCCATTTTAAAACTCAAATAGATACTATTCAAAAAACCACCAACTATGGTTGGTGTTCTTACAATTCCAAGCAATCTTAACTTTTCATCTCATAGAATCTTTTGTTTTCTTTTTCATATTTTATTACCTAGGGTGGAGGGAGTCATCACTCTCCATCCCTCTCATCCCCCTCCAATTATCCAATCAAATTACTCAACCTCATAACCTTTTTTTCAACTTTTTTTAGTGGCAACCATCACTCCCAACCTTTTCTTCACATTTTAATAATTTATCCTTAACATTTATAAACTTTACATAATTAACCCTTTTAATTAGAACTCAACAAATATATAAAGAAAAACACATACATTTTATTAGCGATTAAAAATTTAAAGATACAAAACATAAAATAACATAAAAACTACATAAATAAATCGGCAATCGGTGTTGGTTGAGCCGTCGGGTCGTCGAGATGGGCTAAATTTTGTCTCCCAACGTGCTCTGTAAGATCATATCGAAGACGATGATGGACATCTTCATCTTGTATCTCATCCACTGCATCGTGGTTATAAACCACTTGAATTCTCGTATCCACAATACGAACAGGTGATATTGCCCTTCCATTATCCTTTATAATCTCTTCGAACGACGATGATGATGAAGATGATGAGGATAATTGATCCATATGATGAAAATATGTTATTATTTGTGTTTGAATTGAGAAATATAGAGTAAAAATGGGGTTTGGTTGTGTTTTTTGTATTGTGAATTCGGTTCTATATATTGAAATTCAAAAAAAAAAAACTTTGGCCGACTTGTCACTTTTAGTCCCTGGCACGTCTAACTTTACACCCCCAGTCCTCCAACGGTCACATGACCGTTTGAAATATTACACCTTCAGTCCCTGGCGCCCCATCTCGTCTTCAACCTGCAGCGAGAATCCATCTCGCCCACCACCATCCCTCCGCGAGCTCGCTCGAGTGGCGGCCGAACCACTCCCATCTCTCCCATCTCCCTCTCATCTCCCTCTCAACCTTTCCACTCACTCCCTCCACCCTTATAAGAATATATTACTTCTTTGAAATTAATAACATTATTTATCTTTTAATATCTTTTTCATATCAATATCCAATGTTCATTATCAAATTTCAAATAAACCATACACTTCATTCCTTAATTTTTAACTGAACGATAATTATATTCTACTCTTAAACTAATAAAAAAATACACCCAAAAACAAAAGCTTTTATCCAAAAATTACACAGAATAAATCTTTGAATTTTACCCAAAAAGCAAAAGCTTTTACCAAGAAAATTACTCGTACCTAACTGATCAAACACCTACTTAATTAACGGTGCTTTATACGTTCCCCAACCTTGTTCAGGCCTTAATTCACGTATTTTATTCTATTTTCAATTGTAAAAATTACTATAAGAGAAAACCTTAACAAAGTCAGCTACATATATAGGCCATTTAATTAACAACATATCAATTATTTTGTTTGGTTTAGTCTTTTTAAAATGCAACCAAATCAATCATATAGTTAGGTCAATGTTTGGGTTCCCTAAAATCAAGAAGCATATAACGGTGCTTTATACGTTCCCCAACCTTGTTCAGGCCTTAATTCACGTATTTTATTCTATTTTCAATTGTAAAAATTACTATAAGAGAAAACCTTAACAAAGTCAGCTACATATATAGGCCATTTAATTAACAACATATCAATTATTTTGTTTGGTTTAGTCTTTTTAAAATGCAACCAAATCAATCATATAGTTAGGTCAATGTTTGGGTTCCCTAAAATCAAGAAGCATATAAACACAATGATTAATCATTAGTTTCATGTTTCCTCTCTCTTTCGTACTACTTTATAACCACCTACCGATGGCTTTAGTTAATTCCTTAAAAACAATGTCTTCATTGTTTAAATGATAATAATTACTGCGCAAATGAATAATTAAATTGGTCCATAATCGTTGATTTTCAACCTATCGTTTTATTTATATTACAAAAATAACATAATTTAATTAATAATTTACGTACACTTCTTCATCAAGTTTAGTATTTATCAATCAAAACATTTGCTAGGACATATAATTGCATGTTTATTGTTTAGAGATCGAATGAATTATGTCCGTTTATCTTGTCCTCATTAATATTGAATGATGCATGTGGGACACTTTAAAACATCAATCTGTCCCAAATACCCTTTTTTGAAGTGTTAAAAGCTGTGGAGAAAAACATATGTAGGAGAATATGATGATATTATATAAAAGTTGTAAAGCTAAGGCAAAATATGTGTGCACTTAAGCTTAGATGTATGTATTTAAAATGAGAGGAAGAGAAGGAAATTCCGTATTAGATGATATACAATTGAAAATTTAAAAGATGAATTCCACGTACTTTTTATTAAGCATATAAGTAGATTTTGTCCGCAATATTAATCATTTAATTAGTCGAGCATATAATTGATTTCATTTTAAATTACAAGTATATTTTAGTACAAGTAGTTTTTATAATCTCTATCAAATATGTAATATTGTAATTTTTAATTCATGTGAAGTTGTAAATGAACTATTCTAATAAATATAATTTCGTATTATTAATTATTGTCAATATGTAAATGTTTTAACTTTAAAAATGATTAGAAAAGTAAAAGTACAATTTAATTAATAAAAAACCCGAACCCAAAAAATCACTACAAAATTATACTCAAAATCTTCAAAGAAAGACTACGTATCCATACAAAATTATATACACCCTAACATAAATTTCCGGATCGCCACCAGCCCACAAACATCAACTGACTGAAAAAACAAAAAGAAAGGTCCTGAGAAGGTAGAAATTTTTTTTGAAGCGGTCGTATTTCAAGGGTGTTTTGTCAAACAAGTTTTCGGGAAAAAAATTTTGTGGAAGTGGGTAATCCGGTAATAGAAATACCGGTTTCAAAATTTTGACCCGAAACCGGTATTTCCATTACCGGTTTCAGAAAAAGTAGCTCGAAACCGGTATTTCCATTACCGGTTTCAGAGTGATGTGACATGTTGCAGACGAATATTGACTGGAACAGTGGAGGAGACCAACTAGCTTGAACCCGGTTTTTGCAATACCGGGTTCGGCCGAACCCTAACACGTGTCAAATTGTGGTGAAACCCTAATTGAACATGTAAACCATTTATCTATATATAGTACATTTATCTGTAAACCATTTATCTATATATATCAGTATTCCAACACTTTCATAAACACTTTCATAAACTATATTTATACAAAATAAAAAATGACATCTTCATCATTCAACCCAATTGTGGTTCAGTTAATATGGGATGATTGTGTATCATTCGTAAATGGGATTCTTCAAAATGCAGATCCATCAAAAAGAAGAAGTTTTCCTCTTTTTCGCGTAATGAGTTATGCTGAAATTTGTGATGCCACTTACAGTTGTTTTGGTGTTTCAAAACAAGCTTTCAAATTGCAATTATATTTATGGTATGAATTTAAGAGTGTTCCTTTTAGAAATTTAATTACGGATGATAATACTTTGGCAATGATTTATCATCTGGTGAAGCGCAATTTGAAGTGAAGTTCGAGCCTACTTTTACAAACCTGTTAAGCTTGACTCAAAGTCAATGTTTTTTTCAAGCGGGTAACTAGTCACTAGATAACGAAGATGATGAAGACAATGACGATGATGAAGACAATGACGATGATGAGGACAATGACGATGATGAAGACAATGAAGGCGATGAACATGTTGAAGATGATGAAATTGCACCATTGGTTAATGGATCTGGTGATGAGGCACCTTATACAAGTGATGATACCATCGACGGATATAGCGTTGATGGAGATGTATCTGAAGATGACGAAGGAGCACATGTACAAGGTCCTTTGGAGCAGCAACAACATCTTAATCTTGACGTGGATAAATCAGTATAATGCTGCACTTGCCCCCCTCCGAGACGTGCATTACTGGGCGGAGGTAGATTGGAAGATCCAGGGAGACCCGGCAAAACTGGTCACGCATAGGGGTAGGAGACGCACCAGACGGTACAGGAACGAGATGGATGAGAGTTCTACCAGCAGATCTTCAACCTCAAGACAACAAGCTAGGTGTGGCATTTGCAACGGATTGGGTCATAATAGGAAGACATGCACTCAACTATGAATATGACAATAATCTTGTCGCTTATCTGTTTCCGTTTTTGTGTGTGTTGTTTTAATCCGTTTTTTTCTGAATTCCTAGGTGTTTTCATGTAACATGACAACTTTCAATATCAAATTTATGTTTGTTTTTTCTTATTAGGTATCCTTGTCACTTTATAATAAAAAACATATATGGCGAAACAATTTACTTTATTTAAAACCGAAACGATTACATAAATAAGTCATAATCCGAATTAACAAAACGGGAATCAGTGGAGTCGAATGAACTATCACCATCATTACGGTGAATGTATTCACCGGGCTCATAGGCTGGGGTTGCAGCTTCAGGGTTTCCTGTTACGTATTCCTCTCCCGGGTCAGTCACGTAACCATCAGGGCGACTACCAACTGAGCGAAATTCACCACTAAAGGTATACGCGTGCTGAATCGTGCTCCTAATTGAGGACTCGGCAAAAGTAAGATGGTTAATGGTTAATTGCAACCATTGGACCTTCTGTTGCAGGTAGGCCTCGTACCTCCTGTCTATTTTGGTCGGTTGGACCACTGTTGCACGTTCTGCAATCTCAGCCTCATAGTCCGACTTTCTCGCCTTCAAACGCTCAATTATAGATGTCACCGCATCTTTACGCTCGTTATCATCACTCATGTGACTCCAAACGCTGTTTGAGGCTCCAAACCGTGTAATATTTGGGAATGAATCACCACCAGAAGATGATTGACCTGCCATTTTTTTAGATATGTTTTTTTTGAAAATTTTCGTTGCTGTATTTTTTTTGAATGCTCAGAATGAGCTATATATATATATCAAAGTTTGTGTGAATTATATTCTGCTCGACTGGCTTTTTTTTTGTCTTTTACCTCGAACCCGGTATTGGAAAAACCGGGTTCGCAGCCTTTAGTCCCATCACTGACCCATGCTCTGAATGTTACTGTTGGATGCTTACTTTTTCTGAAACCGGTAATGGAAATACCGGTTTCGAGCTACTTTTTCTGAAACCGGTAATGGAAATACCGGGTTCGGGTCAAAATTTTGAAACCGGTATTTCCATTACCGGATTACCCACTTCCACAATTTTTTTTTCCGAAAACTTGTTTGATAAAACACCCTTGAAATACATCTGTTTCAAAAAAAAATCTGAGAAGGTATCGATAGCAAAGCGAATCCATGGTAATATACGGCATATCGCTTAAATCATATCCATGATACACACACAATCAACCAAAGGAATTAATTAACACCAAATTTATGCAAAATAGAATGCAACCAAAACTAACATTACATGAACATATATACATATAACATATAACATATTTGTATATTTTCCTTCAAAAAAACAACCCCTCTCTCTCTTTATCTAGTATATATTTATCTAGCAAGACAATGAAAAACTACACATCATCATGGATATATAAAACTTAATTTGAACCTCATCTTAACTAACATTTTCATGAAAAATTTGAATTTACATATAGATCTATATATAGGAGGAAAAAAACTATAAATCCAACCCTCTAGCTTCATGTCCTTTCATGATTTTTAGTCTTTTACAAGAAGTAACAAACATTTCCCATGGTACATCTCCAACAAGCATCCAATCTCCATCTTTGTCTTCATAAGTTACTACATGCTTTGATCCATTGTAAATTTCATCCTCAATGTACAACCCTATATTGCACAAAAACATCTCTTCCAATCCCTTCATCAACTCCTTGTAGCCTTTGTACATTTTCAAATCAATCTTTCTTAAATATGGAGCTCCATTCATGCTCACTTTTACATACATCCCGGATCCCATATCCGAATCCACTTTCTTCACTTGTAGTACACTTTTCCGGTAAGATCTCACCGGTGGCCACCCCACTACTTGTGCCCTGAAATTTAGTTAACAAGTTTTCATAAGTTTTCATTTATATATTAAATTACGAGTACAACATTATATCATGATTGAATAATTTATATGTGACTTACTTTGATGGAGGGTCGGATCTTGTTTCTTTGGATTCATTCGGGTCAATTTCGGGTGAACACCTTTTGTTAGTTTTGACATGAGAAGAAGTCGTCGGAGGGTTCATCACCTCCGGCAATAAGTCGTCGGTTCCGGGCAAGGCTAAACTTAGCTCGGTTGCTTTGTAGTTAAGATCCATTATAAAAGTTTGATATAAATGCTTCTTAATTTCAAATAATATCTCCGGCGAGTTTCTTGATTTTCCGGCGAGTTAATGTATGAGAGATATTTGGTTGTTTTTATTTTTTATTTGTAGTGATTTTGGTTTGTAGAAGTTGTGGTGTATATATAAGATTGTAGATGGGAGTGTAGGTTCATTGCTTTTTGTATGTGCATGAACTTCATAATTAAGATGAAATCGCTCGTTGCCCACTCGCGTACAGCGTTCACGCGCTTCCTTATCTACATGAATTTTTATTTTTTTTTGATTTTTTTTTAAATATAGATATGGAATTTTATGAAAAAATAATACTCTTAATGTATAGAGTTAAGTAACTTTTTCATCCCTGTGGTTTTTCGATTATTGCAGTTTTCATCCTCGCCGTTAACTTTTGACTAAAATCATCCTCGTGGTTTGCATTTCGTCCCTGCTGTTATAACTTTGCCGTTAACCCCCTCACATGCAAGTCACGTGAGAGGCATTTTCGTCTTTTTATAGAGTTAACTGCAAAATTTGTCCTTGTGGTTTGTGGTTTTTGATTAAATTCTTGTTTGGAGGTTTGTTAAAGACAAGGATGAAAAATGCAAAAACGACAAACCATAAGGACGAATTTTGCACTTAACCATAGGGACAAACCATGAAGATGGGTTAACGGATCCAAGGACGAAATGCAAACCACAAGGATGATTTTGGCCAAAAGTTAACGGCGAGAATGAAAAGTGCAAAATCAGAAAACCGCAGAGACGAAAAAAGTACTTAACTCTATATTATGTTGGAGGCAAGGACGGAGCAGTGGCGGAACCAGAAACTTTTGTTATGGGTAGCACAAATCTAGTTACGAGTCTATTCTTTTTTGGGTTCGCTTCGAACTTTAATAAACCTTTATGATTAACCTTTGTAAGCATAAGAAATCAAACTCAAATGGTGGCTTTTGTTCAAGGGAAGTGATTTGTACACCATCAATTTTTAACTATATACCATCAAATATGGTTTGTACAATACAGTAAGCACATTTGAAGAGCAAACTTGGTGTTGTATAACAAAAAACTAATAGTGTACAGATCATCACCTTATTCAATGAGTTCAAGAACTAAAAACAAAACGATCACAAAACTCAAGGAAATGAAGATTGAATTTTTCTACTTAGGTGGTGAAAAAAATAAACAATCAACAGTATAGTATCTATACTTATATTATAAAAAGAATAACACTTTGTTTGTTGAAGTGTTGAAAAATATGTAATATTTTCATTTAGCACCCTTTAAAATATTTTCACTTATACTAACCCCTTAACATTAATGATAAATTACACTATTAATCTTTTATCTTTTAAAAAATCTCCATTAATCCTCTATATCAATTATCTACACCACTCGACCCCTACACCAACAGTCGCCCTCGCCACCACCACATCATCGCCGCCACACCGCCGCATTGCGCGGGTAACGTGCTAGTATATTATAATTATTATGTGTTTGTAATTTTTTAAATAATCTTATTTGTTAATCGAGTGATCTTGTTTTTATAAATACTATGCCATATCTATTTATACTCTTAAAACTATTCTAAATATGTATATGTCAAAGTTTGAACATTCGTCTCTCCCAAAAAACATAAGTGTTTACTAAGTGAGATAGTCCACATTGACAAGTAATCTTGTTATTTTTGTTTCATGTTGTCTTCCATTCTAATTGGACGGGTAGCATAAATAATTTGAACGGTAGCACAAATGAAAAACCAAAAGTTATCGTAATTATTTTGCACTTCATGGACAAAGTTGAGTGGTAGCCTAGGCTACCCCTCCCTCTCATGTGGTTCCGCCTGTGGGACGGAGTCACTATGGGGCAGTGGGGTCAACTGCCCCCACTTCAATTTTAATACAATAATTTTTTTTAAATTTAAAAGGTATATTTGTATTTTTGGTAAAAGTATGAAAAAATAAGTGGGAAATAAATACAAATGTTACCTTCGTTGTCATAAACTTATTCTCTGGAAGTCAGTGGTCATCGAAACATTAATTTTGAAATAGATCTCTCCAATGGGAGAATAAACAACTTGAGTTGTTTTGATTTTTAATAGAAAGAATGAAAAAAGGTTAAGGAAAAAGCTCTCTCTGTTTGGGTATGTAAATGTGTAGTACATTAATAGTGTAACTGTTTGTGGAAAATCTATTTTCTTTCAAATTATTATATATATTTATCGCAAACAACTAATTATAATAATCATAATAGTTATGTAGGAAAGATACATATACAAGCTAGTTATTTCGTAAGAAGTATATTTTTGGGTTTCTTGCATTTGATTGAATACATGTTCGTTTAATAAAACCTTGTCCGTCACGTGTGATCTTTATTAATTAAAAATATTGGTATTTTTAAATATGAGTGTTACAACCGGCGTGGGGTATAAAATTCTTTTGAGGGTCCATTTTCTATTCTCGAGCTAGGGCCCTTTATTTTTTTACATTCTCGGATACAACTCTAATATGTATGACAGACAACTTTTAAAATTGCCCCCTCACAAAAAAAAATTTTGGCTCCGTCTCTGGTTGGAGGTAGGTTGAGTTTAAAATAACTCCCCGAATTAGTATTTCCTGAGTACTTGTTACAAAGTAAGGTGTCGAGTCAACTCGAGTCGGCCGATTATTTTTAGTACTTTCCACTTTAGCCGCTTTATCCTCCGAGTATTCCCCGTATAGACCCAAATATTCTCAACTCTCTAATCAAATGACGTATGAGCGTTTAATGACTTTTGCAACCTTGAATTAAAATAAATGAAAACTAAAAGGCAAAGGTTTTAATAAAAATGGTATTTCTAAAGATACATGCATTCAAATTAAGGTGGGTGTGGTGTCCGTAACAAGATATTAACTTTTTTTTGAAAGGTACGGATCACAAAGGATTTTTGTATACTTTAAGAATTAATTATGAGTTTTGTTATATATATATTATATATATATATTATATATATATATAATATATATATATAATATATATATATATAATATATATATATATATATAATATATATATATATATTATATATATATATGTCATCACATCTAGATTATGGCCGCATCCCGCATGCATGCCTCATGCTAATATGTTGGACTACACTCATATATAGGGCTGTTAATTTGAACCCAACCTGAAACCCAACCCGAAAAAACTCGGTTGGAGGTAGGTTGAGTTTAAAATAACTCCCCGAATTAGTATTTCCTGAGTACTTGTTACAAAGTAAGGTGTCGAGTCAACTCGAGTCGGCCGATTATTTTTAGTACTTTCCACTTTAGCCGCTTTATCCTCCGAGTATTCCCCGTATAGACCCAAATATTCTCAACTCTCTAATCAAATGACGTATGAGCGTTTAATGACTTTTGCAACCTTGAATTAAAATAAATGAAAACTAAACAACTTGAGGTTTTAATAGAAAGAATGAAAAAAGGTTAAGGAAAAAGCTCTCTCTGTTTGGGTATGTAAATGTGTAGTACATTAATAGTATAACTGTTTGTGGAAAATCTATTTTCTTTCAAATTATTATATATATTTATCGCAAACAACTAATTATGATAATCATAATAGTTATAGGAAAGATATATATACAAACTAATTATATTATAAAATATATATTTTCGGGTTTCTTATATATATATATTATATATATATATTATATATATATATATATATATAATATATATATATATAATATATATATATATATATATATATATATGTCATCACATCTAGATTATGGCCGCATCCCGCATGCATGCCTCATGCTAATATGTTGGACTCCTCATATTAGGGCTGTCAATTTCGACCCAACCCGAAACCCAACCCGAAAAAACTCAGGTTAGGGTTGAGTATTTTTCGACCCGCACCAACCCGCGAACCACCAACCTGAATTTTTTCAGGTGGGTCCGGGTTGGGTTGTTGGGTTGTCAGGTCGACCCGCCAACCCGGTATCATTTTAAAATAATTGAATTATATATAATAACCCATAACAACCAACAAGGAGTTAGCCTAGTGGTAAGACAATCACTTGATGACCTTAAGGTCTCAGGTTCGATCCCCGCTTGGCACAAAAAATAATTCCTTTAAGGTACCCGTTACCAATGAAGCCTAGACCCACATGTGAAGTTTAAATACGCGGGTTCGATCCTTCGGGGTGTCCAGATCATGTGGGGATTAGGATGGAGGTATTGTACTGGCATCATATGACTCATACGGGGTGAGTCGATGGGTATCTAATTGTGGTACCGGGACTAGGGTTCCCTCCATTACCCTTTTTTTTTTTAATAATAACCCCTAACAGTCCACAAATTTATACGGCTCATTCCCATTTCCTATATTTTTAACCTAAACTAACTTCAGTTTTAAAATAAATCTTATTCCTCTTTCTTCATGCTATTACCGCAACAGCCTCTACATATCCGATGAAATTCATCTTTTCTGGTATATTTGTTACTATTTGTTTCTTCATTTTAACAGTAGTTAGATAAAGGACTTGGATTTGCTACGATTAAAGGACGATAGCCATTATTAAATGAAGGTAATATATAAGCCGAGTGTTGTTTCCACATTTTCACAGTAGTTATATAACTTTGATATATGGTGTATTGTAGCTTTCATACAGTTAATTGTAGCAAAATATAACTCTAGTTTTTTAACTACTATTCAGAGTGTATAAAATACAACTCTAGTTTTGTAAGAGGCTTCCCAATACTCTAGAGTACTCATCCCTCAAGGACTAGTTTCAGTCAGCGTCACATCAGCAAAAAACACTCCAAGGACTAATCCCCCAAAACATATCCAATACACTCATCTCTCAAGGACTAGTCCCATTCAGCTTTGGACCCACCAATTATTTAATTCTACCATTTTATCTAAACTTTACACTTTTAACCATCTAAAATTATAACAAACTTTACTCATCTTCGACGGCGTTACGAATCCGGCCTTCAGCTTCAAGTCGTCCGATTTCGGCTGTGTAAGCCGCCTTGTTGGAAGTGATGCTCTGAATCACATTGTTAACTTCAGTCTTGTGTCTGTCATCGTTAAGCATGTGACTCTGCATGACCATTTTTGCATCATGGACAGTCATGTTTTCCATCGAAAATGTGTTTGTGTATAGAAGTATAGAGGAATATATGAATATATGAAAGACTGGTATGAATTTTAATGAAAAGGAAGTGTATATATAGGATTTTAGAAAAACTAGCCGTTAAGGACTAAAAGTGTTACTTTTTTGAACTTGTTTTGGACAAAATGGCCGTTAGAGGGGCCTGTTTTGCCAATTTTAGAAAGTTGTTTTGTTTTGTCTTTTTCCTTCCTTTCTAGCCGTTACATTCAAAAAAATAAAAAAACAAACACAACATCATCTCGTCCCTGGAGGAACGAACAAGAGGGACGAAAGAGGCGAACGAACCATGGACGAGTCCCACCCAATGGTATGGACTCGTCCCTCAAAGGCGAACGAACCATGGACGAAGGGTATTGGGTACCCTCTAAGCACTTGCTTATCAGGTCACATGGGTTGGGTCACGGGTTGACAGGTTGTGGGTCGAGGTTGAAATATCTGACCTGAAACCTTTAGTGGGTTGAGTTAAGGTCAGTATTTCTCAACCCGTCAACCCGCTAACCCGAACCCGTGAACCCGAACCCGAACCCATTGACAGCCCTACTCATGTATTAACCAAGTTTGTTTAGCTTATATCTAGAAATCTAGTCTTGTCCTCGGCTACACCCACTAACCTACTTTTGCAACAACTCAAACATCATTAATTTACTAGGAAACCTAGCTCATCGAGATGTACCACGTTCAATAAAGTAGGGAGTATCTTTTTATTTTTAAGCTTACGAAGAAGAATAATGATTTTATTTAGAAAAACGCTTACAAATCTAGCTTGCTTTCCATTATTCCATAATCCACACTGCACACATATGATATATCAAGAATGACATCAAATGAAGTGTTGTATAACAAAATTCCAATCATGTATATAAGAGAATACAACAATATTTTTCATAAAAATATATACATGTGGGTTTCATTTTCTAATCTAACCAGACATTGTTTTAATTTTTAAGCTAAAAACAATGTATGTGGACAGATAATGAACTTGTACTTTTTCTTAAATACAATTAAGATATACATATTGGAAAAGATTGCCCAATGCTCGATATATATAACAATATTGTCTTCAAGAACCAAACTGCACCTAGCTAGCTAGAAGAAGATTAAAACACCACATTATTATAAACCCATGAAAAGAATCCATACCATTCAATTTAACATGTCTCGCTATTTGATTTTACCAAATTTTAAACCTATTTAATTAATAACTCTACTAGTCTTTGAGTGCATAAACACATAAACAAACATAATTAATACAACATAGTTTAGTTACCATTTTAAAGCAATTGAGATCTTTGCTATAATGTTCAAATTCGATAGATACAAATTTTGATAGTCAGGAAAAAGTTTGAAGATAATCACGAAATTTTCTGCTTACTCCACAAATATTTGAACAAAAATCATATGTATATCTAGTAAGTTTTTAAAATTTTCTTTAATAAAAGGGGGAAATGATTAATCCTCCTAACAAAATAGCCTAAAATTCCTCCTAACTATTGGATGATGACATGTGGAAAAATCAGGGGACAAAATTATGAAAGAGAATTAGTGGATAACACATGCTATATTCTTAACTAGATTAAACTCATGCGTTGCATGGTAAATAATTGTTATCGAAAAACTCTTTTAACATAAATAATGTATCTTCTAAATTTAAAGTATAAAACTATAATATTATAATGTAGGCAATTGTTGTTAAATTCTAAATGCCCCAAAAACACAAATTTATAAACAGAAGATGTATAAAATGGCTTTATGATGAAAATTCAAAAAAACTAATTATTAGAAAAATAATTGTCATTTGACTTTCTTTATGTAAAGGCTGCAACAAATAAAAAACTTATTATCAAGTAAAATTTAAAAAATATACTATTGATGAAACAAAAGCTTACTAATAATAATAAATATTATCGTCGATTCTTATGATAATTATTGAAAAATTATTCATTTAATTTACTTTAATTTTAATTTACTTGATGAAAAAGATTAAGATGTGATCATTATATA
Source organism: Erigeron breviscapus (assembly GCA_034093135.1). Taxonomy (NCBI): domain Eukaryota; kingdom Viridiplantae; phylum Streptophyta; class Magnoliopsida; order Asterales; family Asteraceae; genus Erigeron; species Erigeron breviscapus. The sequence continues at coordinate 100,718,067 of CM067167.1, read as the reverse complement.
CGTTTAATTATTAAAAAGTTATTCATTTTAATTTACATAAGGAAAAAGATAAGGATGTGATAATTATATACATACATTAATTAAAAGTTATTATATTTGCCGTAAGTAATTAGTTGGTGTTTGATTTTAGAATTTAATGTGTTTCATAATTAAGAGATTACTTATTATTCAATATTATTATTCTATTAGTAGTTATCTATGGCATTAAAAAACACAAACTACCAAAAAATGACAAGTAAGAAAAAATCCTAGTTGTCAAATAAAAGATAATGCCATATATTATTTTTTATATCCTCTCTTAATTATATAGAGGGAAGTTTTAGGATAATTTTTAAGTTAATATTTAAGAGGATTTATCATTTTTCAATAAAAAGTGCATTATATTATACACTATAATAATGGAATGGGAAGGGAATAGTACCCTTTCCATTTAAATACTGACATTTGGCCCAATGAAAATATGACATGTCATGATCTTTTGATTTTGTTTTTTTTTGACATTTTTGTTTTTCTTTTGACATTTTTGTTTTTTAAAATTTTAATATTACTTTGTTATTTATTTTTGACCTATTAATATTTGGAAGCGTTATATACACTATCAATTTTTGGATGTACACCACAAAATATGTTTTATAGTATTGTACTGTACAATACTTTAAAACAAGTTTGGTGGTGTATTGTCAAAATTTGGTGGATGTATAGATCACCACCCATTAAAAATACACAACACAAGTGAGGACTTTTGGGTATTTTAGTTAAAACTTTTTTGTTTTTGTTTTTTGTTTTGGTTTACTTTCAACAAAATAAATATATTTGCTATGATAAAATTTTGAGTGTGGTTAATTATAAGGTATTGGCTTCAAATAAATATATATCTGACGATGATATCTGTCAAACTTTTGACCGTGGTTGTGATATTGCTCTAAACAACAAATAAAAAATATATATGTTTGCTATGATAAAATTTTGAGCGTGGTTGAGGTATTGACATCAAATAAATATATATTTGACGTAACAAACTATTGATGAAATCTATTAAACATTTGACCGTGGTTGTGATATTGTTCTGAACTATATATAAATTGATATAACAAACTTTTCAGCAAACAACATACTTATGATGTAGGTTTTGCTTTTAACCTTTTTTTTATATGATTGTTAGTTTTTGAACTTTTTTCCCGGTTTTGTGAAGCTAAATGAATAACAAATGTAAACATGGTAAGTGAAGCCCCGCAACGCGGGGATTATACCCACTAGTTTATAATATTTGCTATCCAAAATTCTGTAAAAAGTCATAGAACAAAATGTTTGACTTAATTTGGAGCGCGTAAGGATTGGATGTTAGAAAAGGGGACACCTTGTCATACAACCACAGCTATAAATGTTGGTCACACGAGCGGCACGTTTACGTCACCGTTTAAAACATAGGGGACAAAAACCCCACCGTTACTTATGGCTCACCGTGTGGTCCTTTACATCGACGGTCAATATTCGTTTACAACGTTGACACGGAGTTGTATCTGGACCGTCAGATTATGGTCCCATTAACAAAGTGAAAAATTCCATGTGACGCTGGACCAGGATAGTGTCGGGTGATAGAGACCGTGCCCATGTGTGGCTTAGTGATTGGTGGGACCAGCGTATATGTTTGGATTATCTGTAACGCGGTAAATAGGGGCAAGGGTGTAGTCGGCAGAAAGCATCGGCTAGCATCGGCTCATTGGCAATCCTATAGCACATGCATCGGCTTGTATCGGCAAGTTTTGGCAAGGTACATCGGCTAGTTTTGGCCGATGCTAGTGAACGTTGGGCAAGGACACGTGGCCAGTTTTGGCAGAAAAATTGCATGTGGGAGCGTGTCTTTTTTTTTTTATACTTTCCTCCCCTCAACTTCTACATATACAACATACACATACATTTTTTCAAATATAATTAAACAAAACACATTTTATTCTTATTAAAAAACACATTTTACAATAAAAAGACAACACATAATTAAAAAAGACAGTACATGATAAAAACACGAAATACATTGCGTACGATTACTCATCATCATCTTTGATTGACATACTTCCTAAGTCACAGTAAGCGTAATCGTCGAGCCACGATTACTCATCATCATCTTTGATTGACATACTTGCTTGTGCGGTCATGACCTTGGACCATCTGATCATATGGGCAAATGAAATGAATAATTTCTGTTCTTAAATTGTTCTGGAACACTATTATGTTGTATGTTTCTCTTTAATAAGTTTGTAATGTTTTTAAATTATGAATAAATTTCCGTTGTTATTAAATTACCAAGTAGACATCTTTTATTAAAATACTTAAAGACATTACATAATTCATAACACTAAAACACACTTCATAATTGAAAACAATTAATAAACAACCATGATAAGCTCCCTGAAACACTGCTCGTAACTGAAACGCCTCCCATACTTCTCATGGTACTCCTGATGCGCCATTGCATAAAGCATCTCATCATCGACGTTCCTCTCCTGTGCATTCAACCTCATACAAATTGCCTCAAACTGCTTACATGTCTGCCGAATTCTTCTCATGTGACTCGCTACTTGATGTTCGCTCCGTGGACCTTCAGTCGTGTCCCTGTTGAACATTTCAGTAATGTCGTTCCACAAGTTTTCGCTTGGGTTAGCCATTTCACATCTACCGGTCACTGGGTCAGGATGCCTCAACATCCAACACCTCGACAACAAAAGATCTTCTGCTTCAGTCCACGGATGATGCGCCATTTGGTTGGGATGTTTGAATGAAATGATTTGATAAAGATAGAAAGGATTTGAGATAATATTGTTGTGGTTTGAAATGGTTGTGTTTGTTGGGTATAAATAGAGTGTAAAAGGAAAAAAATAATAATAAAAAAGGCATATAGCCGTTAGATGTTTGGTTAAGATTTAAATGAAATGTTTTATTTATTTGTATTGTGTTTTTAAAATTAATGAAAGTTTAGGGTTTATTTGGTAAGTTTTTTTTGCCAAAGAATTGGCAAGTTTTACCACTACACCATGCCTTTTGGCAAGAATTGGCTTATTTTGGCTTCTTTTTGGCTAAAACACTTGTCATGCTCTTATTGGTGGAAAACTTACCAAAACTTGTCAATTTGCCAAGCATTTGACTCTACACCCTTGCCCCTTACATGTGAGCATGGGGTCGTTTTGGCATGCTCGGATTCCTGTTTTGATTTGTGTTTTTTGGAATTTAAAGGTGTCAAGGTTGGTAATGTGGCCAACAATTGAACTTATCAAACTTATTGATACGTACATGTCATTCAGAACTTTTAGATTATGATGAAAGCTATATATAATGTTATCTGATATAGAGTTGTATTCATATGAATCTTAAAAGAATGGTGAAACCCAATAGACTAATATATCTAATCCCTAGGATCAACAATAAACAATATCAAGATAAAAAAAAAACCTACACATGGAAGGGTATTTCCGTCCACAACTTCCGATCATCTTCATCGCCAGTTGTAATCACCTCCGATTATCTTCCACCTTCATCTCCAGCCGTCGGCCGCCATCGCCGGTAACATGACCGGAAAGCAACGTTGTCGTCCTATCGATAATCAAACTTGATTGGCTACTCCGTCGTCGCCGTCGCCATGTCTTTTTCCGGTGGATACGGTACTGGCGTTGCCCTTATCCGATCTAAATGGGTTGTCACCGGACGCATATGAGAATGATATTTGATGGGTGGCGATCCAAGAGATGGTGGTGGTTGGATACAGTACGGGCTCCGCCCTTGCCGTCGTCGGCGTCGGCGCCGTGGTTAGAAGAGAAGAGAGATATAGACAGATCGAGCAACTATTTGTGTTGTGTTGGTGGTGGTGGTCGGAGTTAATGGTGGTGGTGGTGGCCGTCTCCATCACTGGGGGAGGAGGGGAGAGAGCGACTGATGGTCAGAGATGATGGTAGTGCTGGTGGTGGTGGTCTCGCCGGATAAGGAGGATGAGAGAGAGGGATAGAGATTGTGTGTGTTGTCTCTGTGTGTGAAGTGTGTTTTGGGGAAGAACATGTCGGGGAGAAAGGAGGGGTAGGGAACTAGGGATATGTCAAATTTATGAGTATACCCCTGTGTGTTTCTTTTTAAAATTAAATGATGGAATCAGTTTTAACCATTGATGACATAAAGTTAAGGGACAAGATTTGGCCCTTTGGTTTCAAGGAAAATTTAAGTCTTATATGAACAAATACCATATGATGTAATACTCAATGTCGTTTTTTACGGATTTTGGGTCCTAAACTCCTAATATTTCGATTGTGTATGGGAGACGTTGAAATATAGACAACCTTACCTCTACCTAGGTAGAGAGACTGCTTCTAGTTTCTATCAAAATGATAGAAAAGGACCTATAGTCTTTGCATGAGATGAGGATTGAACCCATGACCTTAGTCTTCAAAGATAAAGGTGATAACCACTTAATCCAACTATACTACTTATTATAATAGGATGGTTTTGAGACAAACTTTTTAACGAGAGAGATGATTCGTGTAAAAATTTGTAGCTTATTGTATTTCCTTAAATATGTTTTCAAATTGATATCTTCCGAGAAAAAACTCAAATGACTACAACTTCTTATATATACATGGAACTTAACTCGTCAGCCTTGAAGGGAACAATGAACAAAAAATGATACACGACATCAAAAGATTCCTGCTATCATCATAATTTTTTTTTACATGGAACTCGATAAATTTTAATCCGTACAACCACTTAAACGATAAATGTTAAAACCAAAGGGAACGGGACGGAGTGGAAGGCGTCTTCCCTTCAAAACACCGGCAAAAATATTTGTTTTGGCGACTTCTTCATATCGCCTAAAACATTTTTCTTTTTCTCTTTGACTATCTCTACCAAGTTTCGCTCTCTCTCTCTTACTTCATCACTAACCTAATTAGATAGCCTCACTCCCACAATTTTAAGAGGCTACCCAATATATGACTATGCTGTCATAGCGCAAATTCCTCCCCTCCCTCCATACTTGGGATAGTCTCGCTCCTTTTAGTCTTAATCCTAGGGGTCGTATATATACGTGGTCCACAGTCCACACCCACACGTGAAACAATAAATTAGACTTTTTGGATTGGGCCCTATTTTTATACCAATGATAAATGTTGTGTCTAAAAGCCCAAGTTCCATGCATCGTCGATTCATCTAGTCCCTAACATTTGACTTGTAGCCTATTTGAATAGTTGAATACAGAGTATAGTTCCTTAAAAATTGTCTTTTCAATAATATAAGTTGTCTTTCAATAAAAAAAAATATATAATTATTTAATGAATGTATTAAATGCAAAAAAAAAAAAAACCAAAAAAAAAAAAAAAAAAAAAAAAAAAAAAAAAAAAAAAAAAAAAAAAAAAAAAAAAAAAAAAAAAAAAAAAAAAAAAAAAAAAAAAAAAAAAAAAAAAAAAAAAAAAAAAAAAAAAAAAAAAAAAAAAAAAAAAAAAAAAAAAAAAAAAAAAAAAAAAAAAAAAAAAAAAAAAAAAAAAAAAAAAAAAAAAAAAAAAAAAAAAAAAAAAAAAAAAAAAAAAAAAAAAAAAAAAAAAAAAAAAAAAAAAAAAAAAAAAAAAAAAAAAAAAAAAAAAAAAAAAAAAAAAAAAAAAAAAAAAAAAAAAAAAAAAAAAAAAAAAAAAAAAAAAAAAAAAAAAAAAAAAAAAAAAAAAAAAAAAAAAAAAAAAAAAAAAAAAAAAAAAAAAAAAAAAAAAAAAAAAAAAAAAAAAAAAAAAAAAAAAAAAAAAAAAAAAAAAAAAAAAAAAAAAAAAAAAAAAAAAAAAAAAAAAAAAAAAAAAAAAAAAAAAAAAAAAAAAAAAAAAAAAAAAAAAAAAAAAAAAAAAAAAAAAAAAAAAAAAAAAAAAAAAAAAAAAAAAAAAAAAAAAAAAAAAAAAAAAAAAAAAAAAAAAAAAAAAAAAAAAAAAAAAAAAAAAAAAAAAAAAAAAAAAAAAAAAAAAAAAAAAAAAAAAAAAAAAAAAAAAAAAAAAAAAAAAAAAAAAAAAAAAAAAAAAAAAAAAAAAAAAAAAAAAAAAAAAAAAAAAAAAAAAAAAAAAAAAAAAAAAAAAAAAAAAAAAAAAAAAAAAAAAAAAAAAAAAAAAAAAAAAAAAAAAAAAAAAAAAAAAAAAAAAAAAAAAAAAAAAAAAAAAAAAAAAAAAAAAAAAAAAAAAAAAAAAAAAAAAAAAAAAAAAAAAAAAAAAAAAAAAAAAAAAAAAAAAAAAAAAAAAAAAAAAAAAAAAAAAAAAAAAAAAAAAAAAAAAAAAAAAAAAAAAAAAAAAAAAAAAAAAAAAAAAAAAAAAAAAAAAAAAAAAAAAAAAAAAAAAAAAAAAAAAAAAAAAAAAAAAAAAAAAAAAAAAAAAAAAAAAAAAAAAAAAAAAAAAAAAAAAAAAAAAAAAAAAAAAAAAAAAAAAAAAAAAAAAAAAAAAAAAAAAAAAAAAAAAAAAAAAAAAAAAAAAAAAAAAAAAAAAAAAAAAAAAAAAAAAAAAAAAAAAAAAAAAAAAAAAAAAAAAAAAAAAAAAAAAAAAAAAAAAAAAAAAAAAAAAAAAAAAAAAAAAAAAAAAAAAAAAAAAAAAAAAAAAAAAAAAAAAAAAAAAAAAAAAAAAAAAAAAAAAAAAAAAAAAAAAAAAAAAAAAAAAAAAAAAAAAAAAAAAAAAAAAAAAAAAAAAAAAAAAAAAAAAAAAAAAAAAAAAAAAAAAAAAAAAAAAAAAAAAAAAAAAAAAAAAAAAAAAAAAAAAAAAAAAAAAAAAAAAAAAAAAAAAAAAAAAAAAAAAAAAAAAAAAAAAAAAAAAAAAAAAAAAAAAAAAAAAAAAAAAAAAAAAAAAAAAAAAAAAAAAAAAAAAAAAAAAAAAAAAAAAAAAAAAAAAAAAAAAAAAAAAAAAAAAAAAAAAAAAAAAAAAAAAAAAAAAAAAAAAAAAAAAAAAAAAAAAAAAAAAAAAAAAAAAAAAATAACACCTTTCAAAAGAAAAAACAAACAAAAAAAAACAATTCATACATACAGATTTTCAAGGTGGGCTGCATACTTTGTCAAGCCTTGAGGAGGACATAAGAATTAAGTCCCTTTATGAGGGCTTGACTTGGGTATACACAGGTTCAAGTCTGAGGGGGCAGTGCTTACCCCTATTAATCGTCGTGCCTTCGTGCGGATTAGTAGGGAGTTTTCCCCCATCGGGTATTTGAAATAGACATTTCTACTTCGAGGGAGCTCTCTAGCGCGGACCCGGTTAAGACAACGTATGCTAGACCTCCCGCTGTCAAATCGCGACACGAAGTTTTCAGCGAAATTCACCTTTCAAAAAAAAGTTAAAGGACTCACTAATAACTCTATAACCCAATGCATGTATTGGAATATCCTAAGATATCCGCTCCTTCCCCGTGCCACATAAGAAGCTTCAATAGGTTATCTTAAATGTCTTCCATAATCCTCCTATAAACCCTTATTGAAGATGCTTTTAACATTTATTTGTTAAATGGGATCGGAATTTAATTTTAAATCAGATAATCCAATATGTGGTTAATAAAAACCGGCTATGGGTTAGGGGTTAAAACCCACCATATGGCACTATTAAGCCACCTAAATGGTGGTTTTACACATTATTATATTCATTGTTCCGTTCACATTTTACGGGCTTACGGTCATAGTTTCTTTTGAAAGCAGTTTGTCCACCCTTGTAATAGAGATAAAACTAACTACATTTCACCTTCTCATACCCCACTTATGTTGGAACAGTTGTTGTTGTATATTATATTCATTGTTCATTTCTCTATCCAGTCATTATTTCTTTTCTAGTTTTTAAATATTAAACATATAATAAAGATTTTAATTATTTTAATTTCGCATTGTTAATTTCTTTCATATCTATACCTAAAGGTCCTAAACCCAATATCTATTACCAATCTTTTTACAAACCAAATACATCCTTAATTAGATAACACCTTTCAAAAGAAAAAACAAACAAAAAAAAACAATTCATACATACAGATTTTCAAGGTGGGCTGCATACTTTGTCCCAAAAGTCATTTTGGTTAGTAGAAACGTTTAGTGAGCAAGTGGGCTTAAAACTTGGGCCTAAGAGTATCAGTAGCTCAGTACTTCAGCAGTACCCATGCGATATACACTTTCTTTTAAACCTACGTACCCGAGCGAGCTGACTGATCTCGTTTAAAGCTCACAGAGTTCATTCAAGAAACAATCATACAACTAAGAATATATAACGTAAAGTTCATTCCCTAGTAGGACCAAATCATATTACAAGCTTAACAAAATAAGCGAAGCTTATCTGGGGTATGTTTTTCACTTATATTCATGCCTCATCGGTTATGACATCGATGTCAGTGGAGACCCTCGTCACTTAAGCGATGAAGTGAGGAAAAGGTGTGGGACCCCATGTGAGCGTTTGAGCTAACAAAGAAAATATTCTTTTTCTACATTTTTTATAACTTAAATTTGGTGTAACATGAGTATCTCCCAGACTCCCATTACCAAATATTCCACCAAATTTGGTGTAATATGAGTATCTTTTTATACTAATAGTTTTTTACTTCAACATACACACTAAATTGTTACCCCAAATTGTTTTCCCTTTCAATGTTTTACATAAAATCTATTTACTTTATAACACATATAGGTATAGGTATTAAAAGACTATATCTTACTAAGATACAAAGGAAAATTAAAGTATTAATAATTAAAATAGAGAGTATTAAAATTATTGTAATGTTTTATCTTGCACTAGATTTGGTGTAAAATGCACAAATCTTTAGTTTGCATAAAAAATTACACCAATTTGGACATTTGGTGATTTTGTTGGAAATGAGATTTTGTCCACCAATTTGGTGTTTTGCGTATGTTATAAAGGACTTACTTTCCATACTTTGGTACATCAAAAAGTTAAGTTATTAATAATTAATAAATAGTTATGTGGAGGAAAATACTAAATACAATTTTAAGGGTTGTTGTTAATGTTTATAAAAATATTATATATTTTATATCAAAAGTTTACTCGTTGAATTTATGTTAAGAATACAACTATTTTAAGCACGTTAACACAACCCCTAAATTTAACAGATAATAACTTTTTAAAAATTAGTTGTTAACTAAGTAGGAAATAAACAAGTTATAAGAAAAGAAAGAAACTGCTCAGTGTCGTCTTCTGCGGGTTTTGAGCCCCAATACCTCGACGGTGTATGGGGGAGGTTAAGATGTAGGCAGACCTTACCTCTACCTAAGTAGAGAGGCTGCTTCCATTTTTTACTTAATGGTAGAAAAAGCCCCCCAACCTTTGCATGGGATGATGATCGAACCCATGACCTCTCTCTCAAGAGGCATTTGTGGAAAGTTATGAACCAGTGCATTTTTTCTGATAGGACTCCTACCTTTCGTTTTGCTACCAAGGAATAAAAGGTATTAACTATCTGTTTAAACGTATTTCATCGTCTAATTACTAGGGGTAAACTTGTTTGAAGAGTGGTCAAAATAAGACTGATTATGTTTGATGGCGGTTCCCTTCCGGTGATGGATATCAGTCTACGCCACCAAATTATCCGAGTAAGGTGTATGTATGTGTTGTTGAATGAAGACTTGTAGTCGAGTATTTATAGAGGTGTAGGAGACAAGGTCTGAGTACTTGTCTTCCATGATCTGTCAGTACCGTCTGGAGTCTGTTAGAAATGTACATTCCCTAGCGGAGATTGGTTTGGTGTTATGTCATTTTGTCATATTGGTCGGTCACGTGTCACTCAAGTAATGGCCTTCTGTTTTGCAATGCTTGATCCGGAGTGTGATCCGGATCATGTCATTACTTCCTTTACTAGAACATGTTGCCATTAGCCATGTTGACCAAATCGTGGCGCTGACTAGACTGGTCGTAAACTTTGACTAGGATGCTTTTCTTCATGTAATGTATTGTGTTCAAATTTCTTTGAATGTTTTATGTGTTTTACTAGTTTCTTGTTAGTTTACACTAACACGATATCCGTGCAATGCGATGATGGTGGCACGCAGTGTAATGACGACGACAGATGGTGATGGTGGTGATGTCGTCAAACGGTGTAGGTAATTGATGTAAATGTGTTTGATATATACTTCTAATGAAAAGTCTAATAGTCCTTCTAAAAACCTTAAAACATGAGAAGTGTAATTTACTCATTCTCTTTCCTAATCTCATTCTTTGATTTTACCAAATCTAATGATCTCATTTTTTTTAGAACGGCATAAATTTATTAAGATACACAACTAGCAAGGCGCTAGTTATCAAAAAGTACAAATACAAGTGAAATCTAGAAAGCACTAAATGTATATTTAAGATATTTAGGATGATTGTTTAGGAGGATTTATAAGGGGGTAGTAGATATATTTTTTAATAATATAAGAGACTAATATTGTAATTTAATATTAAAGGTTGATGATGATTTAATTCATTAAAGATAGTTTGGTCAATTTGAGTGTCTCATTTTTCTTAACTTTTAATACTGTATGAGACTGTAATTTTTATATAGTTATAAATATAATAATCTTAATATATACTAAAAGACAACTGACCTAATGTCAATTGACCAATCATAGTCCTCGATTTTTCTAAATTAAGATTTTTAACATGTGACTAAATTTTAAGCTTAATAAATCGTCCAAATTCTATTTGGTTTGGATAAACTATAAATCATATTATTTATTATTTATTCTCTAAATTTACATTAAGATTGGAATCACAAGTTTTAATTCACTATTATTACAAATTGTATATATAGATGGTTATCATAGATCAAGTGATTGAGAATAAACATATTCGTGTTATAAGAACGAACGATCTTATAAGACATATTCTTGAATGTCAAGTACGGAATGACAAGTAAGTTTAATTAATTGTAACGCTTGATTCTAAAATACTTTTCATAATATATTTCCGTTTATAAATAAGTATTGCAAAAGATGTATGAGGATAAATGATTTTTTTTTCCTATTTGATTTAGCATTACCGTATTTACATTTGAATATGTTGATTTTTTTTAGATATACTTTTACATCTTAACATATAAGTTTTTTTGTCTTGCATATACTTATTTTTATATTGATAACTAGTCTTAATACCCGTGCACATGCACGGGTTGTGTCATATTTTTGTATTTATTCATACAATTTTACTATACTAACTTTATATATTTATTTGATATATAGGCAATAAAATGCAATATGTTTTATAAATTAATCAATACTACTATGATTATATTTAGTATTAATTGTCTAAACTTGTTATTTGACGGCAAAAATATATATTTTTTTAAAAATTTAAATAGTTGAGATATACAATGTTGAGAAAAAGCCAGTTGATTCTGGACATAATACAAATTTTGTTTAAATAGTTTTCTTAGTTGATAAACTTTGAAATTTGTCTTTTTAAAGTGTTAAAGATTTGAAGTTTGGGAAACAACAAACTACAACTTAAAAATATGAGGGCTTAAGTTTTCCAACAATGTTAATGTGAAATTTATAGTGAACTTTAATTATATTTATATAAAATTATTATGTGTATATATATGGAATATTTGAAATTTAAATTTGTGTCACATCATCATGTAGGAATGGAATTAGGAATGTAATACTGTATTAGTGATAGATATCTTTGAATATAATACAGAGTATTATAAAAAAACATTAGTTTACACGGATTAATATGTCTACATATACAGGATTTTAAATACGCTTAACAAATTGTTAGGAAGGTAATAAGGATCTCAAATATGCATTTGATGTTGAAGTTTGTAGTTTATGATATTATTAATTTAGTAAAAGATTTTACCGTATAAAATTTTGTTATATTAATATTAATTATAATTAATATATATTATATATTATATATTATATTCATCAAGTTACATCTAAATGTAAATTTGATAAAAATTTAGTTTTTTGTTTTCAAATATTAAGATGGATATTAAAAGTTTATGTGGTCTTCGGAAGTTAATATTTGTTCTAATTAAGTAACAATATTTTTATTTTGAATATAATATATATTGTAAGTTAGTATAAAGAAGATACCAATTAGGATTAGGATATAGACTAAAAGGGACACATGTCATTTAAATATCGCGCCACATGTCAGTTAAAGAATGCTATAATCATGTTTTAGTTTATTGGTAGATATTGTAATCCCGTGTATTTGACACGGGTCTAAAATCTAGTAATAATATTATAGAAGTACATTAATAATTTCGCAATTTAATTTTTTTAAAAAAAGTTATAAACACTTGATGCTTATTTTACTCTTTAACCCACCTACTATGTTCGCTTATTAAATGAAGCAGTAAATAGTAACTAAATGTATAGTACGGGTAATAAATAAATTTTCAAAATGTTCCACTTTTATCCCCTTGCTAACATGCACCATTTGGGAACCAAAACTTGAGTTACCAGGTATGGGCATTATACCTACACTAAACCCTTGCTTTATCCATTTGTTCGTTAACTTGACAAGAATAATAACCAAGCAAGATGTAAGTATGTAAAGTTTTACAGTAAATTATAAACTTCATTTATATATTGATATATATCGAACCAATATCAATAAATCAATAGTAAATTTTGATTTTACAATTGTCCAAATGAAACATAGCTTCAAAAAATTGATCAAATCTTTCTTGGAAGATTTATATTTAAAGTGATCCAAAATTCATACTTTCATACTCATGGTTTCAGTCTTTAGTAGTATTTGTATCAAATCACCAAATAATTCGGTAAACAATATATATGGTTTACTTTCATACTCATGGATTGTATTTGTTTGTTTGAATCATATATGTCATCGTTTTCGTTTGAAAAATCGTTAGATTGACAATAGGTCAATAGCTTTATGGGTTCTGTTGTAATGATAAACTATCAAAACGCTAAAATTTTCATATTTATAAAACTATAACATTGATTTTGATTGTACTCAATATTGTAGTATTTATCCGGATTGTATTTGTTTGTTTGAATCATATATGTCATCGTTTTCATTGATTTACATTATTAGTGTGTTGATAAAATCATTGTCTTTTATTCTTCTTAACATATATATATATATATATATATATATATATATATATATATATATATATATATATATATATATATATATATATATATATATATATATATATATATATATATATATATATATATATATATATATATATATATATATATATATATATATATATATATATATATATATATATATATATATATATATATATATATATATATATATATATATATATATATATATATATATATATATATATATATATATATATATATATATATATATATATATATATATATATATATATATATATATATATATATATATATATATATATATATATATATATATATATATATATATATATATATATATATATATATATATATATATATATATATATATATATATATATATATATATATATATATATATATATATATATATATATATATATATATATATATATATATATATATATATATATATATATATATATATATATATATATATATATATATATATATATATATATATATATATATATATATATATATATATATATATATATATATATATATATATATATATATATATATATATATATATATATATATATATATATATATATATATATATATATATATATATATATATATATATATATATATATATATATATATATATATATATATATATATATATATATATATATATATATATATATATATATATATATATATATATATATATATATATATATATATATATATATATATATATATATATATATATATATATATATATATATATATATATATATATATATATATATATATATATATATATATATATATATATATATATATATATATATATATATATATATATATATATATATATATATATATATATATATATATATATATATATATATATATATATATATATATATATATATATATATATATATATATATATATATATATATATATATATATATATATATATATATATATATATATATATATATATATATATATATATATATATATATATATATATATATATATATATATATATATATATATATATATATATATATATATATATATATATATATATATATATATATATATATATATATATATATATATATATATATATATATATATATATATATATATATATATATATATATATATATATATATATATATATATATATATATATATATATATATATATATATATATATATATATATATATATATATATATATATATATATATATATATATATATATATATATATATATATATATATATATATATATATATATATATATATATATATATATATATATATATATATATATATATATATATATATATATATATATATATATATATATATATATATATATATATATATATATATATATATATATATATATATATATATATATATATATATATATATATATATATATATATATATATATATATATATATATATATATATATATATATATATATATATATATATATATATATATATATATATATATATATATATATATATATATATATATATATATATATATATATATATATATATATATATATATATATATATATATATATATATATATATATATATATATATATATATATATATATATATATATATATATATATATATATATATATATATATATATATATATATATATATATATATATATATATATATATATATATATATATATATATATATATATATATATATATATATATATATATATATATATATATATATATATATATATATATATATATATATATATATATATATATATATATATATATATATATATATATATATATATATATATATATATATATATATATATATATATCTATATTTATATTTTGAGGTAATGTAGTATTAGCAGTAGTTTATATATATATATTTATTCTTCTTAACGAAAATATATTCTACTTCTACACTTAAAATATACGAATGCTTAGGACTTTTGAAAATCCCTTAATAATCCACTTTCATAAATTTAAAAAGTGAGACTTAAATACAAATGAATTTTTTCAAGTTCAAAGACTTTAATAATAGGCTATCAATACCATTGGCTTCATAATATAACTGTTATCATAATGTTGTTATTCACATTAGGATAAGTATTGCGATCAATTTTTGTTACCGTAGTTAAATATATTATTAGTTTATTGATGATATCAACAAATTGTTGTTGTTTTTTTTAACTTTTTTATTAGTTTTTGTTAGTTTAAAAATTATTGAAAGAATCGAACTAATTAATTTTTTGTTATTAGGATGACTTTTTTATATCAAAATTTAATTTTTTGTTGCATGACAAACAACACTATTGTAAACAAAAAATTTAAATGCATTGCATAGATAATATGCCGGATTTTCACTTTAAAATAAAGAAGTGTTTGTCCATGCCGAAGTTGTATTATAGGAAAGTAGGAATAGGAAAGCCCTCTTCCTATATTCCTCTCTCTAAAAATAAATAATTTTCTCTCTCTATCGATTTCGACTCCCATCAGACACAGACAGATAAAAATTCTTCATGATCTAAAATCATCAAGTCGTATCTTCACAGATCCACTGTATGTATACTCTTCTTCTTCTTACATGTATATATACATATATCTATACATTCACACGTGTATCGTGTTTACGAACTGCACATATTATTATTATCATTATCATTATCATCATATAAATATAAATAAAAGTTTGTTAGGAATTATTATCGTATCTATATATTACCAGTACCTAATTATTATATATATGTATCTTGCTTTTTCAATGCAGGGGCTAATAATTACTCGTAGTTACGTGAATTGAATGTATTTCCCCAAACGCCCTCTCTGCTGTCGCTAGCTAACATGCACCGGATTACGTAGACGGTGTCGATACATATATATATATGTATGTATATTGGTGAGACGATATATAAATAGATACAGATAATTGTTGGTGTAGAAGAAGAATAGAAGATGTCGAATAATAATAGTAGTAATCAGGTGGTTAAGTTACGAAGAAAAGAGTTGAAGGCATGCATGACATGCCCAATTTGTAATAAGCTTCTTCGACATGCTACTACTGTCCCTGAATGTCTCCATACTTGTATGTCTTTCTTCTCTTTTCGCTTCTCGATGTTGTGAATTTGATTCGTGTTTAATTTCGTGTCGTGTTTAACATTTTATTACTCGTAACCCATAAGAATAACTGCTCCCTAAAATTAAGGATAAAAGTTAAGGTAGAGTGTGTATGTAGTGTACTTTTATGCAACTTGTTATGATTGGGTTGGTCTTTGAACCGTTGAAAGTTTTATGATGAAATGTAAGTGAAGGTGAGTTTCGGGTTCAATTTGCATTCTGTGGGGTTTATGGTTTTACAGAATGTATGTAGTTCGGCTTATGGGGTGTTTGGAGGTGTGTTTGAGTAATATGAGGCTGTTTATGATTGTTTTACTATCAAAGGTGATGTTATTATTTGCAGATTAAATGGTATCCAGTGGGTAGAATAAAGTTTGTATATCTGTTACTTGATTAACTAGAGTTTTTCGAACAGATAAGACCATCAAAAATGATTATTACAATTACAAGCAAGGAAAGGCACTCAAAAACTTTATCTTATTTAAAAACATATATGTATAACTTCAGCTGATTTATTATTGGTGTAACTATTCATTTTCACTTGGTCAATCTTAAAACATACATCAGAGCCACCATTATAGTTGTAAAAGTTACTATCTTTATGTAAGCTTAAAACGTTGTGCCTAGTTCTTGAGTCTCAGCCAGGTGTGGGAATGTTCTAGTTATAGTGTAAAATGTGCAAAGTTGGATGCTTAGGTTGAAAAGAAACTACATTTGCTGTCTTCTGATTCATGGACTCCTTAATTTTATACTATGAAGCCTAACAATTTGAATACTTTCGCCTATTGAGGTCTAAAAAATGGGCGTTCACTAATTTTGTTTTGCTTCTTGGACATCATCCAGTCTGCAGGAAATGTATCCATAAGAAGCTCACAGATGACGAACTTGAATGTTGTCCAATATGCAATATTGATCTCGGATGTGTTCCTTTAGAGAAACTGAGGTCTCTTTCTCTCTGGCTCTCTGTTTCTTTTATGATTTAGGCTATAGATTGATGATATATCAGATAGTGTATTGGTATATGGCTTTCTGTAGATCCTATCGTTAATGCATTTCCAAATGTTTTAACTTGTTTAATTTTGCCTTTTAGGTTGGGTGGAGTACTTAGTTTAATAAAAATTTTGTATATTCATTTTATCCATTTCTTAACAGATATTTATTTTCTTTAAAATTGTTCAGTTATGTATTAAATGAGCCATGTAGCCTTGGCATGTACTATTGATAACAAAAAAGTTTGGGTATAGTTTCTGTAAGAAGCTTTTCTTTTTATTAATGGATAGTACTTCCCTCGCCGTCAAAGAATGAAACTTCACAGGCGATATCTTCCCTATAGATTTTCTCTTTGCGCAAGATGTCAAACATATTGTGTATAGTTATATCACATGTAAAGTAATGTTCATGTACATGCATGCTTGATAAGGATTTGCTCTTGAAATATGATTAATATATGAACAGAAAAATAAGTTTTCAGATATGTTTAACAGGCCAGACCATAGTTTGTCTGATGTTAGAGGGAAAATCTTTCCTTCAAAACGGAGAAGAGTAAAGGCTCCTGAAGTTGTGCCTTCGGTTACCTTGCCATTAAGAAGGAAAGAGAGATCACTTTCATCATTGGTAGTCAGCACACCCAGGGTGTCATCACAAACTGCCTTGACTGGAAAAAGGTCAAAAGTCCCTCCAAGAAAGAAACAACGTGGGTCAACTTTCTCTGCTGACAAATCTATCAAGAAAGAGGAAGACTCCACGGAAGATCAGCAAGATAGCTCGAGTTCACGTGAGACTTTACACAAGTTCACACAGAATTTAAGACAGGTAAAGAAGTTCACCAATATGTTACAGGTCTATATGCAATCATGTACTTCTTAAACATGGATTCTTGTTAATACTTTCTAGAAGTGGCAGAAAGAGCGGGTCAAAATTGGGTCGGGTCAAATGGGACATCTTTATGGTGGGCCTGAACCGGTCATGTTGGAACGACTGACCAACATTTATTATAATTTCTTAGAATACACATTAGATGACTTATTAAAACCCATTCTACGTGTTTCATAATTAGCCCAATTTTTTTTTATATATACATGTTACCCATTTGACCTGCTATCATGATAATACAACCCAATTTGACCTATTGTCATATAGATGGATTGGCATTTCTGCCTCTACTTGTTAACTTCTATAACTATATCTAATGAGAAGCAACAATATGCGTGCAGAATCCTTCGGCTCCGGAAGCATCTAGTGATCCTTCACCTAATAAAGAAGGAAAGGATGGGAAAGATGATCTTTGGAATCCTTTGAATTGTTTGGTGGAAGTCGCAAATAGGAGCAAATCTCCCAATGCTTCACAAGGATCTAATGTTAAACCAGAAGCACAACATACCCAAATGAGTGATGTACATGCCCGTAAATCGAAAGGAAAGGATCAACTGAACCGTTCAAAGTTTCAAGATGAGAATGGACTATCTGATGTGGATGTTACAGAATCAGCAAAACCCAAAAAGATTAGAAAGTATCGCAGAAACAAAGCAGGTTCAAAAGCTATGCTGGATGTTGAAGTTAATAATGCTCCTCGAAGAATAAATCCCATTTGGTTCCATTTGGTACCTTCGGAACAACAGTGAGTTCTTTAAAGACAAATATTAGCAATTAAATAACACTTTCTTTCTTATATGGGTAAACTACAAAAGATAGACACTAAAACCATTTGCTTTTTACAGATATATGCAATGCACTCTTTTTAACCATGTAATGCAACATACTTATCATCTCTAAACAAAGCATGCAATTTGTAGCATTGAATGGTAAAATAATGGCAAGTATGTCGCCCTGAATGGTTACAAACTTATATTTTGGTATAAAAGATGTGAATATGTTGCATCGAATAATTAAAGAAAAGTTTGTTGTATATGGATCGATAAAGAGTGCATTGCATTTTTCCTTTTTCACGTGTTAATTTCCTTCCCATGTTTCAGGGAAGGCGAGCCCTTGGGGCAGATAGAAGGAAGTTTTGTCAGACTAAAGTGAGTCCTCTTTTACCCTTTTTACATGCTTATCTATGTAGGATTTTGATAGTGCAACATGTCTATATGCTTATTTGGTATAATGGCAAGCCAGAGATTTACAACCAAAGTATGCACTGCCATAAAGAAAAGGTTTCAGGGGATAAACTATAACAACTTCACTAAAAAGAAGTTTCAGAATATTCCCTGGCTTCCATGTACCAATACATTGTAGCAGCTGTGTCTAAATAAATGAAGTTCACTCTTTTCTCGCTTATGTAATATGACATATGATATTTTATATCAAAATAAAGATAATACCTATGAAAGACACAAAAGTGGTATGCTTTCAAGAGGCAATCGTCTCTTAAAATGATGCTTAACCAACCCTAGTTCGATACTAAATCAAGCATTCCAAACAACACTTGCATTTTCAAATTTGAATTGTTATATTTTCAGTAGGTTATAAAATCCCTGGTCCGGCGGGTTGGGTAATGGGTCAAAACCCCTGGTTTCACTTTTATTTCCCTTCCTTTCTTTAAAATTTAACAAATATCCAGTATAGTAAATATGATTACATTAAATGTTTATAGTACAAGAGTTTCCAAGTTTTTTAACTAAAACAAATCAAGAAGTTATAGACACTTGAATATACTTCCAGAGCTCCAGGTTGACTTTTATGCCCATTCAACTCTTTTGACCTTTCTTTTTAGCTTCTTTCTTTGTATCAATGTTGCCCACTTGACCTGCCATGAATAATATATAACCCAGATAGACCCACATTCACACATTAATGTGGGATTTCTCTTAGTCAGCTGACCTGTATCTAAGCTAAAGTAGAACAAGTCAACAATCATTTAGTCCCATGTACTAATCAAGTATTGGCTAAATAGTGGGGGTGCTAGATACGAGCGGATTCTTTTACCTGTTGTAGTTCCCACTTCCCTCTCTTATTAATGCTCTTTGGGCTATTGCTAGCCACATCTGCATTTTGATACTTTTTAATTTAAACCCAATACCTCTCAAGTCTCATATATTCTTTATATATAATTATCTAACGTCCTATACAGCCCCACATACTCACCACATGCCTGTATATATGTGTGTATTTATGCATGATCCTCTTTAGTTTGGTTCATTGACTTTTAACATATACTTCATATTTACATTAAGCCATTATGCTAGCTTGCAAGATGTGATTATGGATCCCATGTATGTTGACATAAAGATGGCCCCCAAAAAACTAAGTACCACACCAGTGCATCGAATTTTCCCAGCATTGATTAAAGACGAGTTCAGTTACTTGAACTTACCACTTCCTCATTGGTTGTATATTAATATTTTTTTTATCATATGATTTCAGGGATGGTAACATACCCGTGTCATTTATCCAGAAATTCGTGACGAGTAAATTGAAACTTGGAAGTGAACACGAGGCAAGTGTATGAGTTTTCATCTTGATCAATTATGATTAGGTTATATGTATATCAGAAGAGGAAGAAATAGAGCTTTCTTCTTTTTTCACTCTGTCATACTTAAATAGTAGCTTGGCTAAGTTTCTATTTATCCAACCATTATGTGACACTATGCTTCAAATTCACTGTAGTCTGTATAACTAATTCCATAGAGTTATCGTATTCTTGTTATAGATCAAATTTATCTTTACTTTTCCAAAAAGCATAGTCTAAGGTTACCATAAAAGTGAAACAAAATCTACTCCTTTTTTCCATATGCAATAAATTTTTGTTCTTTGATGTCTCATTTTATTTCAACCTCCTTTTTGTGTTACCCTGGGGGTATAATTACTTATTTACCATTTGTAATTGTCGAAATATTCATGTAAAATACTCTGTCTTGACACTACCGAAGTCCAAAGATTATCCGGCAATTTTACGATTCATTTTTGTTCTTTGTTTCAAGAATACTTTCTTACTGGAAAAGAAATTTTACATCCTTGAATGTATGAGTAAGAGCAAAATGTTGTGTTGCAGGTTGAACTGAGATGCATGGGTCAGCCGCTGGTGCCAACATTGCTGCTAGGTAACCTGATGGAGCTGTGGCTGCAGAAACAGCCAAAATCACAGACAGTTTCAGTTATAATTGGGGCATCTGCTAAGGAATACATGATGGAGATATCATATGCTAGAAAGACTTAAGGTTAGGGTGCGACTCCAGCTATTTAAATATCTCCTTCAATATTGGCATAGAGTAAAAAAAGATCCTGAGATGCAAGCCATACGTTGAGCGTGGTAGTTTCTAGTTTTATAGTTTATGTATGAGACAAAGTGAATTGTATAAAGTTTAAGTTACCATATACTTGTAAGTCTGTTTTATATAGTATGGTTACTGCATCTTCATTAAAGTTGGATAAATTTTGACATGTTACCTTTCGACCATCCAAATTCAGTAGTGTACAGTTACTCCTACTCTCCCAGTAGTTGCTGCATTATTACACTAGCATATGGTGCTGTATTTTTATTTATGGTCTCTTCCTAACGGCATAAATATTCTCATTCATGAATCACATTTTAGTTTAGGTCTATCAGTATTGCTAGAAATATCATATTCTGTTTTTTCTATTAAGAACTGTGGACAATATTTTTAGAAATAGAATTCAATCTTTTGAATCTGTATGGGCAATTGGGCATGTGTAAACCATATGAAAAGAAGGGGCCGGAATGAGAAAATTTATAGATTGGAGAGCAGAATCCAAATAATGATCCAAACTACTCTGTTCTTACAAGATATATTTACATGAATCTAAGGTCAATAAAGTGAAGAAAAAAAATGTCAATCTAGATACCAGTAAACCCAAGCTCATCAAGAGCCTCTTTGCAGCGAGGATCGGCATTTGTGGTCATGAACCCTAGCGGATTAGCATATCGACCCTTGCCTCTGACCCCATGCTTGTTTGTCAAAGAAACCCGAACATGGTTCTCATCATCCATAAGTTCTGGACAATTAGGATCCGGGCTTTCGCTCACTGAGATTTCACAAACCTCTTCTGCATGGTCACCAACGGCAGTGAGTATATACCTGCCTTTATTGTCACTACTTCCTTCTAGCCTATAGCTTTCCTCACCGGTCTCTTTATGGCATACAAGGGTGATATTGGTTTTTGGCAACGGGTAGCTGATCTTGGTAGGAAATTGGATCCGACACGGGTCACAATAAACTTTACCCTGAATAATAATCGTCTCGTCACTCGATGGTACATTATCTTTTTCTTGGGTGATAAATTCTTCCTCATTGGCGATGATACCATCAGCGTGTGCATCTTTTTCTTGGATCATGAAGTCAACATCTGGTCCAGGGGCTTCATCGCCTTTTTCTCCAAGGAGGGAGCCACTGCTAGGACCAGGGGCTAGCCCATCTTTTTCCTCAAACACAAAGTCATCTCCTATTGCTACATAATCTCCTACATGGGCAGTGGGAGGGGCACCTCCGCTTATCCAACTACAATGAGCCGTTGTAGCCATGGACAAGACCATGGGCAAAAAAACTAATGTATAATCTACCATTTTTTTGTTATTTCCTAAACTAATGTAATTGTGAAATATGTTATGGTGGTGGTGGTGACTGAAATTTGAGCGGTTGAATATGAAATAGAGAAGTATTATATGAAAGGATGAGGTTGGGAGAAAAAGAAGGAAGAAAATGGTTAGATTTCTATTTAGAGAAAATGATCATAAACACTAAAAAGACCAAGTTATATTGATATCAGCAGCTATCTTTCATTTTTATTCTAAGAAACTGTATAAAACAAACAGATATACTACTCATATAAATGTTTATGTACAGTTACATGTCATGGAAGAACTTGTAAGTCTTGACGTCATCTATGATGAACTTAACAGCACCAATGCAGCCCATGACCGCTACAGCTGAGAACCATGTTGCTATGACAATGTTCAGGATCACTATCGGGCTCGAGTTCTTTGGCATTTTTCCTGCCTTCAGATGAGCTAATACGGGAAACACAAAGTCAAGTGGGGTGAACCCAATGGCTCCACATATCGACACGAAATCTCCAAAGAATGGCATGGCCGCAGCCACAAGGGTTATTAAACCCATATAAAGTGAGGTGTATAGTAAACGTTGAAGATTGATTCTGAAAAGAGATCGACCAATTTGATCACTTGACACCTTCATTTCCTCGAGAAGGGCGTATGTCGGCCTGCAATATATCTTACCAACAAACATAGATCATAAGCTTTAATTGATGAGTAGAGGTGGGAAAGATAGGCGGGTTGGGCTTGGGGTGTCAGGCAGGCAAGGGATATGGGTCAAAACATGTGATTTGGGTACAGATGGGGTAACCTGAAACACTTTTGTCCAACATTATTCAATTTTATAAAATTAGTTGTATCAGATATGATTACAAGGATAACACTATTTCAATTTTCAGTAAGAATCAAAACTTTTATAAGACGTTTGGAAGGTTGTATGCATAAATCTTGGGGTGCTTCTGACCCATTTGACCTGTTTGCTTTTTAGTTAAATGTTTTGGTTTTAATCCGTTTGACCAGTTAGAGATAGAACAGAACCCAAAATTTGACACATCCACAAGTAAAACGGGTCACATTTGCCACCTCAACAAATGTGTGATCGCCTACTTGAATATTCGGTGCATAATGCACACTAATCAGTAATCATTGCATATGCTTTAAAAATCAAATAAGCTACCGGGAAACAACCACATATTTGGATCACTGCAAAAAGATTTGCCATAACAATCGTCCATTTGGGGGTTGTAAGGGAAGCAACAATAAAGGGTTGGACTCCTGTACCAAATGCCCAGTAGCCAAAGAATGCCAATTGCCAGTAACTCAGTATGATAATGGTGTATGCAGTTGCTATCCCTTTATACATAGTTTTCTTTGCAGGTTCTCGAACAGTATTCTGCATATTGCAGTTGTGCAAGTATAACGTATAAAGCCAAGATTCAGCTGTTAACGACGTAATAGATGTTACAGTTTTTACCCATTTACTTATGAATAAGTCGATATGGTTATACTATATATAAAAAATGCTAAATGGGTTTGATAAAAGTGAGCTAAAAGGGTATCAGGTCAAATGGATCAGATCTCACTCGTCAGAAGTCAATCAAAGTATATTTGTAATGTATATAACCTCCTAAGTTGTTTCATGCATTATGATAATAACAGACTTTGAATCGTACTAAATGCACTAATAATCTTTCATGAGATTTTAAACACTGACAAAGAAGAGCTACTGAGTCAACCAGACCTGACCCATACTGAAAAACCTGGTTTGACTTATTACCCGACCCGCCCATCTTGCTACCTCTACTACATTTAAAAAGCTTTAAATATTAAATGATACTTAATATGGATTTTATTAACCTCCCATGTGAATAGATACAAGGGTTATAAGTACTTATAACATCATTTACTTGTATTTCCGGAAGCATGGCATCACCAAATGAAAATGCAATAACCCCGAGACCATTGAAGGCTTTGAACATTTTTGATGAAGAGCTTCCTTTGAGGCTATAACTTATGGTACCTCTATCAATCTTCTTTCCTGTGACAACATGTGTTAAGTCAGACTTAAGTATTTTAGCATGTATTTACAAAAGGTGGCGAAATGGGCAGGTCAGGATGTTGTAAAACGGAGTGAAACAGGTTCAGTTGGGTTGGCTGGCAGTTTTCGTCAAAATATGTTTAACTTTTATAATAGTTATACTAATTCAACTATGATCTCATTTTAAGCTATTTTACTCGTTAACCCATTCATATGCTAATGGGTCAAAACTTCAGCTTCTGCCTTTTTCTATTTTATCAATGCTTATTGTCAATAAACCTCAGCTGCTAAAAGACACAACTTTTGTGATCCTATTAGTGTGTAGCTGAACTTTACCCATTGCGGAAAAAGCCTTTTTTTCGTAGTCTATTGGTGACATTTTGGGTCTTGCTAGTTAGGCACAGGTCCAACCGGTTTTTTTAGGACGGGTCAAAACAGTTCTGTTGGGCCAGGTTGGGTCCACCGATGAACTTTTTTGTCTTTGCAATATCATCAATGATTATATTAAATTATATGGTTAAAATAAGGGTTGTGCTAACAAACATGTTAGGACCTTCTAAACACTTGATCATGTCATCGAAGACCTTTGACCGGTTTAAGATGTTCCCTTTTTTGACCCATTTGGAATGACCCAAATTGATTCAATTCAGATAAATGGATTACCATTGACTTTTCTATCAGGTAGTGTGTTATACGGTCACACGTATTGTTGACACTTGCACAATGAATACAACAACAAAACGAGACAATTTCTGATGCCTTACCGTTATAGATTGTTACACCTATGGTTGTGCCAGCAAATCCAATTGTACTAAATGTGCAGACTGCATTCAACCATCTAAGCGAATGGATATGTGGTAGCTGAGAAAGAACAAGTTCAAAGATCCCGAAGAAGATAATGAAATGTTGAAGTGTTAAACCACCCTCCTCATGGTAGTATTTGTATACTACCTAAGAATGAGAACAAGTATAAATACAACAAAACTCTAGCAGTGGATGCATATTTGCAAACGAAAAAGACTGATGTAAGTACTGACCTTCAGGCTACTTCCAGCAGCGATTTGAATAGCGATATTGTTACCCAAAGAAGCCACCTGCTGGAAAAACGTAATAGACCAGTAACCCCAACTTCCTTGAAGACCAGCGATGATAAAGATAGACCATGTAAGAAATTTGCCCAACAAGATGGGAGATTTGGAGTAAAAGACCACAGATTCAGCTCAAACAAGTTAATGCACTGGTTTAGCTCAAACTATAAGTTATAAAGTCTGCTAAAGCATAAGGCTTTCTTAAAGTTATTGCACAAAGGGCGGGTCAAGTAAGCGTTTAAACGGGTTTGGGTTAGTGAGGGTCAATAGAGACTGAGTCGAACCACCAACACTTTATGTTTATTTTCTTATATGTAAACACTCTCAGTAACAAGAAAGTAAAAATTACATTTCTCCCTTGTGACTGCTCCACATATGAACCAAAACTAGCATAATATTAATGACATGTAATAATAGAGATTATGCATACGACAGATAATTCAATTTGCTCAACCACATGTAACTTAAAGGCAGAACCAAGAATTATGGTGACCTGCAACATAACGTATTAGGATAGTGTGAATCATGAATATGTTGAGTATGACTAAATTTTGTTGGTTATATGTCACTCCCACATAAGAACACCGACCTGACAACTTATTTAAGGCATTAAAAACCCGAAAGATGAACATTTTTCATGGTAATAGTTTCTTCTTTGTTTAAGAATAGGACATCAAGTACTCATAAACGGATCGATTAGAGATCAAAACTAACCGTAAATGCTACCAGCAAGATGTCTATAGGTCGTGTGCTTCTTCCCATTCCATTTCCATAAAGACGCGATCAGATTACTTGAGTACCAAGTAGTTAAGGTTGCACCCACCAAACTTATCACCCCTAGTATTTTCACCATGTACAAATTAAGTCACAATCAAAACATCACAAACCCTTTTGAATGATATAGCATTAATCAAAGTCCAACTTGAATACTATCCAATTTCTTAAATGGACCCAAACAGTACAAAAAGCCATTTTTACTTAAAAACATTTACATTGACTATTAGGACATAAATGAAAAGGTATGTTGATATTGTACGAAGAAATTCTAGAGTCGAGTCATGATAATATACCTAAAGGCCATCCGAGAGAAGAGATGGCGAATGGAAGTGGAGCGTATGCCGCTGGAGTGGCAATTGTGGTTGCAACATGGAATGCAACATGCTTCCATGAGCCTTTACCCGTGTCACTGTCGACATGAGTGTCAAACTTACTTTCAAGTGATGAGTCGTTATCAACCGTAGTTGTTGAGACAACTTCTTTAATGTTGTTACCACCGTCGTCGCCGGATGGTGGTAACTGGTTTGAGGACATGTCTGCTTAGTGTCTTGGATTTGGGTTAATTTGGTAAATGGTAATCAGCATTTTCATATAGAATAGAAGTGTATATATACTTATTTGGACAAAAGTCGTTAAGGATGGCTGGATATATACTTTATGACATCGTTTATTAAATGTGAAGTTGTGATAAGTCAGAGGACTGAATGTGTCAAGTTTGTAACTTTGTTTCTTTACGTCGGTTATCCTATATTGTATATATGATGATAATAAACCCTAAATACAACACAGATTTTGAGTGATAAAACTTCTTCTTTGTAAAAATTAAGCAATCTTAACTTGATTAATTTTTACAATTAACTTACACACTTCCTAGAATATTGCAGGATTCAAGTTTGGGAAGATTATGTCAAGAGTTGTAAAGTTCAGGGTGCAATGTGAAAATAAGAAGATGAGGCAAGAAGATGTCAAAAGATAAAGATGAAGGGAGCAAAGTGTAAGATTGAGGGAGTATATAATTAGGGTTCTGGTTGTTACAACACACACGACACATATTATTTTCGACTGATCTATCGATATATTAGGGTTCTGGTTGTTACAACACACACGACACATATTATTTTCGACTGATCTATCGATATATTTAGGGTTTCTATCATATGATCATATTGATCATTCTGTTTTGATAAATCATATTCTGTATTTTGATTGCTAAACATATTGTTTAGTATTTCATCTTTTATCTTCTTTGTAATCGAACTATATAAACTCTAATAATAAATTACATCCAACTTATTCATTATATCAAGTTTTCTTCATTCGATTCCATCTCTATCTTTCATTCGTTCATAATAAAAACCCTAATTTTCATTCATTCATTAATAAAAATTTTTTTTTTTTTTTTTTTTTTTTTTTTTTTTTTTTTTTTTTTTTTTTTTTTTTTTTTTTTTTTTTTTTTTTTTTTTTTTTTTTTTTTTTTTTTTTTTTTTTTTTTTTTTTTTTTTTTTTTTTTTTTTTTTTTTTTTTTTTTTTTTTTTTTTTTTTTTTTTTTTTTTTTTTTTTTTTTTTTTTTTTTTTTTTTTTTTTTTTTTTTTTTTTTTTTTTTTTTTTTTTTTTTTTTTTTTTTTTTTTTTTTTTTTTTTTTTTTTTTTTTTTTTTTTTTTTTTTTTTTTTTTTTTTTTTTTTTTTTTTTTTTTTTTTTTTTTTTTTTTTTTTTTTTTTTTTTTTTTTTTTTTTTTTTTTTTTTTTTTTTTTTTTTTTTTTTTTTTTTTTTTTTTTTTTTTTTTTTTTTTTTTTTTTTTTTTTTTTTTTTTTTTTTTTTTTTTTTTTTTTTTTTTTTTTTTTTTTTTTTTTTTTTTTTTTTTTTTTTTTTTTTTTTTTTTTTTTTTTTTTTTTTTTTTTTTTTTTTTTTTTTTTTTTTTTTTTTTTTTTTTTTTTTTTTTTTTTTTTTTTTTTTTTTTTTTTTTTTTTTTTTTTTTTTTTTTTTTTTTTTTTTTTTTTTTTTTTTTTTTTTTTTTTTTTTTTTTTTTTTTTTTTTTTTTTTTTTTTTTTTTTTTTTTTTTTTTTTTTTTTTTTTTTTTTTTTTTTTTTTTTTTTTTTTTTTTTTTTTTTTTTTTTTTTTTTTTTTTTTTTTTTTTTTTTTTTTTTTTTTTTTTTTTTTTTTTTTTTTTTTTTTTTTTTTTTTTTTTTTTTTTTTTTTTTTTTTTTTTTTTTTTTTTTTTTTTTTTTTTTTTTTTTTTTTTTTTTTTTTTTTTTTTTTTTTTTTTTTTTTTTTTTTTTTTTTTTTTTTTTTTTTTTTTTTTTTTTTTTTTTTTTTTTTTTTTTTTTTTTTTTTTTTTTTTTTTTTTTTTTTTTTTTTTTTTTTTTTTTTTTTTTTTTTTTTTTTTTTTTTTTTTTTTTTTTTTTTTTTTTTTTTTTTTTTTTTTTTTTTTTTTTTTTTTTTTTTTTTTTTTTTTTTTTTTTTTTTTTTTTTTTTTTTTTTTTTTTTTTTTTTTTTTTTTTTTTTTTTTTTTTTTTTTTTTTTTTTTTTTTTTTTTTTTTTTTTTTTTTTTTTTTTTTTTTTTTTTTTTTTTTTTTTTTTTTTTTTTTTTTTTTTTTTTTTTTTTTTTTTTTTTTTTTTTTTTTTTTTTTTTTTTTTTTTTTTTTTTTTTTTTTTTTTTTTTTTTTTTTTTTTTTTTTTTTTTTTTTTTTTTTTTTTTTTTTTTTTTTTTTTTTTTTTTTTTTTTTTTTTTTTTTTTTTTTTTTTTTTTTTTTTTTTTTTTTTTTTTTTTTTTTTTTTTTTTTTTTTTTTTTTTTTTTTTTTTTTTTTTTTTTTTTTTTTTTTTTTTTTTTTTTTTTTTTTTTTTTTTTTTTTTTTTTTTTTTTTTTTTTTTTTTTTTTTTTTTTTTTTTTTTTTTTTTTTTTTTTTTTTTTTTTTTTTTTTTTTTTTTTTTTTTTTTTTCCCTTTTGATTGGTATTATTTCTTTTTTTTTTTTTTTTTTGATTAGAGTATGTATTTTAAATCACATTTGTAGGAACAAGAGAGCTGCAACTTGAAACTGAGAAAATAATTAGAAGCAATGGAGCAACAGCTTCTGCAAGCTTGGACAACCTTATGCATACAGAACTAAGGGATAAAGGTTCTATGATTAGCAAAAAATGGTTGCCAATAAAACCTTTCCCACAAAACTGCATTTCTCTTATGACAATTAGTGGTGCTAAGGGTAGTTCGGTGAGTTGGAAAGATTTGTATGTTTTTAATTATTGTTTTAGCCATGGTATATTCTAATGTTTTATTGAAAAAATCAGGTGAATTTTCAACAAATATCCTTTTTACTCGGCCAACAAGAGTTAGAAGGCAAAAGAGTGCCACGAATGGTTTCCGGGAAGACTTTACCTAGCTATACACCATGGGATTTTACTTCTAGAGCTGGTGGTTATATTATTGATCGGTTTTTAACTGGTCTTCGCCCACAAGAGTACTATTTCCATTGCATGGCTGGCCGTGAAGGGTAAACTAATACTCTTTAACTTCCTGTGTCACATATATATAGACACATACAGCTGCTTATTCTAATTTGTGGATATCTGTACCTTGTAGGTTGGTTGATACAGCAGTCAAAACGTCTCGTAGTGGATATCTACAAAGGTGTCTTATAAAGAATCTTGAGAGTTTGAATGCTGATGGTTCCATTGTTCAGTTCTATTATGGTGAAGATGAGGTAGACGTGCATCAAACTAGCTTTCTTAACAATGTTGAAGTGCTCAGAGCTGTGAGACTCTTCTTTTGTGCTTATTTTTCTTAATTACATAGACTTATAGGTGTCAAGATAAGCAGATTGGATGGGTTGGGTAACTGGTCAAGATGGGTTTAGGTAAAAACATCTGATTTCTTTTCGAGTTTGTTTGATGCGAAAGAAGTTTGTTTATGACAAAGTTCTTATAAAGTTATGTATTTTTTATTTAAGTCAAAAGTTTATAATAATCTGATTTTTTTAAATGAAGATAATTTAGGATATTATACGAATCTGTATACCGTTTGGGTGACCTTCAACTTTGAACAATTCAACCCATTAGATTAAGATACAGCTTAATCCAGATTGATCCATTCACAAGTATATGTTCTAATTTCTTGCCTCTTTTGTGAGCTATTTGTTTTGGAAGCAAACTGATATAGCCTTTTATATTCTGTTAGAATCAAGAAATCGTATACCAGAAGTTTAATCAGCCACTTGAATTCAATTCATACATTCAAGAATTACTGCAAGGCATCAGATATAAAGTTCAAAGTTACGAACAGGAGATTCGGAAGGATAATCTAGAGGATTTGTTGATGCTAGTAAGACAAAAGTATCTCTCGAGTCTTGCTCAGCCTGGAGAGCCGGTTGGTGTAATAGCTGGTCAATCTATTGGTGAACCTTCTACCCAGATGACGTATGATACTGTATCGTTTTGTCTTATATGAGACCCATTTTATTTATGTATTTATATTGAACAATAGTTTCTTTTAATTTGTAGGCTCAATACTTTTCATCTTGCGGGTCGTGGTGAGATGAATGTTACAGTTGGTATTCCTCGTTTGCAGGAAATCTTAATGACGGCAGCGGCCAGCATAAAGACTCCCATCATAACGTGTCCATTGCTAGAAGGAAAATCAATGTTAGTCGCATCAGATCCGTTATGACCCGTTTTAGCTGGCACATTTTGGCCCAAATATGTTTTACCCGCTATTTAATCTGACCTATTTCGCTTGGGACTGTAGGAAAGATGCAGAGAGACTTGTAGAGGAAGTGAAGAAGTTCACGGTTGCAGAACTTATGCAGAGTATAGAAGTCGCGAAATTGCCACTTGAAATTCATGACAATATACCATGCAGAATGTATAAGCTTAAGTTGAAGTTGAAACAACCTAAGCATGTATCAGTGCACAACTGTCAAGAAACTCCAAGGAATGTTTGAATGATGGTGGTGAGTTGCAACGAATAAAAAGTGATGTTTCGAGTGTTTATGATCAAGTCCTAGAGACGTTACATGAAGTGATGGTGCAGCCGCAATTACCAGAGGTGTTTGATGAATCAATTATGGCCCCGTCTAGTCTTGAAAGCGTTGAAACGATGCACCATGAATGTAGACAGGAGAAAACTGGTGGTGCCAAGAAACGCCGACGACGATGGTGGTTGAGGATGATGGTGGTGAGTTGCAACGAATAAAAGTGATGTTTCGAGTGTTTATGATCAAGTCCTAGAGACGTTACATGAAGTGATGGTGCAGCCGCAATTACCAGAGGTGTTTGATGAATCAATTATGGCCCCGTCTAGTCTTGAAAGCGTTGAAACGATGCACCATGAATGTAGACAGGAGAAAACTGGTGGTGCCAAGAAACGCCGACGACGATGGTGGTTGAGGATGATGGTGGTGAGTTGCAACGAATAAAAGTGATGTTTCGAGTGTTTATGATCAAGTCCTAGAGACGTTACATGAAGTGATGGTGCAGCCGCAATTACCAGAGGTGTTTGATGAATCAATTATGGCCCCGTCTAGTCTTGAAAGCGTTGAAACGATGCACCATGAATGTAGACAGGAGAAAACTGGTGGTGCCAAGAAACGCCGACGACGATGGTGGTTGAGGATGATGGTGGTGAGTTGCAACGAATAAAAGTGATGTTTCGAGTGTTTATGATCAAGTCCTAGAGACGTTACATGAAGTGATGGTGCAGCCGCAATTACCAGAGGTGTTTGATGAATCAATTATGGCCCCGTCTAGTCTTGAAAGCGTTGAAACGATGCACCATGAATGTAGACAGGAGAAAACTGGTGGTGCCAAGAAACGCCGACGACGATGGTGGTTGAGGATGATGGTGGTGAGTTGCAACGAATAAAAGGTGATGTTTCGAGTGTTTATGATCAAGTCCTAGAGACGTTACATGAAGTGATGGTGCAGCCGCAATTACCAGAGGTGTTTGATGAATCAATTATGGCCCCGTCTAGTCTTGAAAGCGTTGAAACGATGCACCATGAATGTAGACAGGAGAAAACTGGTGGTGCCAAGAAACGCCGACGACGATGGTGGTTGAGGATGATGGTGGTGAGTTGCAACGAATAAAAGGTGATGTTTCGAGTGTTTATGATCAAGTCCTAGAGACGTTACATGAAGTGATGGTGCAGCCGCAATTACCAGAGGTGTTTGATGAATCAATTATGGCCCCGTCTAGTCTTGAAAGCGTTGAAACGATGCACCATGAATGTAGACAGGAGAAAACTGGTGGTGCCAAGAAACGCCGACGACGATGGTGGTTGAGGATGATGGTGGTGAGTTGCAACAATAAAAAGTGATGTTTCGAGTGTTTATGATCAAGTCCTAGAGACGTTACATGAAGTGATGGTGCAGCCGCAATTACCAGAGGTGTTTGATGAATCAATTATGGCCCCGTCTAGTCTTGAAAGCGTTGAAACGATGCACCATGAATGTAGACAGGAGAAAACTGGTGGTGCCAAGAAACGCCGACGACGATGGTGGTTGAGGATGATGGTGGTGAGTTGCAACGAATAAAAAGTGATGTTTCGAGTGTTTATGATCAAGTCCTAGAGACGTTACATGAAGTGATGGTGCAGCCGCAATTACCAGAGGTGTTTGATGAATCAATTATGGCCCCGTCTAGTCTTGAAAGCGTTGAAACGATGCACCATGAATGTAGACAGGAGAAAACTGGTGGTGCCAAGAAACGCCGACGACGATGGTGGTTGAGGATGATGGTGGTGGTTCTTGCACTAGTTTTGATCGTTGGTGTGTTGAGTTACTTTGACAACAAGCAGCACTATGAAAGCGTTGAAACGATGCACCATGAATGTAGACAGGAGAAAACTGGTGGTGCCAAGAAACGCCGACGACGATGGTGGTTGAGGATGATGGTGGTGGTTCTTGCGGTTAGTGCACTAGTTTTGATCGTTGGTGTGTTGAGTTACTTTGACAACAAGCAGCACTATGAAGGTTTTCTTACCCCTACTTAGATGTTATTTAATGTTAATTACTAGTATAACCTAACTATATGTCAACCTATTTTTTTTTTTTGGTCATATTCGAATTAACATCATGTTTTTTTCATTTGCAAATATACTTGTTTCATGAATATATAACAAGGTTTGTGACCTTGTATTCAGGAGTTTATGTGATATTCAGGAGTTCAAGTCACAATGTGTACGATTGTGTAAATATGCGGTGGGTGTGTGTCCTTTTAAAATTGTAATTATATGTTCGACTTCTGACCTGTTACATTGACTGCCTGACCCACCCATTTTACCACCTCTACCCTTTCATTTTATGATTAAGAATCAATAATAGCAGAACAAATATAGAAGAAAGAGGAACACTTGATGACCTCTAGTCGAATTGAGCATTTCTGCATTGATCTATATTATCAATGCTTGTGTTTTGAAGAATTACCGATCCAAACAATAACCTAATTGACCATGCAGCGTAAAAGTACAATTTTGTTTTGTTGGACTCTAATCAAACTATAAAGGAAAACATCCAAGTATTTATCATTATCTCTTTTTGGCAAACGAAACTAGGTTTGCTTCATAGCACATTAACAAGAATTATACCTCTCCTTCCTCTCTCTCTGTCTCATTTCTCCCTTAAGTAAACTCTAGAGCAGAACGTAATTACAAATGACGATTAGTTCAATACTCTTTCACACAAGTATGCATTGAGTTATATGAAATTGTACATTTGTACTTAAAATCGTGCAAATTTTATTTAAGCAACCCTACATTCCGCTTATCAAGTTCCCGACGTTACAAAACCATATAATCTTGACCGTATTTCGCTTTCATGATCTGTCAATTATATTCTTTGACAATGTGGCATGATCTATTCCCATCCCCAAACAACCTAGCAAGCATAAGGTACAATCCTTGAAAGTGGACTAATACAGATTGCTTTTGATGGAGAATGAGATTCACAAGCCTTTTGGCCTCCACAACTCACATTATTGGCACAGTTGTTGTTTGTTGTGTACAAACAACCTATAGATACATTCTTATCCTCTTGATTGATGAGTTGTTTTGTTTCAAATTAATCCAACATAACATTACCATATACCAACCAATATTCTCTAAGGCCATTATTTGGGAGCCTCTGATCCCTATGAAAGCATTATGCTTTTAGTTGATTTGTAGCCCTCACATTTTACAGGAAAACAAAAGTAATGTTTTCTTAATGTGGCTTTTATTAAAGTATCTTTAACTTCTTTGCTTTCCCAGTTCTCAACAAAGGGAGCCAGGGAGGGAAGGGAACAATGTTTTGTTATACCCACATTTCAATTTTCAAAATATAACTGCAATAAACAAAAACAAACAATTTACTTGGAAAACTTGAACATTTATGAGCAGTGTATGGTCTTTTTAGGCTATTCACAACAAAACATCTCTTTTTAAGTGATGTACAAATGACTTATCAGTACATCATAACTTTTAATATCAGCCATTACTTTCGAATTTCGATTACAAATATTTGATACGTCTAGTTAATAAAACTATCAACATTATAGTTCATTTCACACAATCATTCATAATTTTAACTCTAAAAATAAAACGAGTCATAACTACCATCATTTGTTACCGACCACGAAATGGTCTGTCTGGTTGCGTTGTGAAGATACTCGATAGTATGTAAAAGTATGATACTTGTAGCAAGTGTAAAAAAAAATGTCTCTCCCTAGAAAATAGCTTATTCTTGAACTAAAGGGACATGTAAAAGTATAGGCAAAAAGGGTTGAAAGCAAAGAGCATTTTGCATTAATATGAATCTTGTAGCAAGTGTATGTCTCTCCTTCAAAGTACTTGCCAGTGTAGATTATATTCCCTTAACAAAAGGCTCTCTTTGGCAAACACTAAAATATATATATATATATAGTTTCCTTATTTTGAGAACCATTTTTTTTGTAAGAACCATGAGAACTCTTAAATTATATATGTGTTCACATGTTTTTTTGGTTCATTCACATGTGAAATGATATAAAAAAGTATGTTGTAGAAGAAACTTTTTTAACAACAACTTTATAAGGTTTTGAAAAAAAATTTCTTCTGCAACATATATTTTTATAACGTATCACATGTGAATGAACAAAAAAAATATGTGATTTAATATAAAATTTAAGAGTTCTCACGGTTCTTACAAAAAAATGGGTTCTCAAAATAAGGGTCCTATATATATATATATAGTGCTTAATTGAATTTTGATTCCTAAAGGAACAATTAATATGGTTTTTAAAAAATATACTTAAGGGTATTTAAATATACATAAAAAATTCTAGTGGGGAGGAATATTACATCCTTAAAGTGTTTATGGAACCCCAAATTTCTTTAGTGTGATGCCAATTTGCCAAATGCCTTGGGAGTTGTACGAATGCTTAAATTAGTTGTACTATTAGATAATATGATATAAATATTGTACATGTATGAAAAGTAGCCAATGGTTTCGAGATGTTACCAATGAGTGAATCCTTTTCACTTTTATGACCATAAAATCCAAAATACAAGCTCCAATGCCATAACAAAGGAAAAGAATTTCAATGATATGATTGCATCAAAGGGTACAATACAACAATGTAAATGGATAATTGTATGCCCCATTATATTCCATTTGTCTTTCTTTTCACTTATTTTTCGATCTTATTTTTTTTAAGGTGAAAACTTGTAGCATGGTAATAGATTTACTGTTTCGGTTCTTGTTTTCTTTTCATATATATGAAACAATCTCTATCTATATTAACATTATTGTTGTTTATACATAGTTGAAAATATTAAGCAAACAGTATATGTAGTGTACTCATGTAGTCATGTTAGGTTAGTGAAACAATGGATAATTTCGATAGTGCAACTTGATTTAAAACTAGCACGAAAGCCATAGTCAAATTGAAACCTTATGACGTATAAGCGTATGAAATGTTAGACAAGTAACAGATATTAAGTGTATTTGTATGTCACTGAGGAATGTCGGAATCAACGTTTATAGTGGAGTATTCAATAGGAGAAATGGCCATACTTTCAAGTTTCGACATAGCACTTGTTGAAGTTAGATGGCAGTAAATAAGAATACTAAGATGGTGCTTCACTTTAGCTGGGAAAATTAACCAGTGTTGGATTTCACCATGCAATGATCAATTCAAATAAGTGTAACGTAGCGAATGAATTGATATATGATATCAGTAAAACTACATAGAAGCCAGTCTCATGGGCTATAAGTTAAGCTAATAGTGCTGCTATTATCAATCTGATTTGATTTAATATTGAATAAACTATGAAGAAATGGTTGATTTGATTAGGTCAAATATTGAGTGGCTAATTCTCCTTCCATCATCATATACATTATGGACCGGCCGGGTCTTTTTTTAATTGGATATTTGACTTAACTAGCTAGTGTGATAAAATGTAATTGTCATGGTTTAAGCATTTTAATACAATTTTATCTAGATATATTTCTTGCTGTTTAAAAAAAAAAAACATTTTAATACAATTTTAACAGAGCGTCAAAGTGTTCAACAATAGTTCATAACATGCCCATAGTCAATTACATTTATATCGAATATGACCATAAACAAATTTTCAACGTAGAAGCAACGAAAGTCATGTATTAAAAATTGATGTTGCTAATCATAAACTTAAAAGCATATATGATATGGAAATTGGGAAAGACAGAAATTAGTTGCTTCTAACTTTAAAGAACATTTAGTCATATCACGCATATGACAGTGGCTTGATCACCAAATTAGACCATTAGAGGGTTGGCATCCCTTTTTCCACTACCTTTTTTACCACTCACTTCTAACCAATCACTTTATGCCACCTCAACTCCACCACTTTCTCACTCACCATTCATCCAAATTTTGTTGGCATCCTACCACTCACTTCATCACTCATTACAATTTTCATTTTATTTAAAAATTAAAATTTCATTCAACTAAAAACATTACATAATAATACTAAAATACATAAACATTACATAATAATTCTAAAAAACCATAAAACAAATACAAAAAAACATAAAAGAAATACTTAAAAAATATAACATAAATAATACAAATACTACTCCTCATCATCGTTCGGCTGGAGGTGTGGTAAGTTTAGAGCCGCAAGATGCTCTGTCAGATCATACCGGAGACGGAAATGTGTCTCCTCGTCTCGTATCTCCGGTAAGGCGTCCCGGTCACTACTCGGCTGGACAACTGGATCCCCTATATGAACTGGGCAGATCGCACGACCACTATCCTGAATGATCATGTTGTGCATAATCACACACGCATACACCAAGTTCCTTATTGTCTTCATCGAGCGTTGTCGAAACGGTCGAGAAAGGATATGCCATTTTCCTTTCGGAACACCGAATGCCCGTTCAACATCTTTGCGAGCCGACTCTTGTGCTGTTTTGAACATTTTTTCTTTCGGGTCGGTAGGATATTTGTACGCTTTAACAAATGTAGACCACGTAAGATATATGTCATCGACTAGATTGTAGCCACGTTTATAAGTACGCCCATTCACAGTGAATGGGCAATAAGAAGTTGTGCCCATACGCTCGGGGAGGAACAAGGGAGATTGTTGCAGCACATTGATGTCGTTTAGGGCACCCGGAGGACCAAAAAATGCGTGCTATATCCATAAATCCTGAGACGCCGTTGCTTTCAACATAATAGTGGGGTGTTCATGATCACCCTTTTGTATTGACCCCTCTACTCCACTGGACACATCTTCCAGGAAAGATGTGTACAATCTAGACTACCGAGTATCCTAGGCAAGTGGTGTCTCTCTTCATGTGCTTCAAACAAACGGAGGATATCATGTGTTGTTGGTTTACGCAGGTATTCGCTGCTATATGTCTGAACAATAGCGTCACAAAAAATTGAAGACATTCACGTGATGTTCTCCCGGCCATCTCTAAATACTCGTAATACTCATCTGTTGGATTACCGGTTGCGAGCTGCCGGATTGCAGATGTGCATTTCTGTATCGGGGTAAAATTTTTTGCCAACCGGGCATCATACGAGTCCTGAAAATACTTGTATCTGGACTTAAGATCTTGCACGATCTTTAAAATCAAACGTGTAGGCATACGATACCTATCTTCAAAAAACTCTTCGTCGTATTTGGGTTCTTCACAAAAGTAGTCACGATGCAACCGTTCTGAAGCAGACCAACGGTTGCGGTTCACGACTTTACGCTTCGACCGCGCCGTAGAACTTTCGGCGTTGCCTCCTCGGCCTCAATCGCGCTCGCAAACACCTCTAGACTACTATCGTCGGACCATTCGAACGGTTCATCTATGATTATAGTGGAACCAATACGTTTTTCCATTTTTTTTGGTGGTGTGTTGTGTATTTGGAGTAGAGTTGTTTTTTGGAAAACAAAGTGTGTGTGTTGTGTTTGTTTGAGTTGTAAATGTGTGTGATTTCGGGATTTGTATATATAGAATAAAAAAGCAAACTTAAAAAATAAAAAATAAAAATTGAAAACTAGCCGTTTGAAAAGAAAAGAACCGTTGCATCTCACCTCGTAAGCCACACTTTGGAAGTTCGCGTGCGTAGTCTGACCATGCAGTTCGCCCACACGCGTGGTCATCGATGGCGGCGGTGTTCCGTGGTGGTGCCGCAGTGACCACGCACCGAACTTCCGTCCGATGCCAACGCCCTTACTTCATATTGGAAATGATAAATATTGGAAATGATATAAATTAGCATGGCTGAATTAAGTGATTAATAGCCTTATTTAAAGACAGAGTTCAGAACTTCAATCATCACCCCATGCAAAGGTCGGAGATTCTTTTCTGTCATTTAGATAGGACCTGGAAGCAGTCTCTTTACCTCGATAGAGGTAAGAGTGTCTACATCTCAACCTCCCCTATACACCGTCGAAATATTGGGACCCAAAACCCATGAAAAACGGCATTGAATTTACATTTACATTTTCTATATAAACATAATGATTTTTTATTACTTTCTCACATGATACAACTTTTCAAATACATTGTAACACTCTGTATATATTTGGTGGGTATATCAAATGGTTTGGTATCTCTTTCAATTCTCTTTCATATTTTTTTCATCAAATCCAAAATACGACTTTAAGGATGCGCCATTGAAAACAGCAAGAGGAGCAGACCTTGTAGGTGTGAAAAATTTCCCACTACGTTGTTTTAACTCAGAGAAACGTTTATGCTATGTTTTTAGAGTTATTTTTAAGAGAAGAAAGGAAAAGAACCAAATGATCTTAAAACAATGTGTTCTTGAGTTTTTTTTTTATAAGGATGGAAGAGAAATGAAATGATAATCTATATATTTTGTTCCCTAAATCTTCTTCTCACTTTTGAGATGGTTTAAAACGATTAAGTGTCTTCCAATCTCAT
Organism: Erigeron breviscapus; assembly: GCA_034093135.1. NCBI lineage: Eukaryota > Viridiplantae > Streptophyta > Magnoliopsida > Asterales > Asteraceae > Erigeron > Erigeron breviscapus. The sequence continues at coordinate 100,678,047 of CM067167.1, read as the reverse complement.
CTCATCACTTCTTTTCTTTTATTTTAATAAAGAACTCAAAAACATAAATATTTTGTATAACTTAAAAATTAAAGTTGGTTGTTTTTCATTATATTATATACTATACTAATTCAATAGCTTGTGAATAGTAACTCGCCTGCGTTGCGATTTACTATTCGTTCATGTTATAATCCGCACCATTATTCGGATTTTGCCAAATCGCATCTCGTTCGGGTTTTCTAATACGAGTTACTTCTTGGTTTTTTCCATATGTTTTTCCTTTTGGGTTTTCAAATAATTATATTGAAAACGTCTATTCTTTTTTTTTTAACAATATTCATATTTTACCACATCATTTTTTCGGGTTTTTATACGGATTACAACTTGGTTTCTTACATATTTTTTTCTTTTGGATTTTCAAATAGTATATCAAAACTATTTTTTTGTGGTATTGATTTTGAATATATATCTATTTCATATGTCAAATATTTTAACAAACATATTATATACTATACTAATACTAATTCAATAGCTTGTACTATATTAAGTGAAATGGATGTGAATAGTAACTCGCCTGCGTGGCGAGTTACTATTCGTCCATTTCACACCCCGTACTACTATTCGGATTTTGCCAAATCACATCTTGTTCGGGTTTTCTACTACGAGTTACTTCTTGGTTTCTTCTCAGGCGAGTTACTATTCGTCCATTTCACACCCCGTATAACTATTCGGATTTTCTACTACGAGTTACTTTTTGTGTTCATACATATTTTTTTCCTTTCGGTTTCCAAATAATTAGATTGGAAACTTTTATTCTTTTTTGGTACCACTATTCGAATTTTACCACATCGAATCCCGTTTAAGTTAAAACTACGTGTTACTTTTTGGTTTCCTACATTTAAACAAACCTATCCTAGACCGAACAATTGTTAATTAGGCAACACGACAATTAAGCCCTGCATGCGGGGCCTTAAAACTTACTAGTTTATAAGAAATCTCAACACATTTAGTTGCAGTAGTTATATTGCGATTTTACTTATAGAATACTTATTATGCCTAATAATTTCCTTTAAAGAATGTCTATAGTCATAATATCTATACTTCTATACTACTATATAAAAATTATACCCCAAGTTGAAAAGTTAACATTTTTGGACACGCGAAATTACCATTTTACCCTTAATGAATTAATTTACACAATCATTCTATTATCTTCACTACTCTTTTTAATCAAATATCTTTATATCAAATACCTACACCGCTTGACGCATCGGCCGCCACCAACGGTCGCCGCCGCAGTCACCATCCGTCAATACCACCATATCACTGTCACTGTCATCGCCGCCGCATTGCGCAGGTACCATGCTCGTAATTCTTAAATCTTATAACTCATATGTCAATATCTTACCATAATCCTGTAAACAAAAAAAAAAAAACAATACTTTGGTATATGAAAAATTAAATAAAGAAAGGATTTGATCAAGTCAACCATTTGGGTCCCTATTGGTCATGAACAACAACAACATGGTCCATACGGCGTATATTAGCAAACAAGACTTGGCCCATTTCCATTGCCATTGCTTAGTCAAAAAGCAAGCAAACGACCTACAATGTCATTTTCCGTTCAACCCCTTTTCAACGTTGCCTCTTTTTATTTGTTGGGGGGCGTAACGGCTACTTTACTTACATAGGATCCTTCTTTGTTACGTGTCATGTTAGGTGTCCCCACACGTCGAAAGTTTTCGTCGCCGTTGTGAAGCTTGAAGTAGTTCTTCGAAAAAAAATTCAGTATGCAAATTTAAAAACAACTCAAGTTTATTTATTTATTTATTTTTTGAATAGCAAGTTTATTTATCTACTTTGATGTCTTGATATATGATTATTTTACTTTAGACTTCCATCAAATGCTTGAATTGATAAAATGACTAAATTAGATAACTAATTTTTTATTAATTAAATCAATTCAGATATTTTTTATTTATTAAGTTAAAAAACGAACAATCTTTTATTAAGTTAATGGATGACGTATTATATATTAAGTCATAAACAAACAATAACTATTATTTGTAAACATTTTTTCATAAATAATTTATTTATATCAATATATCAGTTCCTTCTTTTTTGAAAGGTGTGGATCGAATATCATAATGAATGGTGTAGACTATGTTGTTTTAACCGGGTCTACGATAGAGAGCCCCCTCATCCAATACCTAATAGGAGGAAGACCCTCTAATAGTCCGCCAAAGACACAACAACATATTAGGGGAACCTTGTCTTCTAAGACTTAAACTGGTCTTTCCAAATCTAAGCCCTCATGGAGGGACTTCCTTATTATCGGGCTATTTTTTTTTTTTGAAAGGTGAATTTTGCGACAAAATTCGCGTTGTGATTCGACAGCGGGAGGTCTAGCATACGTTGTCTTAACCGGGTCCGCGCTAGAGAACTCCCTCGAAGTAGAAATGCTTGTTTCAAATACCCGGTTGGGGGAAAATCCTAAACTAATCTACCCGAAGACACGACGATTAGTAGGGGTAAACCTTGCCCCCTCAGACGTGAACCTGAATATACCCAAGTCAAACTCTCATAAAGGGACTTCCTATGTTATCCCAAGGCTTGAACACAAGACCTCATGAATGGGGGATGACCTTTCAACTATTGAGCTAATGCTCAAAGACATTATTGTGCTATAACTCAAACTCAAACATCTTTTATTTTATTTTACTTTTTAATTCTAACACATCAAAGTTTTAAAATTCTAACAAGTAATAGTTCCGTTATACACAAGATTAATTGGAGTTTATTTGACCATTTTCAGAGTTTCATTAAAAATAATAATTTTTAGGTGATTGATTACGTCTTTCTTAAAGTTTGTTATGTATAGTAAAGAGAACCAAAAAGAAGAAGTCGGATTGACAAAATAAAAAAGGAGGCTGCCATTTTCAAATCTTGTTTTGTCCTGTAAAGTAACGTACGTTAAAACGATTTTTTTTTGAACGTTCGTGTCACGGGACGGCTAGCCGTTACATCCAATTGGGCAGACAATCACTAGCGACCGATCCACGAAGTCAGGGAACCACAGGGGAGGGAAAACCACACCAAATTAGCCGTTACAGAAGGCACGACGCTAAATTGGGGGAAAACCTTGATTGCTCGGATTCGAACCCTGGTCTCCCAGGGCCCAAACGTCATTGCAACACGAGGATGTCCAATGCGCTATTAAGGCAGGGACACGTTAAAACGATTTAGTATAGATTTTCAAAGCAAAACCAGTAATTTATTACAGGTAATGTGTAATATAAAACATTTTATATATACTATATCTAACAAAGATTACAGCTCCTTGTTAAATTAATGTTACTCATTTTGAAATATACAAATTGTCCAAATTGCCTTTAATGATTAAGTTACATCATCAATTTCTAAAATATGTCTACAAACCCTATTACATAAATTACATACACCACTTGATGCCGCCAATACTACCAGTTGCCGTCATCACCACCGGTCGCCGCCACCATCACACCACCGTCACCCCGCATTGCGTGGGTATCGTGTTAGTTTTAAAGAAAACTTATTTAAATGCATAATATTCATTTGTAAATATTGCCGCATACATACCATCCAAAGAGGGGAAAACAAAATAACCCTCCGTAAATGTGAAATATTTGTTTTTCAAACGGGTGAAAGAATACTTTACATTGAGTCATTATGAATTGTGATAAAGAGAAAAGCTTAAAGTAGAGTTGTAAGGAAGTTAAGAAAATGTAATGAAATTAATTAGTTTGGTAGAATGCAAATTATTGGATTGGATTACATTGTAATTATTGATTGAAGTAATAATTGTAGTCAAAATGATGGAATCTTTTGAACATTTCGCATGAAGTTTTTGGCAACATGAAAAGATTTGTCAAATAATAAAATCATGATCGTTGTCTCAATCGACTTGTGAGTGAACAAATTATTCAGCTATGTACTTATTTTATTCAAGAAAGAATCATTAGAATCTGGTGGGTGAATATTTAGTATTCATGGGGATCGTGCCAAGCCTTAATCGATTCTTCTCTCAACACGTAACCATGTACATCACTTACGGTTTTGTCTAGTTGGAAACTCGCAAGTCGCAACAAAACAAGCACCCTAAATAAGTTTGTCTCAAATGAAGCATTACTTACTTGCCATAAAAAAAACTTATTTACCATAAAATTGAAAGATATTAATGGCCTTAATTTCCGTCCAATAACTCCACTTTTTTCATATAGACAATGTTGCATTTTGTGTTGGAATTAGAGTATGTTGGTTGATCAGTAATGTCATTACAAGACATCATACTCGTACAAGTTTGAAAATGTAAAGTGCACATTTATATGGATTTGCTATGGCCTGCCCCAAAAGAAATGGTGACCAAATCGGTACCGGTCGATCATCGGGTGTAACACCATTTCAAGGTGCCGGTACTGGTGGGGTGGGGAGCGAGTTAGGGAGGGCTGTGTCCGGGTCTGTTCCCGGCTAATTCGACCGTTACATGTGTGATCCACACCAACTAATATTTGTCTCTTCTCTTTTCCTTTTCTTTTCTTCCTTCATTGGGTTTTCTTTTAATCTATTTGACGATATATATGTGTGTGTTTTACAGGTGTGTGGCAGCAGCAGTCAACAACAAACAAAAGTGTTTTTAACTTCTATTTTACATTTTAAACTTTGAACTATTAAACTAGTTATTAAATTGGCACAAAATGTTTTTTTTGTTTCTATATTATATCATTATTAATACTTTAAATTGGTTTTAAAAATTATTTAGTAACAAATATAGGTATTATTTTAATTTGATAATTTGTATTAATATTTTAATTTAATTTTGATGAAATTTTGGTTTTTATTTGAAGTTTAAAAAAAATAATAATAATATAAAGAGGGTGGAGAGGGATAGTGAAGCATTTCGTACAAGTGGAGAAAAAGTGTGGAGAAGGAGAAAAAATGGGAGGGGTGGTAAGGTACTCCCCCACCCTTAATAACGAAGTCCAAGAGACAAAGGGCCTGTTTGTTTTTTTAACCATTAAGTGACTGAATTAATAAGTGACTGAATGAATAAATAAGTTTTAACCATTAAGTGACTGAATTGATAAGTGACTGAATGGATAAATAATGTGTGTATGAATTAAGTCAATACAGTTGTTTTTTTGTTTATTAAGTCTATTAATAAGTGACTGAATTAATAAGTGACTGAATTAATAAGTGACTGAATTAATAAGTGACTGAATTATATAATATGATATGTAGCTACTGTTTGTTTTTTTAATAAGTGACTGAATTAATAAGTGACTGAATGATAAATAACGTCTGTATGGATTAAGTCAATACAGTTGTTTTTTGTTTATTAAGTCAAAAAACAAACACTTTTGATGACTTAATGGATTAAGTATCTTTGATTAAGTCATGACTGAGTTTATTAAGTCAAAAAACAAACACTTTTGATGACTGTATGGATTAAGTCAATACAGTTGTTTTTGTGTTTATTAAGTCAAAAAACAAACACTTTTGATGACTTAATGGATTAAGTATCTTTGATTAAGTCATGACTGAGTTTATTAAGTCCCAAACAAACATGATACGTCCCAAGGTGTATCAATATACCAAAGTATATTGTACACAGAACAGTTGTAGAGGGGGGTGAATACAACTTTCTTCGATCTTTACAAACTTTTAAATAAAACGTTTTAAAGATTCAGTTTATAAATTAAGTAAGTAAAGAACAAGAATCAGTAAAACAGTAAAGCAGTAAATAAACAAGACATTCTTGAACACAGATTATAGTTTTCAATGTAATCCTTTATTAAGAAATAATCTATACAAAGAATTACAGGGTTGTTGCGGAAATAAGATAGCCTACAGATATCTAAACAACCCTTGAAATGACAAACTACAATCAAGAAGTTTTAGCTCAAGAGAATCAGCCCAAGCTGATCTCAGACATACTAAGCTGTGTGTAAGAGCAAAGAAAACTTTGTGTGAAGAATGATTCTCTGGAATGCCACACATATGCAATCAAGGAATGAGGCTTTTATAGGCGAAAGCCCTTCTTCTCTTGGTATCCAATAAAGCCACGTATTCTTCTTCCACTGGATGACAAAGGAATATATGATCGTGCCTTTCATGGTACTTGTGGTCCCCCACGTACTGACGCACATTCTTTATCATCCAATAAGAGTATGGACACGCATATGTAAATCTAACCACCAACCTGGATCCTAGGATTCTTCCTAGTCACATCATTTGTCCTTATCTTCAATCCTCCTCTTCGACTTGGATTGAATGCTATTAACATTGTTGATGCAGCTTGAACAACACTTGCTTCCATATGATTACAATTACAAAGCATGAAGCATGATCTGGGCCAGAAGCAGATCATAAGCTGTGTCAGCTTAGTCTGACCCAGATCAGATTACAAGAACCAAAAGATTACTAAGTGTTTATAAGTCAGATTTGTCATCACCAAATTTACAATGAACATTGGGACTCAACAATCTCCCCCTATTTGATGATGACAAAACCCAACACACTTCTAACTATCAGCTTACAAAGAATCAAAGTAAAATATGACTAACAGCTTGTGACCCTTTGAATCTTTTGGGTTCTTTTTAATCTGATATGAAGTTATAACAAGACAACAGAATTTGTACAAATACTTTGCATATATTGAGAAGTGAAAAACATTACAATCATAAAGACTTATTCCCCAATCGTTTCTACTGCTTCTTGTTTTTTTTTTTTTTTTTTTTTTTTTTTTTTTTTTTTTTTTTTTTTTTTTTTTTTTTTTTTTTTTTTATTCTTCACGATAATTTTTTTTTTTTTTTTTTTTTTTTTTTTTTTTTTTTTTTTTTTTTTTTTTTTTTTTTTTTTTTTTTTTTTTTTTTTTTTTTTTTTTTTTTTTTTTTTTTTTTTTTTTTTTTTTTTTTTTTTTTTTTTTTTTTTTTTTTTTTTTTTTTTTTTTTTTTTTTTTTTTTTTTTTTTTTTTTTTTTTTTTTTTTTTTTTTTTTTTTTTTTTTTTTTTTTTTTTTTTTTTTTTTTTTTTTTTTTTTTTTTTTTTTTTTTTTTTTTTTTTTTTTTTTTTTTTTTTTTTTTTTTTTTTTTTTTTTTTTTTTTTTTTTTTTTTTTTTTTTTTTTTTTTTTTTTTTTTTTTTTTTTTTTTTTTTTTTTTTTTTTTTTTTTTTTTTTTTTTTTTTTTTTTTTTTTTTTTTTTTTTTTTTTTTTTTTTTTTTTTTTTTTTTTTTTTTTTTTTTTTTTTTTTTTTTTTTTTTTTTTTTTTTTTTTTTTTTTTTTTTTTTTTTTTTTTTTTTTTTTTTTTTTTTTTTTTTTTTTTTTTTTTTTTTTTTTTTTTTTTTTTTTTTTTTTTTTTTTTTTTTTTTTTTTTTTTTTTTTTTTTTTTTTTTTTTTTTTTTTTTTTTTTTTTTTTTTTTTTTTTTTTTTTTTTTTTTTTTTTTTTTTTTTTTTTTTTTTTTTTTTTTTTTTTTTTTTTTTTTTTTTTTTTTTTTTTTTTTTTTTTTTTTTTTTTTTTTTTTTTTTTTTTTTTTTTTTTTTTTTTTTTTTTTTTTTTTTTTTTTTTTTTTTTTTTTTTTTTTTTTTTTTTTTTTTTTTTTTTTTTTTTTTTTTTTTTTTTTTTTTTTTTTTTTTTTTTTTTTTTTTTTTTTTTTTTTTTTTTTTTTTTTTTTTTTTTTTTTTTTTTTTTTTTTTTTTTTTTTTTTTTTTTTTTTTTTTTTTTTTTTTTTTTTTTTTTTTTTTTTTTTTTTTTTTTTTTTTTTTTTTTTTTTTTTTTTTTTTTTTTTTTTTTTTTTTTTTTTTTTTTTTTTTTTTTTTTTTTTTTTTTTTTTTTTTTTTTTTTTTTTTTTTTTTTTTTTTTTTTTTTTTTTTTTTTTTTTTTTTTTTTTTTTTTTTTTTTTTTTTTTTTTTTTTTTTTTTTTTTTTTTTTTTTTTTTTTTTTTTTTTTTTTTTTTTTTTTTTTTTTTTTTTTTTTTTTTTTTTTTTTTTTTTTTTTTTTTTTTTTTTTTTTTTTTTTTTTTTTTTTTTTTTTTTTTTTTTTTTTTTTTTTTTTTTTTTTTTTTTTTTTTTTTTTTTTTTTTTTTTTTTTTTTTTTTTTTTTTTTTTTTTTTTTTTTTTTTTTTTTTTTTTTTTTTTTTTTTTTTTTTTTTTTTTTTTTTTTTTTTTTTTTTTTTTTTTTTTTTTTTTTTTTTTTTTTTTTTTTTTTTTTTTTTTTTTTTTTTTTTTTTTTTTTTTTTTTTTTTTTTTTTTTTTTTTTTTTTTTTTTTTTTTTTTTTTTTTTTTTTTTTTTTTTTTTTTTTTTTTTTTTTTTTTTTTTTTTTTTTTTTTTTTTTTTTTTTTTTTTTTTTTTTTTTTTTTTTTTTTTTTTTTTTTTTTTTTTTTTTTTTTTTTTTTTTTTTTTTTTTTTTTTTTTTTTTTTTTTTTTTTTTTTTTTTTTTTTTTTTTTTTTTTTTTTTTTTTTTTTTTTTTTTTTTTTTTTTTTTTTTTTTTTTTTTTTTTTTTTTTTTTTTTTTTTTTTTTTTTTTTTTTTTTTTTTTTTTTTTTTTTTTTTTTTTTTTTTTTTTTTTTTTTTTTTTTTTTTTTTTTTTTTTTTTTTTTTTTTTTTTTTTTTTTTTTTTTTTTTTTTTTTTTTTTTTTTTTTTTTTTTTTTTTTTTTTTTTTTTTTTTTTTTTTTTTTTTTTTTTTTTAGGCTGTAACATTCAATTTCCTATCTAACCCCTCATCAATAAGGAACTGCTCATACCCATTACCTTGTTCACCAAAATTAACACAGAATCTGTACAAGGTATATAGGTGCATATGAGGTACATGTTTCAGCTCAGCAGTCCTTTGAAACACCAATTTTCCTCTAGCATTAACAAAGTACATTTCATGCTCAGGTTCAGTGATGAACAGCCCACTTCTTGCATTTTCAACACCAGCAGGTAGAGACAGATCGAGATGACTTAGAATCTTGTCAGGAGCTTCAGAAGATAATTGAGCAAGCAATTCTGTAGGGTTCAAGTTCTTGAGGAAATCTGTATGATCACCCTCAGGAGCATTAATTCTTCCAAATCTTATCCTTTTCTTTTTGAGAGGCTCAGCTGACTCATCTTCATCATCCAAATCATAAGCTTTTGGTCTTGGAAGGCCAATGATGTCAATCTTGAATTTTACAATAATGGCAAACTTCTTCTCAATGGCTTCCAAAACTGTCTCTCTATGAATGCCAGGCATACCAGCAATAATATTGTGCAGCTCCACCCACTCAGTGTATCCCAAATCAAACAGCTTGTCAAGATCACAAGTTTCATAGCTTGATTCATACCCTTCTCTTGTGATCCTGATGCAGGGGATGGACTGTCCATCTTCTTCTTTTCAATTGAACCTTAGTGATCAGCTTTGGATGTCTTCTATAATTAATTCTTTCAGTCACCTTTCTTTTATCCAGAGCTTCCCACTGATTATGGAATTCAACACTTTCTTTCACATCTTTCAACTTTTGTGATGGTTTAGAATGAACCACCACTTTCTTCTTGCCTTTCCCTTTCCCTCTTTTTGCCTTTCCCCTTTCCAACACTTTTCTTTGATCCCACAACTGCAAGTTCTTCTTCATCTTCCTTATTCAGTGTTTCTTGAAGAATCTTGGCAATCTCTGGATCAGATTGGGTCTTTTTCTCATTTTCTCTTCTTCTGTCTTCCACAATCATGTTGTATGCCACCTCAACTGTTACACCCAACAAATCAGCTTGTTCCCTTGCAGCCTCCCAATCTTTTTCTCCATCAGTAAGGATCTTCACACCACTTGAACCAGCTTCAGTGGGTCTTTTCTTTATCATAAACTGGCTCAGAGTGGCTGTGTCTTCACTTGAAGAGGATTCTGCAAGTTTTTCTTTGGTAGCTGGTCAGCTTGAGATGACACAGCTTGTACAGGGTCAGCTTGGGAAGACTTCCTCTTTTCACCAACATTCACAACCTTTTCCACATCAGATTCCTTCCTTATCTCTCCAACAACATTCATAATAACATCAATAGTCTCCCCCTCAATTTTATCACCCTTCTCAACAGCTTTCTCATTCACATCTCCAACAATCTTTTCACCACCAGACTCAGACTCTGGTAGTTTTATCTCTTTTTCAACTTCCTTTTCAACTTCCACCTTTTATTTATTTGAACCAAACACAACCAGTCTCCTATCATTGGCCTCCCCCTCAGCTCTAGCCTTCCTTTGTCTTTCTTTCAGTTTTTCAAAATACTTAGCAACTTCCTTGTCAACCTTAACTCTTTCTCTTTCTTTCTCTAGTTCTTCTTGCTCAACTTCAGCAGCACTCTTCTCCCCCTTTTTGTCATCATCAGCAGGAAAAGAGCTAACTGGAGTGGCAAAGACTCCTTTGAGGTTGTGGTTGAGCAAGTCAAGTTTGACATTGTTGACACAACAGGCTCTAAATATATCAATATAGTCACCATGGAGGGATCCAATACTAGTTTTGACACCCTTTGAGACTTCAATCAATTCTTTCTTGAAATCTGCTTGTGATTTGTTTGCAGATTGAAGCTCTAAGGTGACATCTCTGGTGAACTTAGTTGCACTTTTCTCAAACTGACTCAGAGTGCTCTTGTTTCTCTCATTTTCTTCATTGATGGCTTTTGTGAGACCATCAAGAGACTCTGTCAGCTTGGTTTGATTTTGCTGCATCAAGTCAACTGCCTTCTTAAAGTTTTCTTCCAGTGCAGTCTGACCTTGACACAGCTTCTCCACCTTCTTATCCGTCAATTCCTGATCCTTTTGGATCTTTACCAAGCATTTGGTCAGCTTTGAGCTCTCAACCTTATAGATTGAAGTGAACTCAGTGAGCTGACCCACCACATCTGAAAATGAGATAGTGGCAGCTTGGGAAGGACTTGCAGTTAGCCTAAAGGCCACTGACTCTGGAAAGAGCGGCCTGCAATCCTTAAAATCAGGGTCATTTGGCTCATATAGAAGGGCGTGGAGTGTAAGAGAGTTTTGGTGAATTTTCTCATGAGAGTGAGTCTCATGAGCAGATTTGTCAGAAATGACAATGTGTTGGTCAGCCTGAGGAGAATTGACTTGTAATTCAGGCTGAGGGCCAGTGGGAATATGTTGATTATGATGTTGATCAACTCCTCCACTGGCATCTTTCATCAGATCATCCCTTGAGGATGGATGGGCAAGCACATAATCGAATGAAGAATCACTTCCGGAGATAGTGATTTTATTCTCATCAGCATCGTGAGGACCACCGATGGTTCCCATTGCTGCACATGGGGCTAACATGACTGCCTTAAAGACATCCATGTAACCTAAAGGATCCCTCTATCCAAGGATAGATGCAGACACAGATCCTGCAGGTGTAATGTTTTGTGTAGAGGATTGCCCTTCCACAATGGTGTGTTGTTGCACCAAAGCATCCTTAGGGAGAATTATTGAGGCCTGTACCCCTCCTTGTGATCTAGAAGGGGCATTGGCAGCCTGTGCAGACTCAGAGTGTAAGAATGAATGAGTCTGATCAGCTTGGGGAGGAGAAGCAGTGTCACAAGTGCGTTCGATGCTTCTCTCCTTTGGCTGGTCATCCTCAGAATTGATGTGCATTGACTCTGACTCATGTTGGATCTGGGCTGGATCCACTGTTGTCCCTTTAATGATATCATCAACCTTTTGGGAGGTTGATGATGGCGATTTAGGTGCAGATTCAGTATGAACTTGGGAGGAGGTCTTTGTTTCAATACCTTCACCCTGTTTGGAGGGTTGGGTAGCAGTAGGTGATCCCTTTTTCTCGTCTACACTCTTTTGGGAGAGTGCAGATGGGCGTGGTGAATTCGGCTTATCAGCTTGGGTGGAAGAGTCAGCTTTGGAACGTTCCTCAGCTTCCACTCCACCTTGGGGGACTTTAATTGATGATGTTGCATTGTCAACCCCAGAAGCTGATACATACTTCTTTTTAGTTCTTTGCTTTTTCACATTGTGAGGTACTAAGTCCTCAACAATGGGTCTTTTAGAATCGAGTTTGGAAGAAATGGATGAGGGTGTGGCTAGGGTGGCTGATGATTTGGCCAGCCCTTCACCCTTTTTAGAAGAAGAAGAAGAATGAATAGATTGGGAAGAGTGTGATGGTTCAGAAGCATGTGTACCTGGGTCCCCCTGATTAGCAGATTGAGTGTCAGACTCAGATCGCGTCGAAGAAGGGACAACTTCCTCACTAGCAGCTTCTCTTTCCCTTGCCCTGCAAAAATTAAGGTAGGTCTGCATTGCTGGGGTCAGACCCTGCGCAGTTACCTTAGGACTATTGAAAATATTGTTATTAATGGCCTTGCATTCAACAGTTTGACCAGTTGCCAAACTGAAATCACTATCAAGAACTGCTTCAATAATGAGTGCAAGAATCCTACCATAAGGTATGATAAGACTCTTATTATTGACTCGGCCAACTAAGTCCCTAAAAATCACAGCAGCAAAATCTATTATAGTCATAGTGACCATTGCATGAAAAATCTGCAATTCTAAAGCATTGGGTTGGCCAAAGCTGCCTGCCTTTACTTGTAAAGATTTAGAAATTGTACTCAAAAGGTAATTCCAAATACCAGTTAAATATTTCATTTTTACTACTGAAGCCAATGGACCAGTATACCCAACATCTTGCAAAACACTTTTGGCTTCAGCATGAGACACTAGACTTTCATAAATATCATCTGGCATATAAGACAACTCAAATGCAGACCTAATCCTCTTTAAAGAAATACATACCTTTTTCTTACCGTTGATGATGGTGTCATAGATTGCAGGATCTCCTTCTTTGTTGTTCTTCACATAACAACTAGCCCAGAATTCACAAAGAAGATCTTTGAACACCACGGTTGGCTGCTCAATCAACATTTTGCCAAAAGGATGATGCCATAAAAATAACACCATTTCGCCATACCCCTTAGCCCAGGAAGGAGGATGAACATTGGCAGAAACGAGACTGACTATCTTGATTTTACCAGTATCAAGATCAGCCGGAACAACCACTACCTTATCTCCCACCACATAGGGTGAAAGCTTATTAACGCTTACCGGAGCTGGGTATAGGACATCAGATTCAGAAGAAGAATCTGATTGAGAGTTATTAGCAGAAGGAGAAACAGATGATGATGATGATGCCATTTGTAAAAAGATTTTTAGAAGAAGAAATTAAATGAAATAAAACAGTATACATATTTGAAAGAAAAGAGAGAAATTGATTGAGAATAATGAAAGTGATTTGGGGGTTTAGGTTAAAAAGAGTATATATACTTTATTATAATAAATATTATTCAAAATTAACCGTTTGAAAATTGGAGAGAGAAAACATTTGATTGGTGGATGAACAAGTAGTGGATGTACTTTTTCAGTAGCCAACAGTTTCCACTACACGTGTCAGTCACCAAATGAATAGAAAGTGGATAAATAACTAAACTGAATAAAATAATGTAAGTAATAAAACGCACTGATATAATTAATAACAAAACAACCATTAAGTTGGGTCAGACTCGGCTTACCCTCTTTTACTTGGAAATACACCAAGTATGAAAGGGTAGTCTGGGTCAGACACAGCTTACTCTTAAAATTGAGAATAACTCTAAGGGGTCAGATTTGTTATTACTTAGCTCACTACCTTTCACAAATTTAACATACCCAGCTTACTAATTAGATAGTTGAACCTTGATTCATCCAATGGCTTTGTAAATAAGTCAGCTAACTGGTTCTCTGTTGGAATGAAGTGGAGTTCAACATCTTCTTTCATCACATGATCTCTAATGAAATGATATCTTATATCAATATGCTTGGTCCTAGAATGAAGCACAGGATTGTTGGAGATTGCTATGGCACTGGTATTGTCACAAAAGATTGGAGTTTTTGATGCAGTGACACCATAGTCTTGAAGCTGATATTGGATCCAAAGAACTTGAGAGCAACAACTTCCTGGAGCAACATATTCAGCTTCTGCAGTGGAAATAGAAACTGAATGCTGCTTTTTGCTGGACCAGCTTACAAGTCTATTGCCAAGCAATTGACAAGCTCCTAAAGTGCTTTTTCTATCAATCTTACAGCCTGCAAAGTCAGAATCTGAATAGCTAATTAGATCAAATCCTGAGTCTTTGGGATACCAAAGACCCAGATTGGGACTACCTTTAAGGTATCTAAATATTCTTTTCACAGCCTTAAGATGAGATTCTTTAGGACTAGCTTGATATCTTGCACAAAGACATGTAGCAAACATAATATATGGTCTACTAGCAGTTAAGTAAAGTAATGATCCTATCATACCCCTATAAGCTGTGGTATCAACAGATTTGCTATTTTTATCTTAACCCAACTTATCACCAGTTCCCATAGGAGTTTTCATAGGTGAGCAATCACTAAAACCAAATTTGTTTAAGAGATCTTTAACATATTTTCCTTGGTTTATGAAAATTCCATTTTTAGTCTGTTTTACTTGTAAACCCAGAAAATAGTTTAGTTCTCCCATCATGCTCATTTCATACTTTTTAGACATTAATTCAGAAAACTTTTTGCAAAGTCTTTCACTACTAGACCCAAATATGATATCATCTACATAAATTTGCACAAGAAGAATATCACCATTATACTTTCTCACAAATAAAGTCTTGTCTACATTACCTCTTTTGAATTTGTTAGCCAGAAGAAATTTAGACAAAGTATCATACCATGCTCTTGGAGCTTGCTTCAAGCCATAGAGAGCTTTGTCAAGCTTGAATACATGGTCAGGGAACTTTGAATTCTCAAAACCTGGAGGTTGTTTAACATAGACTTCTTCTTCCAATTTCCCATTCAGAAAAGCACTTTTCACATCCATTTGATAGACTTTAAAACCTTTGTGAGCAGAGAAGGCCAAGAACATTCTGATTGCCTCTAGTCTTGCCACAGGAGCAAAAGTCTCATCATAATCAATTCCATCTTTTTGTCTGTAACCAAGAGCTACCAATCTTGCTTTGTTTCTGGTCACAACTCCC
Organism: Erigeron breviscapus; assembly: GCA_034093135.1. Taxonomy (NCBI): domain Eukaryota; kingdom Viridiplantae; phylum Streptophyta; class Magnoliopsida; order Asterales; family Asteraceae; genus Erigeron; species Erigeron breviscapus. Next base: position 100,663,044 of record CM067167.1, on the reverse strand, counting down.
CTTTCATCCATTTTGTTTCTGTAGACCCACTTTGTTCCAATCACATTTTTGTGATGAGGTCTTTGAACAAGTTCCCAAACCTTATTTCTTTCAAACTGTGTTAATTCATCTTGCATAGCATTCACCCAAGATGGATCTGCCAGAGCTTCATTAACCTCAGTTGGTTCCACCTTACTCACAAAATTAACAAACATGCAGAAATTGCCTGTTGCTTTTCTTCTTGTTTTAACACCAGAAAGAGGATCACCAATGATTTGATTGATTGGATGACTCCTTGTCCATTTGGTTACATGAGTTGAGTTGTTTCCAACTGGGATAATAGACTAATTCAGATTTGAAGGCCCAGCATGATTAGCTTGGGGAAGGGGCTGATCAACTTGGATTGGTGTAGAGGAATCTGAGTCAGCTGAAGCACCATTTGATGGATTAAGAATAATTTCTTCAGTAAGAGTTGGATCAGCTTGCACATTTTCAAAGATTGGAATAGCTTCTTCTTCTTCAATGAGTTGCTCCAACTGGAGGATTAGTTGGAGGCTCATTCTCAGGTACAGCCAGTTCTTCAAAATTGAAATCTTCATCTTCAGGAGGAGAGCAGTCTGGCTTAGAACAACCTTCATCAATGCTTACATTTACAGAGTTCTCAATTGTTTTGGTTCTTTTGTTGTAAACTCTGTAGGCCTTCATCATTGTTGCATATCCAAGTAGGATACCTTCATCTGCTTTCTCATCAAACTTTCCAAGATGGTCTTTCTGATTCAGAATGTAACAAGGACTTCCAAACATTCTTAGGAAACCAATTTCAGGTTTTCTCCCCTAAGAAGTTCATATGCAGTCTTCTGGTGTCTTTTCACAATAAGGGATCTGTTCTGGGTAAAGCAAGCTGTGTGAACTGCTTCAGCCCAGAAATAAGGCTTGACATTGTTTTGAGCCATCATGGATCTTGCAGCTTCAATAAGAGTCCTGTTTCTTCTTTCTGCAACACCATTTTGTTGAGGAGTTCTGGCAGCTGAGTAGACTTGTGAAATTCCTTTTTCACTGCAAAAAGAATTAAGAGTGATATTCTTAAATTCAGTTCCATTATCACTTCTTAATTGCCTGACTGGCCTTTTGTAGAGAATTTCAGCTTGCTTGATAAAATGAATAATGCTGTCAGCAGCTTCACTCTTGTGCTTGAGAAAGTAAACCCAAGTATATCTTGAAAATTCATCAACAATAACCAGAGAGTACCTCATTCCAGTGAATAAAGGAGTACTAATTGGCCCAAATAGATCCATATGAATCAAATCCAAACAATTATCAATGGTTGAGCATGTTTTAGACTTAAAAGTAGCTTTGTGTTGTTTGCCTTTCTCACAAGCACCACACAGCTTGTCCTTCTCATAATTTATCACAGGAAGACCAGACACCAATTATTTCTTACACAGCTTGTTGATGTCTTTAAAATTCATATGAGACAGCCTTTTATGCCACAACCAGTTCAACTCATCTTGAGTCTTTGACATGAAACAAACTTCTCTTGTCACAGTTGGTTTTCTCATGTCAAAAGAATACAAAGACTCATCCCTTTTTGCTACAAGAACAATATTACCTTCTAAATCAAGAACAATACCCTTATCAGACCTGAATCTCACTTCATAGCCAGCATCACACAATTGACTTACACTTATCAAATTGTGCTTCAAACCATTTACATATGAGACCCTTCTGAAAGTAAGGGGACCATTTGAAAGTATACCAAATCCTTCAGTCTTTCCTTGAGAGTCATCTCCAAAAGTAACATTAGGACCAGCGCGAATCCTAAAGCTACATAACAGGGACTTACATCCGGTCATATGCTTGGAACAACTACTGTCCAAGTGCCAGGTATTATCGTCATGATTGCCCTGCATTCATAATAAGAGATTAGTTCTTTTTGGGAACCCATCCAAAGATGGGTTCACCAAAGCTGACCATCTGGTCTGACTCAGACTGGGAAACAAAACTTAAACTCTTATCACATTTGGACACCTATTGTTGCTTGATCTGTCCTTTACCAGATTTAAAATTCTTTTTAGCAACATTTAGAGTTTCCTTTGAAGCAAAACCTTTGCCTATTCCTGATTTCTTGCATTCAGTTCTTAATTTTCTTTGATCAATAATTTTAGGATCAGACACATTTTTAAGAGCATTAGCATCAATTGAAGACTCACCAGTTCTGGACTCAACATATTTTGAAATCATTTTGTCAGAGTCAGCTTTGGTATCTTTTGAAATAGACACAGATTCAGTTTGTGATAGTTTTCCTTGAGAACCAGACTTCTCATTCTTTGAAATCTTTATCTTTTCTTTTGGAACACTATGATCTCTAACCTTTCTTTTGTTTTTCTTTGAGTTACCATTGTTTGTTTTAGACTTAGAATCTGACACAGATTGGGAAATGGCCAGCTTAGATAGGTCAAGACTTTCTTCAGGTTTTAACTCAAAGACCTTATCAGCTTCAGACACAGCTTCATCAATGGTTTGACCAATAATTCCAGGATCTTTAAACCCAATACCAGATTTCTGAACCAACTTAATTGGTTTAGACCTTTTCCCTTTGGTTTGGACTTTGGGTGGTGAAGAAGGCTGATAGCAAGGCTCCATAGCACATACTTCACTGATGGCTATGGCCCTATCATAATTACCATCAAAAATAGCTTGGATCTGATGAGGAATTTAGTCATTTACACACTTAGCAGTTCTTTTAGAGCATATACACCATGATTCAGTAATGTGCTTAACTTTCAAAAACTTTTCTTCTGCAGTCTTAGCTTCTTTAACCAAAATGGAGTTTAATTGTTTTTGAGCTTTAACTTCAGATTCCAGTTCTTCAATAGTGTGACTCTTTGAACTGACATCAAGTTTCAACACAGAAATTTCCTTTTTAAGTTCTTGATTAAAGTGTTTTTGTAAAAGAACCTCATCACCCAATCTATTTAGTCTAGACAGTTTTTCATTATCATACAGATTGGAAAAAGAAATTACCTCAGGTGGAGTCTGACTTGTAGATGCCTGGTGAGCTGACTCAGATTGTTGTTGGATTTTCACCAGATCTTCAGCAAACTTTTGAGTTGCTTTTTTAGCCATAAAACACTTGGCATCTTTATACAATTCATCATCAGATGAAGTAGCACTTTCAGCCCAGTCTTTGGCTACCAGACTCTTCTCACTTTTGTTCACCTTCTCACTCAGCTCAGCTACTTATGCTCATGAGGCTTTGTATTTTGTCTTGAGCTTTGAGTATTTTTCATTTCTTCCACCTTTGGATGACACAGCTTGAGAAGACTCTTTAGATCTGCAATCTCCAGCCATGTGTCCAGTCTTGCCACACTTGTAACAAGTGACTTTGGACATGTCAAATGGCTTTTTGGTCTTATCAGCTTGGCCAGCTTCACCTTTTCCTTTAAACTTACTAAAGGATCTCCTTCTGATCCTTTCAGCCAATATAGCTACTTCATTAGCTAGTTCATCACCATCAGATTCATCACATTCAGATTCAGCACAAACAGAGTTAGTGTTAGAAATCACAGGAACTTCATCATCAACACAAGGAATGATCTCATTACTTATTGAGCTAGGGTGTTCAGTCATAGAGGCAACAAGTGCAGCAGCAGGCTGACTATAAGAATCACCCATGGCAATCAACTTTTCAGCCTCTGAACACTCTTGGTTATGAAGCAAACCAAAGAGTCCAGGGAGATCAAGATCATGATAAACAGAACTTAATTTAACAGAAGAAATATAATTATTCCATTTAGGTGGTAATGAAACAAGAAATTTACTCTTTAAAACTTCATTTTTCTTAGTTATTCCAACAACAGCTAAATCATTAACTAAATCATTAAAGCGGGTATGAGTGTCAGTCAAGGATTCATTTCTCAAAGAGAAAAATCTCTCATACCTCCTGGTCAAAGTAGTTATTGTGGATTCCATGGAAGTAGAGCAACCCTCAAACATGACAGTCAATGTACCCCACATTTTCTTAGCTGTAGAACACATTTTAATAGAATGATAAAGGTCTTTGGGCACAGCTTGGACAATGAAATTTCTAGCCTTCACATCCAAGTTAGCCAACCTCCTATCCTCATCCCCCCAATCTGCCTTGTCCTTAACAATTGATTTAACCGTGGCAGGAATGGTTGGTTGACCTTCTCTGACCACAACCTCTACCACAATGGTTTGTGTAGGAACATAAGGACCATCCGCAAGGATGTCAGGCATATTGTTATCGATGGATTCAAGGAACAAAGACATTCGACCTTTCCACCCACTGAAATCATCTTTATCAAACATGGGTGGTCTGGTTGAAGAACCATTATCAATATAGGATGACATAAAGCTTTACTATTAAAGAAAATAAGCAAGGATCTAGTCAAGTTAATTCTTAACCCCTTGCTCTGATACCAATTGATACGTCCCAAGGTGTATCAATATACCAAAGTATATTGTACACAGAAAAGTTGTAGAGGGGGGTGAATACAACTTTCTTCGATCTTTACAAACTTTTAAATAAAACGTTTTAAAGATTCAGTTTATAAATTAAGTAAGTAAAGAACAAGAATCAGTAAAACAGTAAAGCAGTAAATAAACAAGACATTCTTGAACACAGATCATAGTTTTCAATGTAATCCTTTATTAAGAAATAATCTATACAAAGAATTACAGGGTTGTTGCGGAAATAAGATAGCCTACAGATATCTAAACAACCCTTGAAATGACAAACTACAATCAATACGTTTTAGCTCAAGAAAATCAGCCCAAGCTGATCTCAGATAGACTAAGCTATGTGTAAGAGCAAAGAAAACTTTGTGTGAGGAATGATTCTCAGGAATGCCACACATATGCAATCAAGGAATGAGGCTTTTATAGGAGAAAACCCTTCTTCTATTGGTATCCAATAACGCCACATATTCTTCTTCCACTGGATGACAAAGGGATATTTGATCGTTCCTTTCATGGTACTTGTGGTCCCCCACGTACTGGCGCATATTCTTTATCATCCAATAAGAGTATGGACACGCATATGTAAATCTAACCACCAACCTGGATCCTAGGATTCTTCCTAGTCATATCATTTGTCCTTATCTTCAATCCAGGTTGTTATCTTCACTTGATTTTCAGACACAGATTGGCCTGTTTGTCAAAGCACCAATCTGCCTAAGTGTTTCCAAGCTGACTGCTAATCCTTCCACTACCAGCTTGGTCTTCTATCTTCAATCTTCCTCTTCGACTTGGATTGAATTCTATTAACATTGTTGATGCAGCTTGAACAACACTTGCTTCCATATGATTACAATTACAAAGCATGAAGCATGATCTGGGCCAGAAGCAGATCGTAAGTTGTGTCAGCTTAGTCTGACCCAGATCAGATTACAAGAACCAAAAGATTACTAAGTGTTTATAAGTCAGATTTGTCATCACCAAATTTACAATGAACATTGGGACTCAACAAAACATTACCAAGATCTATGACTTGAGTGAACTTATTAAATTGCCTGGTTAGTTTTTATTTCCATTAAGTTGCTTTGTTAAAAGTTGAATACAAAAGAACTATATAAATCACAAGGAGACAATTTTGATACTTTTGAAACTTATTCAGTTTTCAAGCTATACAAAAATAAATTTGAAAATTCCTAACATTTGATTAGTTCATTCTGGTTTATATTATCTCAAATACACATATTTTTTAATTGTTCGATTTGTATCTGATTGAATAATTTGATTGAACCATCAAATTGGTACGCTATAAAAAAAATGATTGAACACCTATCAAAATATCCGTTTACTTGTTCATTTATGTACATAATTCGAACATTGGAGAAAGATTAGAGACATATTTGTGACAACCTAATACTTGATAAAAAAGAATGAATTTTAAAATTGAGTTTTATTTTAATTTTCAATATTTCACACATACATAAATCAAACTTTGGAGAAAGATTAGTGTGAGGTCCCAAATACGATGGTTAACCCAGAAGTGTAAAATACAACAAGTCTAATAATCACTAGAATGGACTAGTATTACTTAAATAAAAATGCAAGTATATAAATAAAGTAATACACGACTTAAAGCAATAAACAAGTAAAGTGGAACATTATATATTTTTCAAGGTGTATTTTATTTATGATGTTAAATAAAATACAAGGTTGTGCGGAATCAAGATAATACAAATAAGTATGTATCCTAACAACCTATGAATTACAAATGATCTATATTTGTCAAATAACTCTTTTGGATCGAGATACTTAAAGTTATGAAGTATCCCTGTTTAAGATCGAGAGTATTTAGACAAATTCACTCTAATGCTAAATGTATGCTTTAAAGTAATTTTCTCAAAGAAATGACTTTGTATTTATAGGCAACAAAATTTACCAGTGAATTTTGTGTCGTACAAATATGGTTGCATGCATTTAATGAACCGACAAGAACATTAAATGCATTGGTTAATGGTACAAGGATAAAGTCACATCAATATGACTTTATTCTTTTAACCAACCACCTTTACACACGTATAAACTTTGGTAAAGAACAAGTGGAGTGTTCTTTGGAAAGTGTGTAAAGGCAAAAGTCAATTCCTCGATATCAGTGTTCAGACTTGTAAGGTCTAGAACACTGACAATCCTCCAGTGTACAGATCTGGTAAGACTTCTAGTGGACTCCGCCATTTGTCAGTCTTCTTTATTCTTACTTCAGTCTTTGACTTTAGTGAGAACGTCTTCAGTAGAGTAGATCTGGACTGGGGTGAAGTCCAGTGAGCTAATCTGGAGAATACTCCAGATTTCCTATACAAGTATTTGCTCACTGCTCTTCCATTATTTCTGGACAAATCTTCAGAGGGACTCCAGATTCCAAGTCTGGAGTAGGTCCAGTAGAACAGGTTTCTGGACAGATCTTCAGTAAGGCTCCAGTAGTCGAGTCTGGAGCGAATCCAGTAAATCTGGACCTAACAAATTCCCCCTATTTGTTTAGAAATAATGCAAGTGTTTTCAAGCTTAAATCTATACAACTTTGTATGCTTGAAAAACACAAGTTTTGATTTAGTCTAAAAAATCTAAGTTACTGGAAAACATTTTATAGATCATGAGTGTTTTCAGTTTCATCTTTTAAGTTCTAACTTAGACTAAATCTGATCATTTACTTTTATGAATCAAAAATTGCAACTAATATTACATACATCAACTGATAAATAGTCACAATTTTCATCAAACAATAAATTACAATAAGTAAATGATATAAGAGTCAGGCCCTTCTCTTCGATGTCTGTCCTGGAGCATCTTCAGAAGCCTTTCTCTTTGGTGACGGAGAAGATGGTACTGATTCTGGCGATTTCATGCCTATTGCAACTTCCATCTGTTGCTTTCTTCTCCATACTTTCTCAACCCTCTTCAGAAATGCTTTAACATCAGTCGACAAATCTGTCTTCCCCCTGAACGTTAAGGCAATCTCCTTCAGTTCAGTCCATCCAAACGCCTGGACTGAAGTACTCTTTCTTTCATCAGTAAAGTTACCTTCCCTGGTCAACTTTATTTCAAACTTTGACATACCTTCATGATTATCAGCAAGCTTAATCTCTGCACCAGTGATCCTTCTAGCATCAGCCCTGAAATTCAACATTTCATTATACTTGTCTTTCCATTTGGTTGTCTGGATCATTGCTTCAGTTTCCTTTGACACTCTCTGTTGTTCTACAGCAGACTGGAGTTGTTGACGATTGATTTTCAGAGAAGTATCCAGGGGAATGAATGTGCTCACATCTGCATCTTTAATTGCTTTGAGCTGTTTGGTAGTAAGCTTAGGTAAGCCAGTCAATTTCTTTCTGTACTCTAACTCCAGAGCACCAGCATTTTTCCTTATCTTCTTCTGGAGGTTCACCAGTTCCTCCTTCCTCTGCCTGATAAGTTCTGGTACACTAACGCTATAAATAATTGAATCATAAATTTGTTCTTCTTCAGCGTAAAAGGAGCGTACATGAACATCATTCAATGCATTCAGACATTGATGAACTCTGGGGTCTTCCTTCATCTTTTTGTACACATCAATGTTTATGCCCAACCTGCCAGCATTATAAGAATCCAGAGTCCCCATAGTTGCCATCTCCCTATGATGGGCCAGCAGTTCATCTCTTTGATTTCTCTTGAAGATTTCAATCATTATGCATTGTTGTTCCAGCTTCTTAGAGGTTTCATCATCAGCAGTGGGAAACTCTGATGATTCTTCAACAGTTTGCTCTTCTTCTCCATACCTTTCTCAACCCTCTTCAGAAATGCTTTAACATCAGTCGACAAATCTGTCTTCCCCCTGAACGTTAAGGCAATCTCCTTCAGTTCAGTCCATCCAAACGCCTGGACTGAAGTACTCTTTCTTTCATCAGTAAAGTTACCTTCCCTGGTCAACTTTATTTCAAACTTTGACATACCTTCATGATTATCAGCAAGCTTAATCTCTGCACCAGTGATCCTTCTAGCATCAGCCCTGAAATTCAACATTTCATTATACTTGTCTTTCCATTTGGTTGTCTGGATCATTGCTTCAGTTTCCTTTGACACTCTCTGTTGTTCTACAGCAGACTGGAGTTGTTGACGATTGATTTTCAGAGAAGTATCCAGGGGAATGAATGTGCTCACATCTGCATCTTTAATTGCTTTGAGCTGTTTGGTAGTAAGCTTAGGTAAGCCAGTCAATTTCTTTCTGTACTCTAACTCCAGAGCACCAGCATTTTTCCTTATCTTCTTCTGGAGGTTCACCAGTTCCTCCTTCCTCTGCCTGATAAGTTCTGGTACACTAACGCTATAAATAATTGAATCATAAATTTGTTCTTCTTCAGCGTAAAAGGAGCGTACATGAACATCATTCAATGCATTCAGACATTGATGAACTCTGGGGTCTTCCTTCATCTTTTTGTACACATCAATGTTTATGCCCAACCTGCCAGCATTATAAGAATCCAGAGTCCCCATAGTTGCCATCTCCCTATGATGGGCCAGCAGTTCATCTCTTTGATTTCTCTTGAAGATTTCAATCATTATGCATTGTTGTTCCAGCTTCTTAGAGGTTTCATCATCAGCAGTGGGAAACTCTGATGATTCTTCAACAGTTTGCTCTTCTTCTCCAGATACCATTTGTTCTTTTCCTTTAACAGACTTCAGAGTAGTTGGTATATCTGGGAAAGACTCAAACTGGGGCTCACTGGCTTCAGTACTAGCAGCTTCTTCAGTCAGCATAGTGGCTTCAGTGCCAAATGCTCTCTGTGCTAATCGTGCACTGGCATCAGTACCAGTCACTTGTTTTTGTTACACAATGCTTTCAGTAGCAAAGGCCTTTTCAACAGCACTGGCAACAACTTCCTTCTTCTTTCTAATCAACCCTTCTTGGACACCAGACGACTTTCCCCCCTTGGAATGATCACCAGTTCTGGACTTGAGATCATTCCATAATTGTTCTAGCATGTGTCTGTCCAGTGCACCAAAAGTTCTTCCAGTTACTGGAGTTGTATCATTCACATTTTTTCTGAGTGCCTGCACTTCCTTTTTAACATTTTCAACTTCTTGAGGCAAGTGCTTTGGCAATTCTCTTTCTATCAACTTCTCCACTTGGGGTAACAGCCCATCTTGAATAGTTCGAAGAACAGACTCAGAAATTTCTTCAGATATTTCTTTCAACATACTAAGTCTGAACTTCTTTGTACATTCATCACTAATCATGCTAACAACAGCAGCCTGATCAAGTGTGGGCCTGCTTTCCAATGAACTACCCCTGGTAACCAACTTCTGAACCTCATCCTTCAGACCTGTCAGTGGTTGAACAAGTTCACCTTTCACTGCAGTCTGAACAGCATGCACCAGCCCTGTCTCCAATCCCTGGACTGCCACTTTGATGTTTTCAGTGTTGTTATTAGTGGCCAGTACCAGCTCATCAAGCTTCTCAAAAACAAGCTTCTCGTTTCCAGCAAATACATTCATCTCAGATGCAAGGTTATTTGTTAATTAAGATTTGAAGTCAGAAATAACCTGTGAAGAACTCTGAAGTGATCTCTCCAAGTCCGCCACCTTACTTAGAAGACCTTGGACCTCGGCTGAAGACGAAGTGGAGAGACCACTGGGAGGTTCAAGATGAGAAGTCAATCTGGTCATTAATGGTACTTGTGCCCAGACCTCTTCAGTTACAACTTCAGATGTTACAACTGTTGAGTCCAGCGCACCTTGTTCAGATAAGTTAACTGGAGTTTCAAGTGGTGGTGGTTGATTTTGTGAAATATGGATTGTGAATGGATTAAAGTAAGGAGTGGATTGTGGAATTGAAGGTGGTGGTGGTGGTGGCATGTTTGATTCTGGTGGAGGTGGTGGCATTTCTTATTCTGATGGAGGAATATTTGTTTCTGGTGGAGGTGGTGGCATTTCTGGTAGACTTTCAACTTGTACAACATCCTCACCCAGAAAGTTCATATTGACATCAAAATTCTGATCTTCTGACATGGGAGAATCAGCCTCATCCCAAAACATTTCACCAACATTTGTATCACCAGCCTGAGCACCAACCAGTTCACCAGCCTGTTCACTTGCTTCAACATTCAAATCGATTTGAGCCTCTTGCTCACCAGATACTTGTTCATCAGCCTGAACAATTTGTTCTACCTGCTCAACAACCTGCTCAACAATCTGAGCCACATTTTCTTCTTGTACAACAGCCTGTACAACATCCTCTGTCTGCTCAACAACTTGTACATTTTGTTCAGTTTCAACATTCTCCTCTTCAAAAATAGGAGACCCATCAATGTTCATTACATCACCAGGATGTCTTTCTGGATTCACCTGAACTCCATCTCTCATCAGACGCCTGTTTGATCTTGGTCGTCTGGAAGGCTCAACATTTGGTTGTTGACCTTCAGGAGCCACTTGTCTGATGGGTTGTACAACTTCTATAATCTGAACATCTTGGTCACCAGAGGGTCCTTCACCAACTTGACCTCTACCTGGAGCCAATTCTACTTCTTCCCTTTGAAAAGAGAGCATGGACTGAGGAATATCTACCTCATTCAGTGGAGATCTTAGGTTGGTCAGATCCCTCATATACTCACTCACAGAAAAGTGAGTAGTTTCATAATCGTACTGGTCTCCAAGAAGCTCTTTTAAACATCAGTGAAAGAAAACGGATATATGGAACAAAGGCTTTTCTACCTTTCACTCTAAGACGCTCTACTAGATCATCAAATAGGATCTGAGCAAAATCCACTCTGAGTCCAAACCAGAGGCAATAGGCAATCTGGAGATGAGTTTGATTTATCTGGTCCAACCCTCCAGAACTGCCTCCCAAACATTCAACAATGTGCGTGAAGAAGAATCTCCATGAGTTTGTCAGTTTGCTCATGTAGACTGTTCCCTTCCTGGATAGCTGGCCATGCTCATCCACAATATCTGTGTGCCCCATCAGTCTGCACACTTCCCTTGTATTGATACCAGAGGGAAGTTCAATGGGCAACTCATTCTGTTCAAAATAATTCAATTATAGAACAGACCTGAGTAAACTAACAGTGAAACCCAAGGATCTGGTACCTTGCTTCAGAGAATAAGTAATTGATGAAGTTGCATCATCATATTGTGCAGTGTACCAGAATTCACATAGATAATCGTGGTACATCCTCCCTGGATTTAAGGTCAAAGCACCATATAATGGACATGAGAGAAAAAATGTATTTAATCTCCCAATAACGGATTGGGCATTATGAACACTGGAAAGTGAAAGTCTGGCCATCCAGTTATTCATATTTATCCTTATGGCCTTAGCCTCAAGAGTAATATGGGGTGCCTTTTCAACATTGGCAACCGGAGCATATTCTGCAGCAAGCAGATTTTTAGGAGATTTAGATTGTCTTGGTGCCATTTTATGATGAATAGATGAAGATGAAATTGAATATTTAGGGTTTTGATGAAGATTTGATGAAGAATTGAATGGAAATGGAATAAATATGAGAGATGATTATGATTGGAAATTGAATGAAGAAATTAAATGAAGGAATTTGAAAGGATTTGGGAGTAAATATGTTCGAAGTAAATGCAAATGAAATTGAAAGTGGGTATATATAGGAGAGAGAATGTGGAACTCAAACAGTTAAGTTGAAATTATCAAATAAAATTTTGATCGGGTTCTGAGATCCGCATTAATTACATCACATCACACATAAATGTGTGACGGTTTACAGCCCACAAACAGTATCAAGTTTCACTTTTTGTCTTCCCAAGGTAAAAATACCATCATTTCTTTGAAAAATTTACATGCCACGTAGGATTATAAGATAAATATTTTTAAAAAGTTTGCTTACGTGGCACGCACAATGACCAAGTATTTAAAAATATTATGACTCATTTCAGTGCATCTGGAGGTTGACTGGACACTCCAGTATCACTGGTGGATTAGTCCAGTGAAACATGTACTGATGGTACACTGGAGGGACACTCCAGTAAAGTACCAGTGAAAACCATTTGAAAGAGACTGGTGACCTCAAACATGCACGTCAACTAATACAGACAAATGAGAGGGACACATTTACAAGGAGACAAAAGTCACCTCAAACACGCACTTCAACCTGTCCAATTACCAGTGAGAGGGACACATTTACAAGGAGACAAAAGTCACCTCAAACACGCACTTCAACCTGTCCAATTACCAGTGAGAGGGACACATTTACAAAGTGCCAGTAATATTTTCTGAAGAATTTGTCCAGTGAGAAAATAAATTAGTAAATTCCCCCTGAACTTAAAACATTTTTAAGAGCAAAAAAATATCTTTCAAGTCTTTCCCCCTGGAATGTTGATCCAGATATCTATTAATGCAAAGATAGTACACAACGGCGTTCAATATCTGAGCAGTCATAAATTTATAAATCTTTAAATCAAAGATCCTCAGTAGTACACAATGGCGTTCAATACCAAGGTTCCAGATTTAAGGGTTTAACATTCCCAACTCACCAACAAGATATTCAAAAGTTTTGACATCCAGAGGTTTAGTAAAAATGTCAGCGAGTTGTTTGTCCGTGGGAATAAAATGGAGTTCAATGTTGTTTTTCATAATATGATCACGAATGAAGTGATACCTGAGATCAATGTGCTTCGTTCTTGGAGTGCATAACTGGATTGTTTGAGATAGCAATGGCACTGGTATTATCACAAAAGATTGGGGTCTTTGAGTACTTAATACCATAATCAAGCAACTGGTTCTTCATCCAGAGTATCTGAGCACAACAACTGGCTGCAGACACGTATTCAGCTTCAGCAGTGGACAATGAAACTGACGTTTGCTTTTTACTGGTCCAGTTGACCAGTTTGCCACCAAGGAAATGACATCCACCAGTAGTGGATTTCCTGTCTATCTTACAACCTGCATGATCTGAATCTGAATAACCCATTAGATCCATGCCTGAGCCTTTGGGATACCAAAGACCCAAACTGGGGACACCCTTAAGGTACTTCAGTATGCGCTTTACAGCAAGCATATAAGATTCCTTTGGATTAGACTGATATCTGGCACATAAACATGTTGAAAACATAATATCTGGTCTACTGGCAGTTAAATACATTAGTGAACCAACCATGCCTCTATAGACAGTGGTGTTCACTGGTTTTCCATCTGGATCAGAGTCCAGTGTCAGTGGTACAGAAATTGGAGTGGGTTTAGATGGTGAAGAGTTCATATCATATTTCTTTAAAAGATCTCTAACATATTTTTCCTGATTAATAAAAATGCCATCTTTGTTTTGTTTAATCTGGAGTCCAAGAAAATATGTTAATTCACCCATCAAACTCATTTCATATTCAGTTGACATTATTTTCGAAAATTTCTTGCACATGTTTTCATCAGTAGACCCAAAAATAATATCATCAACATAAAATTGTACCATTAACAGATTACCTTTTTCATGAAGAATAAATAAGGTATTGTCAATTTCACCTCTTTTGAAACCATTTTTCAATAAATGTTTAGTCAGAGTGTCATACCAGGCACGTGGGGCTTGTCTGAGGCCATAAAGCGCTTTGTCCAGACGATATACCCAATGTGGATGCTTTTCATCAACGAAACCTGGTGGTTTTCTGACATAAACTTCTTCTTCAAGCTTTCCATTCAAGAAAGCACTCTTTACATCCATCTGGTAGACCTTGAACTGATGATAAGCAGCGAATGCTAAGAATATTCTGATCGCTTCAAGTCTAGCCATTGGAGCAAATGATTCATCAAAATCGACATCTGACTGGCAGTAGCCTTGTGCTACCAGTCTGGCCTTGTTTCTGATTACGTGGCCATCTTTATCTACCTTGTTCCTAAAGACCCATCTTGTTCTAATTGGTTCTTTCTTTCCAACTGGGAAAGGAACCAGATACCAGACCTTGTTCCTTTCAAACTGGTGAAGCTCTTCTTGCATAGCAGTCACCCAACTTGGATCTTCCATAGCCTCGTCAATCTTCTTTGGTTCCATCAATGATAGAAAACTGACATATAAGCATTGATTACTGGAGGCTCTTCTGGTCTGAACTCCTCTACTGGAGTCACCTATGATCTGATCAATAGGATGAGCTTTTGTCCATCTAGAGTACTGACCAGGATTGTTACTGACAACAATATCAGTGCAAGAATTCAGTTGAGTCTCCTCTGGAGTTGCTTCAGGAGGAGGATCTTGCCAGACTACTTCAGCATCTTCATCTGAGTCATTTAAATCACGATTTGCATCATGAAATTCTTCATTTGAAGGCATTTCTTGAAGTACTGGTTCAGTTTGGAATTCTTCATAAGAAGACATTTCTGGTATATTCTCAACTGACACTGATACTGGGGGAGTAGTACGAACATCTGATCCAATATTAATTTCAGAGGGTAGTTTGAAAATAATATAAGGATAGAATGGAGTACCACTGGAGTGTTTCTTTTTCTGAACAGGTTCCAGATCAGGATGACTAGAAACTGTGTCTTCTGAATCTTCTTTATTGTAGTTGATAGGATCAGATTCACAGAAGACAATTGGAGTTACTGGGGATTGTCAAGGGCTGGCTTCTTGTTGATTGCAGCATTTGATTCATCAAATGTGACATGAATTGACTCATGGACCTTCTCCAGTCTCTTGTTGTAGACTCTGAAGGCCTTGCGAATGGCTGAATAGCCTAAGAAATACCCTTCATCAGCTTTTGCATCAAATTTTCCTAACTGACTGGAGTCGTTCAGGATGTAAACTAGACATCCAAAAACGTGAAAATAACCAATATTTGGTTTTCTATTTCTTAAGACTTCATAGGCTGTCTTTTTGTGTCGCTTCACATACACTGACCGGTTCTGGGTGTGGCAAGCAGTAGCAATTGCTTCAGCCCAGAAACTGGTAGACAGACCAGATTCAGCATGCATACTCCTGGCAGCTTCTATCAGCGTTCGATTCTTCCTTTCCACCACTCTATTCTGTTCTGGAGAGCGGGCTGATGAGAAATTCTGGGAGATGCCAGTGTCAGTACAGAATGACTCCAGAGTTGCATTCTGGAATTCTGTTCCATTGTCAGTACAGAATGACTCCAGAGTTGCATTCTGGAATTCTGTTCCATTGTCAGTACAGAACTGACACACCTTTCGACTGTACTTAAGCTCAATTTGCTTGATAAGACTGATGATTTCAGCAGCAGCTTCACTTTTAGACCTGAGAAAGATAACCCAACAATATCTGGAAAATTATCTACTATTACCAGGGTGTATCTTTTACCAGCACGAGTCTGAACATTCACTGGACCAAAGAGGTCCATATGAAGCATATGAAGAGGTTCAGATATGTTGAAATTCTGTCTGGTCTTGAAACTGGTACGTTTCTGCTTACCCATCTCACATCCTGGACATGGCCTTTCCTTTTTTGAAGGAAACTGAAGGTATCCCATCTGCAAGTTGTTTTCTGGACAACTTATTAATATTTTTGAAATTTAAATGGGATAACCTTTTGTGCCATAACCAGTTTGTGTCTTCATCAGCTTGAGTATAGAAACACTGCTCTGAAGGAGAGCTTTCCATATCCATCACGTACACATTCCCTTTTCTGGGAGCAATCAACACTACCTTCCAGTCCTTGTTGAATACGATACCCTAAGCAATATTGAATAAAACTTGATAGCCATCATCACACAGTTGGCTTACACTGATCAGGTTATATTTCAAACCATTCACAAATGCAACACGTCTGAACTTGACTTGTCCATTGTTCAGAACACCGTATCCCTCAGTCTTTCCACAACCATCATTTCCAAAAGTAATGGAGGGTCCATCAGAAATGGTGAACTCCTCCAGCAGGGTCTTACATCCGGTCATCGTCCTGCCAGCAGCACTGTCAAGATACCAGATATATTTCTTTCGATCGCCCTGCACATCCACCAGATATTATCAATTAGATTTGGGAACCCATCGACTGATGGGTTCACTAGACCCTCCCTTATAGGTCCCTGGGGCAATCTGGTTTAGTTCACTTTCTTCAACAGTGGTCTTAGTTGAAAAGACCACTGGGGTTGATAGTTTTGAAACCTTTTTCTTTTCTCAACTGGAGAAATAGATTTAACTTTCTTTGCAAAAGGTTTTGTATTTTGTCTAGGGCCAGATGAAGTACCCTCAATAAAGTTTAATCTTGCATTAAAACTTTGAAATTGACGAGTCAGTAGTTTAATCTGGCTCTCTAACCTTGACAAAACATTTTCATCAGATGATACCAATACCTTAGTCTTTCCAGTTCTAGGCTTAGGTAGGGGATTGGTCTGAGGCAAAGGTTTATTCCGATAAACCTCTTTAACTGGAGCAGTCATCTGGAATGCTCCAGTCTTAACCTCTGGGGATTGAACTGGGAAAATATTGGCCTTGGGAGTTACAGGCTCATCATAAACAGTGGTGGGCCTGAACCCCTCTGGTAATCGATCGATTACTAGTATTAATGATGCTACATGAGTATTTCCATCTAAATATGCACGTTTTTGAGCAGGAAATTGATTTACTCCAGCATCATATGGCTTTCTGGTTTCTAGCCATGATTTAATCACCAGTTTTTCTTTCTCTAAAATGACTTCAAGATCTTGTTTTTCTTGAATCAATTGTTCAGTTACCAGAAGCTGGGCTTGAAATGCCAGTTCAATGTCTTGAAGTTCTTTTAATTTTGATTTTAAAACAGTTATTTCAGAAAAATCTGTTTCTAGACCATTTACACAATTAGATCTAACAGTTTCTACAAATATCAAATCAGAATTAAGAGCTTCAGCGATGTCCAGTTTTAATTCTTGGTCAGTTGCAGTATCATAATCACTAACCTTTTTAATAACAATGTCCACCCATCGTCCAGATGTGACATCCTCCTTCACCAGGTGCTCTTCATCTGCCAGAGCCATGTAGCAGCAATCTCTTTCTTCTTCTTCATCAGCAGATGAATCATCAGAAGGAACCCACTTCTCTTCAGTTGTTGCAATCATGCACTTATTATTTTTTCCATTTGTTGTGCCATGAGAGCAATCTGGTCCTTAAGCTTTTTATATTTCAATTTATAGCTATCATCAGGCTTATTATTTGAAGAAAATGGACCAGGCTTGGATACAAACTGGCTGGACCTGCAATCTTTCATGAAATGACCCTTTTTGCCACACTTAAAGCATGTCAAATTGGTCTTATCAGTTGAAGAACTGGATGCAAATTGTCCAGATGGCCTATTTGCTCTTGCTTTGAAACGGTTAAACGTTTTAGCAATCATTGCAATAAGGTCATCATCATCAGTTTCATCACAACAGTCTGGAGAGATTTGACTGGACTCTCCAGAATCCATGAGTCCAGACACCATCTTCTTCATAGAAAATACATTCTCAGAAGATATCAGTGCTGTACTTTGTGGTTCAGTATGACTAACCACATTAGGACTACTGGAGGCATGGTTATAAGCATCTTGTTCTGCCACCACTCTCTGAGCTTGATTTTCTTCAGTGTACCTGAAAGCTCCATATAAAGTTGAGAGAGTGTGTGTGTGCAGAGTTTTACCTTGTCGTAAGACCAGGATCATGTGAGACCATTTGGTGGGCAGAATATCACAAAATTTCTCTAGAAGTATATCCTTGTCCTTCTCAACCCCAAGACCTCTCAACTGGTTTATGATACTCATAAATCTGGTGTAAGTACCAGTGAGAGGCTCATTAGGTTGAGCAAAAAATGACTCATACCTCTTGTTTAAGGAGACCTTTCTGGTGAAAATGGTGTCATCTCCTCCTTCATGCTGATTTAAAAGTTCATCCCACATGGTTTTAGCACTAGGAAAAAGAACTAGTGTGGGAATAAGGGTTTCTGGAACGGCCCCGAGGATCATGTTTTTGAGAAGGGTGTCTAGATTTCTGGTGACAATGGTGTCATCTCCTCCTTCATGCTGATTTAAAAGTTCATCCCACATGGTTTTAGCACTAGGAAAAAGAACTAGTGTGGGAATAAGGGTTTCTGGAACGGCCCCGAGGATCATGTTTTTGAGAAGGGTGTCTAGATTCTGGTGACCAATCTTCTCTCCTCTTCTGACCAATGTTCCTCCCTCTTTTCCCTTCCTCTTCTAGATCCAGAAGGATCAAGAAGGGGATTGAGAGGTGATGTAGGGACATAAGGACCTTCATTTAAGATTTTGATCATGTTCCTCTCAATACCAGTGATATGCAATATCATCCTAGCTTTCCACGTACCAAATTCATCGCTATTCCCACTGAATTTAGGAACAGGTTGGCAAGGTTGCTTACCGTTTGGAGCTACCGAATGAACTTTCGGGAATTCATCCAACTTTTCATGTGTCTCATCTTAGAAAATGCCTTGCCGATAAGGCTTCTTATGTGCCATTGAACGAAATTGAGGTTGACAACAAGTTGAATTATATTGAAGAACCGATTGCCATCGTTGAAGAAGAACTTAGAAGAGTACAAAATAGGACGGTGAGAACTTATAAGATATTGTGGAAGCATGGTAGGATGTCCGATTGTACTTGGGAGTCCGAGCATGATGTCCTCGTTTACTATCCGTCTTTGCATATGGCTTGGATCACGAGGTCGTGATCCGTCCCAAGTAGGGGAGAGTTGTAACACCCCAAAAGTTTTAAGGTAAAAGAAATTAACCCCTTTTTATGAGGCCTAAGAACCCTTGTGATGAGGCCTAAGAACCTCTTGTGTATGAGGCCTAAGAACCCCTTGTGATGAGGCCTAAGAACCCCTTGTGAATGAGGCCTAAGAACCCCTTGTGATGAGGCCTAAGAACCCCTTGTGATGAGGCCTAAGAACCCCTTGTGATGAGGCCTAAGAACCCCTTGTGAATGAGGCCTAAGAACCCCTTGTGAATGAGGCCTAAGAACCCCTTGTGATGAGGCCTAAGAACCCTTGTGATGAGGCCTAAGAACCCCTTGTGATGAGGCCTAAGAACCCCTTGTGAATGAGGCCTAAGAACCCTTGTGAATGAGGCCTAAGAACCCCTTGTGATGAGGCCTAAGAACCCTTGTGATGAGGCCTAAGAACCCCTTGTGATGAGGCCTAAGAACCCCTTGTGATGAGGCCTAAGAACCCCTTGTGATGAGGCCTAAGAACCCTTGTGATGAGGCCTAAGAACCCCTTGTGATGAGGCCTAAGAACCTCTTGTGATGAGGCCTAAGAACCCCTTGTGATGAGGCCTAAGAACCCCTTGTGAATGAGGCCTAAGAACCCCTTGTGATGAGGCCTAAGAACCCCTTGTGATGAGGCCTAAGAACCCCTTGTGATGAGGCCTAAGAACCCCTTGTGAATGAGGCCTAAGAACCCCTTGTGAATGAGGCCTAAGAACCCCTTGTGATGAGGCCTAAGAACCCTTGTGATGAGGCCTAAGAACCCCTTGTGTATGAGGCCTAAGAACCCCTTGTGATGAGGCCTAAGAACCCCTTGTGAATGAGGCCTAAGAACCCCTTGTGATGAGGCCTAAGAACCCCTTGTGATGAGGCCTAAGAACCCCTTGTGATGAGGCCTAAGAACCCCTTGTGAATGAGGCCTAAGAACCCCTTGTGAATGAGGCCTAAGAACCCCTTGTGATGAGGCCTAAGAACCCTTGTGATGAGGCCTAAGAACCCCTTGTGTATGAGGCCTAAGAACCCCTTGTGATGAGGCCTAAGAACCTCTTGTGAATGAGGCCTAAGAACCCCTTGTGATGAGGCCTAAGAACCCTTGTGAATGGGGCCTAAGAACCCCTTGTGATGAGGCCTAAGAGCCCCTTGTGTATGAGGCCTAAGAACCTCTTGTGAAGGGGGCCTAAGAACCCCTTGTGATGAGGCCTAAGAACCCTTGTGATGAGGCCTAAGAACCCCTTGTGATGAGGCCTAAGAACCCCTTGTGAATGAGGCCTAAGAACCCCTTGTGAATGAGGCCTAAGAACCCCTTGTGATGAGGCCTAAGAACCTCTTGTGTATGGGCCTAAGAACCCTTGTATGAGGCCTAAGAACCTCTTGATGTGATTTACGGGGCCTAAGAACCCCTTGTGTATGAGGCCTAAGAACCTCTTGATGTGATTTACGGGGCCTAAGAACCCCTTGTGTATGAGGCCTAAGAACCTCAGAGGCCTAAGAACCTCTTGTGAATGGGGCCTAAGAACCCCTTGTGATGAGGCCTAAGAACCTCTTGTGATGGGCCTAAGAACCCTTGTATGAGGCCTAAGAACCTCTTGATGTGATTTACGGGGCCTAAGAACCCCTTGTGTATGAGGCCTAAGAACCCCGTGAGGCCTAAGAACCTCTTGTGAATGGGGCCTAAGAACCCCTTGTGTATGAGGCCTAAGAACCCTTGTGAATGAGGCCTAAGAACCCCTTGTGAATGAGGCCTAAGAACCCCTTGTGAATGAGGCCTAAGAACCCCTTGTGTATGAGGCCTAAGAACCTCTTGTGAATGGGGCCTAAGAACCCCGAGATTATTGATATCAATTGTGTTGATATAGCTTATATGGATCCATGTATAGCGTTAAAGTGCAAAGGTGAGCATGTAGGTATGGCACGACGGTGTCATGGGCTACATGTAATAGTCCTTTGTGCGTTGCCCTCCTTCGTATTCGTAAATGTATGCAAGTATATTCACTAAGCCTTTGCTTATATTTTAGTTGTTTACCTTTTTTTAGGTAGTTCCGGAAGAAGGAACTAGTTGTTGATAAGCTTGAAGTTCTTGAAGTAAAGTTTGTGCAAGACTTGAAGGTATTTAGGTCATTCATGGATGAATGACGAACTTTTGGTTAGAGGCTTAGAAATCCCTTCTCTCAAGGCTCTTGGTACATTTTGGTTAAAAAGGTCATATTTTGTTGAAGTTCTGCAAATGAACAAGTGTAAAGTCTTTTAGAAATTGCATAGTGGCATTTTGGATGAAAGGGTGTCAAAACGGGTAAATGACCCATCATTGGGGCTTATGTAACCTTGGTCAAGATGAAGCGGTAATTATGTTTGAAAATGTGTTTGTATACTTGTTACAACTTCTGGTTATGTTTTGAAATGTTAGTCATGACTATGCAAGATTTGAAGGTTGATCTAAGTGTCAAACATTTTTGGAGTTGCAGAATTTTGAACAGGTCTGAGACCAGTAGGATCCCACTGCGGCGCAGTGGGAGGGCCTCAACCCCACTGCGGCGCAGTGGGGGACTTTTCACTCGAGGTCAGAATAATCCCACTGCGGCGCAGTGGGAGGTGTTCAACCCCACTGCGACGCAGTGGGGGTTTACTGGAAAAAAAAAAAAAAAAAATGTTTTCAGTTTTCGGTTTATCGAGTCTAGTCCTTTCAAGTTGGTATCAGAGCCGAGGTTTAAGGGATTTAGGTATTCCCTTGTGTAGAGAGTGCCTAGACTTAAACCTTAGTTGAGACTCGACCTTAGGTAACTGAAATTTTATATGGGACCGAAAGAGTGTTTAATGATGTTAGCTTACAAACTTGCTAGTATTAAAGCACAATAAGAAGCCGGCCTTATTGTGGTTGACATACTAACAAATTTATAAATTAACGGCATCAAACCTTGGGACGGTTTAGTATAAAGTTATAGGTTTTGGCTTCTAGTCGTAGAGATAGATAGGTTGCGTGATTAAATCTGTCTTATCTACTCTTATTATAGTATGGCCGATTATCATCATGATGAAGATGAGCACAACGAACAAAACGAAGAAGAAGAGCCCATATTTGCCGAGGATAGTATGGATATCTCGGACCAAATAGGGAGAGCATTGGAGAAGTATACTCCTCTTTTATTAAAAAGATTGAATCAAACTTTAGAAGGAGCTGTGAACGATCACATTGCTCAAATGATTAGAGAAGAGGTTGCGGTCAATGTGCAACGGGAGTTTGAGAAAAGAGATGCCCAAGATAAGGGCAAGAAGACTGAAGATGAAAAGGAGGTGGAAATAACCGGGGAGAAGGGTTACAAGAAGAAGTTCACTTTTCGAGATTTTGAAGTGTGCCACCCACCGGAGTACCACGGTGATCGTGATCCCATCATTTGTACTCGGTGGGTATCGGAGATAGAAGGGGCATTCCGCACTAGTCAATGCCCCTCGCATTTGAAGGTTATATTTGCGGTTGGTATGCTCAGGAACAGTGGGAAGAGATGGTGGGACGGATTGTTAGCAATTAAGAAGGAAGCTTTAGATCATGTAGAATGGCCCGAATTCAAGACTCTGTTTTTCAAGGAATTTAGATCGGAAGCCGAAGTGACTAAGTTGAGAAGTGAATTTCTCAATGATAGTCAAGGTAGTTTAAGCTTGAATGAATTTCGTGCTCAATTCTTGGATAAGGCTCAATTTTGTCCGGAATTTCTTGAGAACGACCAATTGCTAAAGGAGCAATTCTATATGAAGTTGAAGAAGAACTTGAGGGAAAAGATAAGCCTACGTCAAATGGATTCTTTCTCTATGTTGGCGGATGTGGCTAGGGATCATGAGATCGAGCAGTCTAGGGTGGAGGAAGGTGAATTGAAAAGGATGTATGAAGACACGAACTCTCCCAACAAAAGGTTTAGACATGAGGGTAGTTCTGGTAATAACTCACATAAACGACACACCCCATTTTGCCGTAAATGCAAGAGGAATCACTCGGGGATGTGCAAGACATTCGAGAAAGGATGTTATACTTGTGGGAAGCCGGGGCACACGAGCCGGGAGTGCAAGTCCAAGCCTCAAAAGCCTATCGTATGTTTCAAATGCTTTGAGGAAGGTCACATGAGGAGTTCATGCCCTAAGTTGACTGAAGGGGAAAGACTTGAAGAAAGAAGAAGGGAGGCGGAAAGGAAGAATGCCCAAACCCATGGAAATCAACGAGGAAGATCCTTTCAACTAACTGTGGAGCAGGCAAGGAACACCGATGATGTTATTACAGGTACATTTCTTGTATATAATGTGCCTATGCGAATTCTCTTTGATTCGGGGGCGAATAGATCATTTGTTGCAATTAGAGTAATTCACGCTATTCCCGTGTCCAAGTCATGTCTAGAAAATATTTTGCAAGTTGAAGTTGGTAATGGTAGGATGGAATTAGTGAAAGATGTGTATAGAGGGTGTGAGATCAAAATTTCTTCGGAACTCTTTCAAGCCAATTTAATTCCTTTTCCGATGGGAGAGTTTGATATAATCTTGGGTATGGATTGGTTGAGCTCATGTAACGCTAAGATCGCGTGTGATGAAAAGGCAATATATTTAAAGACCTCCGAAGGTGAAGATTTGGTAGTTTATGGTGATAGGAAGGAGCGTTCTATATCTGTTTGTACCTTTGCTCGTGCCAAACGCTATATGTCTCATGGATGTCATGCCTACCTTGCTCACATTGTTAATGTTGAAAAGAAACCTTTATCTATTGAAGACATTCCAATCGTTAGTAAATTTGCCGATGTTTTTCCCGAAGACTTGCCGGGTATCCCCCCCGAACGGCAAGTTGAGTTTTCAATTGATCTCATTCCGGGGGCTAACCCCATTGCTAAAGCTCCTTACCGTTTGGCTCCAACAGAAATGCAAGAGATGATGAAGCAATTACAAGAATTACTTGATAAAGGTTTTATTCGACCTAGTAACTCTCCTTGGGGCGCACCGGTACTTTTCGTTAAGAAGAAGGATGGAAGCATGCGTATGTGTATCGACTATCGTGAGCTCAACAAAGTCACCATAAAGAACAAGTATCCTTTGCCTAGAATCGACGACTTATTCGATCAACTTCAAGGAGCGTCCTATTTCTCTAAAATAGATCTTCGTTCGGGTTACCATCAACTCAAAGTACGTGATGAAGATATTCCTAAAACCGCTTTCCGTACTCGTTATGGTCATTTTGAGTTTGTTGTCATGCCTTTTGGTCTCACAAATGCTCCCGCGGCTTTCATGGATCTCATGAACCGTGTTTGTCGCCCTATGCTTGATAAATCCGTGATTGTTTTCATTGATGATATTCTTATTTATTCCAAAAGCTCAACCGATCACGAAGTTCATTTAAGGGAGGTGATGGAAACTTTACGTAAGGAGAAACTCTATGCCAAATTCTCCAAATGTGAGTTTTGGTTAAGAGAAGTGCAATTTCTTGGTCATGTTGTTAGTAGTGAAGGAATTATGGTGGATCCGGCTAAGATTAATGCGGTGATGAAGTGGGAGCAACCAAAGAATCCGACGGAAATTAGGAGTTTTCTTGGTTTAGCGGGCTATTACCGTCGTTTTATCCAAAACTTTTCCAAAATAGCTTCCCCATTGACCAAGTTGACTCGGAAAAATACCAAATTTGAATGGAAAAGCGAACAAGAAGTGGCTTTTCAACAACTAAGAGAAAGATTAAGTCAAGCACCGGTTCTTGTTTTGCCCGATGGTCTTGAAGATATGGTGGTATATTGTGATGCATCGTCTAATGGCCTAGGTTGTGTTCTTATGCAACGGGGTAAAGTCATTGCCTATGCTTCGAGGCAATTGAAAGAGCATGAAAAGCGATACCCTACCCATGATTTAGAGTTAGCGGCGGTGGTTTTTGCTTTAAAGATTTGGCGTCATTACCTCTATGGAGTCAAGTTTACTATCTATTCCGATCATAAAAGCCTCAAGTACTTCTTTGAGCAAAGAGATCTCAACAATCGCCAACGAAGATGGCTAGATCTTTTGAAAGATTATGATTGCGAGATTTTGTATCATCCCGGGAAGGCTAATGTGGTAGCGGACGCCTTGAGTCGGAAGAGTTCTCATCATGCCTTAGTCGTTTCTCCCCTTTGGATTTTGATCACTAATGACTTCCTTGATCAAATTAGAGAAGCTCAAGAAAAGGCCTTGCAACGAGATCCTAAGAGAGAAAGGATTCAAGGTCAAATCCAATATTTTACCAAGGATTCTCGTGGCCTTACCGTACGATTTGGGAGAATTTGGATTCCTTTCTCTTGTGAGTTGAAACAAGTTCTACTTGATGAAGCTCACAAATCCAAATATTCTATTCACCCCGGTGCTACAAAGATGTATCATGACTTGAAAGTAGAATATTGGTGGCCCGGAATGAAGCGGGATGTGGTGAAATATGTTGAAAAGTGTTTGACTTGTGCACAAGTAAAAGCGGAGCATCAAAAGCCTTATGGTATGTTGCAACCGTTGGAAATTCCCAAATGGAAGTGGGAAGAGATCACCATGGATTTCATCACAAAATTGCCCAAGACCCCTAGGAATCAATTTGATACAATATGGGTAACAGTTGATAGATTAACCAAGAGTGCCTTGTTTCTTCCTATTCGTGAGACATCATCATCTGAAGTGTTGGCAAAGATCTACGTAAAAGAGGTTGTAGCTAGACATGGAGTTCCCATCTCCATTGTTTCGGATAGAGACACTCGATTCACTTCTCACTTTTGGCGGAAATTTCATGAAGATATGGGTACCAAGCTCAAGCTTAGCACCGCCTATCACCCACAAACGGATGGTCAAAGTGAAAGAACCATTCAAACGCTTGAAGACATGCTTCGGGCATGTATAATCGATTTTGGAGGCACTTGGGATCTTCACTTGCCTTTGGTAGAATTCTCTTACAACAATAGCTACCATTCTAGTATTCAAATGCCGCCGTATGAAATGTTGTATGGAAGGAAGTGTCGATCTCCAATTTGTTGGGGAGAAGTAGGACAAAGAGAAATAGGTGGCACGGAAGTGGTGTTAAAAACCACCGAAAAGATAGATGTGATCAAAGAGAGATTA
The DNA here is from genome assembly GCA_034093135.1 of Erigeron breviscapus. Classification (NCBI taxonomy): domain Eukaryota; kingdom Viridiplantae; phylum Streptophyta; class Magnoliopsida; order Asterales; family Asteraceae; genus Erigeron; species Erigeron breviscapus. Next base: position 100,636,846 of record CM067167.1, on the reverse strand, counting down.
AAAGCGGCTCAAGATCGGCAAAAGTCTTATGCGGATAAAAGGAGAAGACCGATTGAGTTCCATGTGGGTGATCGTGTTTTGTTAAAAGTCTCCCCATGGAAAGGTGTTCTACGGTTTAGAAAACGTGGAAAGCTAAGCCCTCGTTTCATTGGCCCGTTTAAAATTTTGGCCAAGGTTGGCAAGGTTGCTTACCGTTTGGAGCTACCGAATGAACTTTCGGGAATTCATCCAACTTTTCATGTGTCTCATCTTAGAAAATGCCTTGCCGATAAGGCTTCTTATGTGCCATTGAACGAAATTGAGGTTGACAACAAGTTGAATTATATTGAAGAACCGATTGCCATCGTTGAAGAAGAACTTAGAAGAGTACAAAATAGGACGGTGAGAACTTATAAGATATTGTGGAAGCATGGTAGGATGTCCGATTGTACTTGGGAGTCCGAGCATGATGTCCTCGTTTACTATCCGTCTTTGCATATGGCTTGGATCACGAGGTCGTGATCCGTCCCAAGTAGGGGAGAGTTGTAACACCCCAAAAGTTTTAAGGTAAAAGAAATTAACCCCTTTTTATAGTTTTGACATTAAATTAATTTCCTGGTATTTCATTTTTGGTTATGGGATAAATTTAGTTGGAACTTTAACGGATAGTGGGTATTTATAAGCAAAAGATGAAATGGGGCGTGGCAGCTCAATAGAGTGCCAGCCATCTTCTAGTTTGTGTGTCACCATTCCACCCCTAACTAACACTTCTTCTTCTTGAAACTTCATGCAATACCATCCCATTCTTTAGCAATCAAGCAATTTCTCTCTAATTTAAGAACAATAATAATCACCACAAAATAGTCTTCATTCAAGAAATTAAAGCTAGGGTTTGTGTGGAAGTGGTGGTGGTGGCCGATTTTCATAGAGAAAAGAAGGGAAGAAGAATTTCCAAATTAAAGTCTTGAATTAGCTTATTATTATTGAGGTATTGATTTCCCCTAACTTAGCTTTTATCTTTCAAGTGGAATTAGGGTTCATGGAGTGAACCAATTTGGGGATTTTTGATAGAAATTATATTATGGTGATTTTTCCCCCCAATTCCTTAGATAACCTAGTTTGTCATTGAGTTATATGTTGAGCTTGATTATAAAATTGATGAGTACATATGATAAATTTTAGTTCTTGTGAAAAGTTGAGTTTTGACTAATTATTGATTTATGGATGAGAATGGTAGGTTGAACTACCTAGTGTATTGTTGAAGAAAATGAGACTCAATGACAAATGGGTTGGGTTTTGGGTGTAGGAAGGCTAGTGATTGTGAATGGCTAGGTTGAGCTAGTCATATTGTGATTATAAGCTTATGCATTTTTATGATATGATTATAGGTTGAAGCTTGTTTGTGCTTAATCGTTTTAGCATTGTTGTTCTAGTTGCGGAGGAGGTGAGTATATTTGCATACCTTTATGTATACGTTGGGTCAATTGACCACATTATGTTGGAGATTGTTTATCCATGTGTGGTAATTGATTTGGCGTTAAAGCCCGTGCGGGGCATTGTGGTTATGGGCCTAAGAACCCAGAGGCCTAAGAACCTCTTGATGTGATTTACGGGGCCTAAGAACCCCTTGTGTATGAGGCCTAAGAACCTCTGAGGCCTAAGAACCTCTTGTGAATGGGGCCTAAGAACCCCGAGATTATTGATATCAATTGTGTTGATATAGCTTATATGGATCCATGTATAGCGTTAAAGTGCAAAGGTGAGCATGTAGGTATGGCACGACGGTGTCATGGGCTACATGTAATAGTCCTTTGTGCGTTGCCCTCCTTCGTATTCGTAAATGTATGCAAGTATATTCACTAAGCCTTTGCTTATATTTTAGTTGTTTACCTTTTTTTTAGGTAGTTCCGGAAGAAGGAACTAGTTGTTGATAAGCTTGAAGTTCTTGAAGTAAAGTTTGTGCAAGACTTGAAGGTATTTAGGTCATTCATGGATGAATGACGAACTTTTGGTTAGAGGCTTAGAAATCCCTTCTCTCAAGGCTCTTGGTACATTTTGGTTAAAAAGGTCATATTTTGTTGAAGTTCTGCAAATGAACAAGTGTAAAGTCTTTTAGAAATTGCATAGTGGCATTTTGGATGAAAGGGTGTCAAAACGGGTAAATGACCCATCATTGGGGCTTATGTAACCTTGGTCAAGATGAAGCGGTAATTATGTTTGAAAATGTGTTTGTATACTTGTTACAACTTCTGGTTATGTTTTGAAATGTTAGTCATGACTATGCAAGATTTGAAGGTTGATCTAAGTGTCAAACATTTTTGGAGTTGCAGAATTTTGAACAGGTCTGAGACCAGTAGGATCCCACTGCGGCGCAGTGGGAGGGCCTCAACCCCACTGCGGCGCAGTGGGGGACTTTTCACTCGCAGGTCAGAATAATCCCACTGCGGCGCAGTGGGGGTTTACTGGAAAAAAAAAATAATATATTTTCAGTTTTCGGTTTATCGAGTCTAGTCCTTTCAGATACCAATTGTGAGGTCCCAAATACGATGGTTAACCCAGAAGTGTAAAATACAACAAGTCTAATAATCACTAGAATGGACTAGTATTACTTAAATATAAATGCAAGTATATAAATAAAGTAATACACGACTTAAAGCAATAAACAAGTAAAGTGGAACATTATATATTTTTCAAGGTGTATTTTATTTATGATGTTAAATAAAATACAAGGTTGTGCGGAATCAAGATAATACAAATAAGTATGTATCCTAACAACCTATGAATTACAAATGATCTATATTTGTCAAATAACTCTTTTGGATCGAGATACTTAAAGTTGTGAAGTATCCCTGTTTAAGATCGAGAGTATTTAGACAAATTCACTCTAATGCTAAATGTATGCTTTAAAGTAATTTTCTCAAAGAAATGACTTTGTATTTATAGGCAACAAAATTCACCTGTGAATTTTGTGCCGTACAAATATGGTTGCATGCATTTAATGAACCGACAAGAACATTAAATGCATTGGTTAATGGTACAAGGATAAAGTCACATCATATGACTTTATTCTTTTAACCAACCACCTTTACACACGTATAAACTTTGGTAAAGAACAAGTGGAGTGTTCTTTGGAAAGTGTGTAAAGGCAAAAGTCAATTCCTCGATATCAGTGTTCAGACTTGTAAGGTCTAGAACACTGACAATCCTCCAGTGTACAGATCTGGTAAGACTTCTAGTGGACTCCGCCATTTGTCAGTCTTCTTTATTCTGACTTCAGTCTTTGACTTTAGTGAGAACGTCTTCAGTAGGGTAGATCTGGACTGGGGTGAAGTCCAGTGAGCTAATCTGGAGAATACTCCAGATTTCCTATACAAGTATTTGCTCACTGGTCTTCCATTATTTCTGGACAAATCTTCAGAGGGACTCCAGATTCCAAGTCTGGAGTAGGTCCAGTAGAACACGTTTCTGGACAGATCTTCAAAAACCCCCCCCCCCCCCCCCCCCCCCCCCCCCCCCCCCCCCCCCCCCCCCCCCCCCCCCAACAAATCTTCAGAGGGACTCCAGATTCCAAGTTTGGAGTAGGTCCAGTAGAACACGTTTCTGGACAGATTTTCAGTAAGGCTCCAGTAGTCGAGTCTGGAGCGAGTCCAGTAAATCTGGACCTAACAATTATACACATAACGTTTAGAATGTACATTATTGAGTTTTATTCTAATTTTCTAATTTATTTTGAATACATGTATAGTACATGCATAATAAAATATTTGGTACATAAACTACGTATATAAAAACTGAGTATTTTTCAGATATCGTTATTTTAAATTTTATTACACACGAGATATACAAGACTAAAAATTAGTTTACTATGCCTCTATGAGAGAATGCACAATATCTTTTTGATTTTGTCTACGTATAAACAGATACTTTAATTGGAATCACGCTTTGAGAACCCCTTAATTTAAAATAGAACATTGTTACAAAGTGAATAATCAATATCCATTTTTTAATACATAACATCACACGATGAAAGTTATAATGCATAATGCCATAATCGTCCACCCTCGATACCTCACATTATACAATTTCTTAGGTAATATGAAAAGAATGATTATATGTTTTTACAAATATTTTACAATCATATTTTTATAAACATAACTTCAACCAATTAAATAATTTGTGTGTATTCTTTCTTTTTCTTTCTCTCTCTTTGTTGATTGAACCCCTTCACATACCATATGTGTTTGTAAAAATTTGTTTGTGAAATTTGTCAACCTAACATTGTTCTTTCAATATATAATTATACGAATTATATTCATTACAAAAAATCTCTTTCACATATCAACAAGTGAATTTTTTCCACTTCTCATCATGCATACTAGGTGAAAAGAGTTTGAACATTAGATATACCTTTTGTAAATATCTCATTCTCATATAATATAGCAACAACTAACTCTTAACTACTAACCCGTTGTTAAAAAAAAGTAAAATATAATAATATAACAACAAAAGTGAATTACTATTTTTCGTTCAAACATATATAAGGATCATATGCACAAGAGTTTAAACATTAGATATAACATTTTCTGGCATCTCTTCCTAAGAATTTTAGTATTATTGGTCCAAAGCCCATGAATTTTAATGAAGATACATAGACATTTTCAGATTAGACGTAATATATGCAACAAAAGTTTGAATTTTGGATCAGTTTTATTAAAAATTTTGAAGAAAAATATAAACTACGGAATTGGATAAATCACAAAAATGATGTTTGCAATTTTTTTTTTGAAAGGTGAATTTCGCTGGAAACTTCGTGTTGCGATTTGACAACGGAAGGTCTAGCATACGTTGTCTTAACCAGGTCCGCGTTAGAGAGCTTCCTCGCAGTAGAAATGTCTATTTCAAATACCCGATGGGTGGAAAACCCCCTACTAATCCGCCCGAAGGCACGACGATTATAGGGGTAAACACCCTCATATTTGAACTGAGTATATCAAGCCAACCTCATAAAGGGACTTAATTTCTATGTCTCTCCTTGAGGCTTAAACACAAGACCTTTTAAATAGAGATGACTTTTCAACCATTGAGCTAAGGGTTGAAAAAAATTTAACATTGATTGAGGAAATTTGAGTTAATTGCAAAAAATTTATAAAATTAACAATCGACTAGTAATTGAGGAAAAATCCCATTTTAACAGATTCTCTCACAATCATCCAAGGGGACCCAGTTTTGAAATATGTGACATAGACGGCAGTTTTCTCTTCTGACCTCCTCTGCTCCTCTCTCTACTTGTTCTTTATTTAAGGCGCGTGGTGACCCGACCAAAAATCTGGTATCTCGACCTGACTATTTGCAGCGATTATCGCTGCAAATAGTCGTGTACTTATCCGTACACTGTTGACTATGACAGTCAACAGTATGTTTTGTCCATATTCAACTATTTGCAGCGATTATCGCCGCAAATAGTTTGATATGGACAAAACTCCTTTTTGCTTTTATGCTATATATGTATGATATGAATTCTGCATTTTGCTTTCATTTTCAGGAATTCTGCATTTTGCTTTCATTTTCAGGAATTCGCATTTTGCTTTCATTGCTTTCATTTTCAGGAATTCGTGCATTTTGCTTTCATTTTCAGGAATTCTGCATTTTGCTTTCATTTTCAGGAATTCGTTATCGCTGCATTTTGCTTTCATTTTCAGTGTATCTCTTTCATCTTCGCATTAAGTGTACGTCCTTTTTGCTTTCATTCTTTCATTTTCAGTATATGTATATATGTTTAAATATAGTTTTGCTTTCATTCTTTCATTTTCGGTATATGTATATATATGTTTAAATATAGTAGGTATATATATAGGTATATATATATATATATGTTTATTAAAATTTTCATACCGTTTATGTATATGTATATATATTTCAGATGGATTTTGAGTGTTTATGGGGAGAAATGGGTGCGGAAGATTTTGAGTTTCACTTAGAAGAACCTGATGAAGAATTTGAGACGCCGGAGGCGGCCCCTCATTTTGACTACGACGCTAGGGCTTTCCACACCGATGAGGTATAATTAAAGGGATTTTATATGTGTTTTGTTGTTAAACAGTTTAATATGTGTTAGTACTATTTAATATGTGTTTGGTTGTTAAATTGATTGCATATGTAAAATGTTAGATATTTATAAGTATATAATTTAATGATAACTTAAAAAATAACTATTTTAGGTGTTCGATTCACACGAAGAATTGTTCAACTGGGCCAAAAGTACAGCAAAAGAGCTTGGTTATGTGTTAATCAAACGACGAACAAATTCCAACTTAGCTGGTGTAACAAATAAAGTGACCATAGTCTGTAATCTTTCTGGGAAAATGGATAATAGGATAATCGGGCTCGTTAAAAAGACACTTAAATGTGAGTGCCCCTTTAGACTGGACGGTCGTTTGACAAGTGATGGTGGTTGGAGGGTAACCGTTATAGACGACACACATAATCACTATCCAGCTAAGAATCTGGGGGGTTACGCGTACGCAAGAAGGTTGACTGAAGAGGAGAAATCATTTCTAGAAGCTGAATATCATCGCGGTACTCCGCCCAAGAGGATGTTAAAGCTGTTGAAAGAAGAATTTCCTGGAAACTTGACCCGCAGCGAAGACATTTACAATTTTCAAAAAACATTGCGGAAGAAGGCAGCCGAAAAACATGGGAACACTCCAATGCAGGTTACGTATTGTTTTATTTATTTACATATTGTTTTATTTATTTACTATGATAGAGTATCTGAAACGACATACGTACGCCATATTGCTCAACCGGTGTAGGTTATGTTCAGTTTGCTAAGGGAGCATAATTACTTGTATTATCATACAACAAACAGTGTATCTGGTCGGTTGGAGAATCTGTTTTTATACATCCGACATCATTTAAGTTGTGGCGTGCATTTCCTTATGTTATCCAAATAGACGCCACGTACAAAACCAACTTGTACAACATGCCGTTGGTCGAGATCGCCGGTGTCACTCCAACAAACAGGACCTTCAGCATATCATATGCGTTTATCGTAAGCGAACAGGAGCATAATTATAGATGGTGTTGGAGTGTTTGAAGTCGACCCTAGGTGAAGGGTTTGCTGTGCGCGTGGTACTCACGGACAGGGATCTGGCGCTAATGAAAACATGCAAAACCGTTATGCCGGAAGCATACCATTTACTGTGTAGAGTCCACATGGAGGAACATAGAAAAATTTAGCATGCCATCGTTAAAAGGGGCAGGGAAATGGGGGCCTTTTTACGGATGGTGGAAAAAACTTTATGAGTCGCGCACACTAGAAGAGTACACCAAAAATGAAAAAGATTTAAAAGAGAAGATGGGAAAAGATTTAGACAGTATGTGAAGTGCACATGAATTTTTTTTTATTTTTGGTAAATCACATATATCCACACATACTAACCCAATGTTAAATTTACAGAGGTTTACAAGTACCTGCAGAAGGAGTGGCTTTCTGTAACACCCGACGTTTAAAAATATGGGTTTTCAAAAATCTTTCACCTAACGGTGTTAAATTGCGGAAGTAAAGACCGTAAAAGTCAAACCGATAAAAACATTTCGGTTTCTGCATTTAGTTGGTGTTACATGCCATGTCAAACAATAGTTCAAATGAAAACCCAACGGTTGCCCAACATTAAACAACCGTTCACACATTATTACATATATTCGACATCAAAATGAGATGTAATCAAAAGTCTCCATAATAAGCAACTAGGGGTAGCTAAGGAATCTGCATGCTTTCTACCCACGCTCTCACGTCCTGCACCTACAGTCCTTCAAGCTAAACCTGAGGGAACAACCACATTAAAGAAACAAGTGTTAGCTATAAGAATAGCTAAGTAAGACCACACTTAATTTAAAAGCATTTGTCCAATTAAAACATTTCTTCGTTAATAGACAAACTCATTAGGCACAACACACAACACACATAACTGCATAACAACTTCACATCAATTAGGATAATCATCCTAAATGTGCCTATCCTGCATTAGTTCACACATTGTCACACATATCTTCGTTTACTGCATATAAGTGTGCCCTGCATCACACCCGACTGGCTGATCAACCAAAGGCTAATCATCGTATGTCGTTAAGGAATGGCAAGCCAATCCAAGAGTAATCCGTATGTGAAGGTTGGTCAAACCCCTCGTATTACTCGCCCTGCATTATAAAGACCATGTTGCAAGGAGCCACCCAAGCAACAACTACGTCAACGTACTCGTCCGGATAAGACTTGTACGGGTTAAGCTTAACACTTTCCCTGCATTATATGTACGAGCTCGATTTCACACATAATAGTTTAGGCAACACACATAACCTAAACATAATCACACATTACCTTCATTTCGTTTGGGCTCTTAAACGTGCAAGTGACATGGCAACCTACCAAGTCTAGTGAGCTAGGTGTACAAGCCATGTAGTATGCATATGTCACACATTAACTCCATTTCTACATTTCACACATAATAAGATACTACGTAATTCTACATAAACTACATATCAATACACTACATTAAACAATACTTCATTTCACTACATTAGGGTCTGCATTTCAGGTCTCATGGTCAACTACATATCCCATAATACCTCCCGTGTAACCCGAGATACCCACATATATCATAAGTTAACGTTAAGGAAGTTATAAGTATGAAACCTTTGCTTGTTGAACCCTCAGCGTGACAAAAGTAGTGTATCTTACCTTGATACAGCTTAACAACAAGCTACAAGCACAATACAACGATGGCTAGGTGTCTCCAATATCCTAGAACAAGTATAAGATCAAAATATAAGCTAAACGACACATTTTGTAAAATCTGACCAAGTGGTGCGCCGCACCTTCCAAGTGGTGCGTCGCACCAAACCTCCAGAGAATTCAGATCAACACTAGGTGCGCCGCACCAGCCCTTGGTGCGTCGCATATCGGGGTCCACCAAAAAACCCAAACTGGCTGTGGTGCGCCGCACCACTCCTTTGGTGCGCCGCACCTGGGGTGCCGACCAGCAAACCAATTTTTGTTCTTTGATCAAACGAATTCCATACGAACCCATACCCCAAATCCAACCTGGGGACTTAAAATTAATCCTTTTAATTGCACTTTCATCAACTTTAACCATCCTATTAATACTTTAATCCTTTACATCATGAATCAATCATTTAATCACCCGAATAACATGAAATCGGTGAACGTTTAATCAAATAACCCAACCCAAACCCTTATGGCCTAGATTAAGACTAATATAAGACTCACACAATCATATTTCAAAAGAGGAATACCAATATTACCTGTATTAGGTGACAAGATCCAAGATCTAAGCAATACACGATCGATTTGGCTCCAAAACGAATAGATCTAGAGAGAAACTTGGGAGGGAAGGAAGGGGATCGGCTAGGGCTTGTTTAGGAGGAAGAAAATCTGCATAATGGCTCTCTAATGACAACCCTAAGCCTCTAAACCCGTTTTTTGACTTTGCACACATGTCAAAACTAGCCCCTAAGCTTCCTAATCCTTCATTGTTGGTCACAAACTACTTTATTGACCATATACGTCATTAATCCTTCATTAAATGTCACTACATAGACATTAATCTTCATATTACACACATTTATACTACATTAACATTTAGGCTTACAAGCCTCACACATAACACACATTAACTACATATAAGCATTAAATCTAAAATAGACTTAACGACACACACAATATTGACTTAACGACATTAGTCAACTAGTAAAGAAAAGTTTGGGATGTTACACTTTCCCCGTACAAGGAAAAGTTTGTGTCCTTTTGGGTCGATCAGCATCTCAACTACCGTAACTACACTACCAACAGAGTTGAGGCTGAGCATTCACTCCTGAAGTCCGGGTTGAAGGGGAGATGTACATTTCACAGAATAATTGAATGTGTTAATGATATCCTCCTCGGACAAGATAATTGAATGTGTTAATGATATCCTCCTCGGACAAGATAATTGAATGTGTTAATGATATCCTCCACCATGGTCTACGAGGGTCTTCATTACCACCATCACCGCCGTGATATGTAGCCATTTATACTGCAAAATACAAAACAAATTATACACATTTTTAAATTACATACAACAAAATGATCAAGGTTAAGAAAGATCCAAGATTATCACATATGTATTTTTTCTAACTTATTTTTGTACGAAGTCTTTAATTCTTCAATTTTTTATATTAATTCTTTTTTACTAAATTTTTAATACGTAATCTTTATTACAACTTTTGTTATTACTTATATACTACTTTTTTAACTTACTTTTTATATTTAGTTTTATCTATATTTTTGTTACACTTATTATTTATACATTTTAAGTAGTTTATTTTAATCAATTTTTTTACATAATCTTTGATTATTACTTCTATACATATATTTTTATGGTTATAATTTTATATACTTTTTAAAACTTGTATTATGCTTATATGAAGTTTTTAAACCTTTTAAATGTCGTTTTTGTATGTACTTTTTATACAAACTTGTTTATTTAGTTTATATTTTTTTTTCTAAATTTTTTACTTATTTCTATAATACTTTTTGAAAGTGTTTTTTATTTTTACTTTTATACTTTTTTAATACTTATTTTGAAAGTTTTATAGAAACTTGTTTTTATACTAATATAGTTTACTTATATGTTTTTTCTACGTAATCTTTAATATTCTTTTTAACTTACTTTTTACACTTATTTATATATATTTTTTCTTACACTAAATTTTGTACTAGAGACATGATACGTAATATTTCATCTAACTTAACAAATTACATACAAATATAATAATACAAATCACTAACTTAACAATACTAACAAACCTATAATACAAATCACTAACTTAACAATACTAACAAACCTATAATACAAATCACTAACTTATCAACAAAAACTAAAACTAACAATACAAACTAACTTATTAAAATCCATAAATTAACTATCAATCCTAACAAAACTAATAAAACCAAAAACAATATTAACATATCAATATAATCAATTAACAATAAAAAAACACAAATAATAACAATCAAAAAGGGATAATATGGCCGGAAAATACATACCAAAAGAGATGGCCGGAAAAAACTAACGGGGGAGGAGAGCCGCCGCACTTGCCGGAAAACTGGCCGGTAAATCCACTAACACGGCGGTGATGGCCGGAAAAATATCTAGTAAATCGCTGCTAATACTTTGAAAAACAAGAAAAAGGGATGAAAATCGTAAGGAGAGGGGGAGTGTTTTTTCAAAACTTGGAATGAAAGAGACGGACGGACGGGGGAGGTTTTATTCAATTTTTGGCCCCACTCAAGTATTTGCGGCGATTATCGCTGCAAATACTTTGGTCAAACGGTCAGCGCCATTATGGCGGTAGTTAGTGGATTGCTGACGTGGCTAAACTATTTGCAGCGATTATCGCCGCAAATAGTTTAGGTCGAGACACCAATTTTAAATGATCGGGATCCTCCGGCGTTATTTAATAATCAAATCATTTCTTTTCTCACTCTCCCAATTCTCTCACTACAAATACAAATCTTTGTCATTAATATTCTTTTTTTATAAACAATCATAATAATAAACATATGGCAACATTTTTCTTTCTTTTGGGTGTGTGAATTCTCTGCGTGAAGCAACAAAAGTCTTCTGTTTCACACCTCAATTCCCACAACCCCATATGGTGTTTTAAAGAATCTTGTTCTGGGGGTTTTCACATCCCACCTCATAAAGGTCTCTTCTTTTTCACAAAGTTCATATATAAGTATATATATATTTACATTAGCTATCCTTTTCTTTTCTTTGTCCAATTTCTTTTTATCCTTATTCCCAGCTTGGTTTTTCTTCTTTTTATAATCTTTGCTCACACAAAAAAAGGCAAGTAGTGAAGTAGTTCAAATTCTTGGAAAATTTAGTTTCTAAATGATTCATGATATAAAGTTAGTATTTTTGATATTGGTTTTTAGTGTTTTGTGTTGAAGATTAATTTTCTTGGATTTTTAGAGCTGGGTTTTTGAAAAAGATTTGATCTTTGAGTATTCTTTTGTTAAAGAAAGATATGGAAGAAGTTGAAGCTGCTAATAGAGCTGCTGTTGAAAGTTGCCACAAAATTTTGAATCTTTTAGCTCAACCTCAAGATCAAACTCACTACAAAAACTTGAAAGCACAAACAGGGGATGCAGTAGTTAGATTCAAGAAAGTTGTGTCTTTACTTGATAATACTAATGGGTTAGGTCATGCTAGGGTTAAAATGGTCAAGAAAAATTCAAACCCAATTCCAAAAGATATGCTTTTAGACACTGCTAGGTGGGGGACTGATAATGGGCCGGTTATCCGTAGTCAACAGACACCAAAACCACTTCAATTTCTTTTGGAATCACACCCAGTTCAAGAAATAGGTTCAAATGTTGTTAAGAATACACTATCTTTAGGAAACTTGAACCAAAACCATTCACTTGAATTGAGCTCAAATGGGAGGTCTTCTATTCAAACTTCCCAAAATACCCTTAACCCATCTTCAAATTACCATTTTATCCAACAACAACAACAGCATCAACAGAAGCTTAAACAGCAGGCTGAGATGATGTATAGGTGTAGTAGTAATAGTGGAATTAGTTTGAATTTTGATAGCTCAACTTGCACACCTACAATGTCATCAAATAGGTCTTTTATGTCTTCATTGAGTATTGAAGGAAGTGTAGCTAATATTGATGGGGGGTCTTTTCGGTTAATTGGGTCGTCTCGTTCGGCTGATCAAGCTTCTTTTCAACATAAAAGGCGGTGTTCGGTTAGGGGAGATGATGGTAGTGTGAAATGTGGGAGTTCTGGTCGATGCCATTGCTCGAAAAAGAGGTTAACATCATACATTGCATCAATATGGTTTATGACATTAATATGTTTTACAAAAAACTTTTTTTTTTATATTATTATATAGGTGTACTAATTTGTGTAATGTGGTTTTGTTGATCAGAAAACATAGAATTAAGAGGTCAATCAAAGTACCTGCAATCAGTAACAAGCTTGCAGATATACCTCCAGATGAGTATTCTTGGAGGAAATATGGTCAGAAGCCTATTAAGGGTTCTCCACATCCCAGGTACTTTAGTTTGCTTTAAAAACTTCAATATTTTGTGAATTAGGAACCTTATATGTATATTTATTATCAAATATTATGTGATCAATAACATGTTTTAGTTGTCGAGTTCGTGTTTAAAATGCAATAATTGACGGAACTTCCATTTTTGGAGAACGAAATAGAAGGCTAGCACCCGTTGACCACATTACGACTAATTTATAAGAGATGTGATACAAATGTGACCTTTCTTATAGGCACTTGGTTTTAGTAAGAACATCCAAGTGAGATTACGATGCACATACTGAGTTTTTACATCCTTATGCTTAAAAGTTTGTTAAAAAGAAGCACCTCCGGTCGTTCTAGCTAAAAGAATTGCTTAATTTCAGTGTATATAAACAATAAAGCACGTTCTAGCTAAAAGAAAGTGCTTATTAAAACTCAATAAGCTATAAGCATTTCAAATAACTAACGGAAATCCAAATGTGAAATGGCAAAGCTTACAAATTGGTTATAAACTTACAGTAATATTTATTCTACTGAAAAATATTAAATTTGTTATTTATCCTATGGTTTTCAAACACATAGCTGATAACTAAACATATTGAGGGGTTTGCCTCAAAACTGGTTGCTTTCATGTTTGTAGGCTCCAGGATGTAGGGCAATAAGTTAGGGTAACACGACCAGGGCACAGGGAAACCCGACCAGGGCATTAGCGGCGACGTCGCCGCTCTGACAACGCCGTCACAGGCATTAGCGGGGCGCCGCTAATACTCTGCCAGATTTGCCATTACTGACATGGGGGGCCCAGTATTAGCGGGACGTCGCCGCTAATACTCTGCCAGATTTACTATGACTGACATGGGGGCCGCAGTATTAGCGGCGACGTCGCCGCAAATGCCGCCTGGTCGGATTACACTTTTTGCCCTGGTCGTGTTACGCGCCTCGATAATTTGTTTACTTTGTCACTGTGGTGCACCTTTAGATTCTTTTTAGTGTGATAGACTGATAGTACATATATCACACTGGTCATAAATTGGATACACATATAGGAAATTGCAATTTAATGTGTTTAAGGTGAGTACTTCTTTGGCATATATCTGATATCTTTTTGTTCTGGTAGTACATACTAAATGTATATGTTTATGAACCAAACTAAAATGGGTTTGCCAACAGGGGTTATTACAAGTGTAGCAGCATGAGAGGTTGCCCAGCAAGAAAACATGTCGAAAGGTGCTTGGAAGATTCGACAATGCTCATAGTCACATATGAAGGCGAACACAACCACCCCAGGATACCTACTCAAACTACAAATACTTGAAAAATCTCGATAGAATGTAGTCCCGTGGTACTTGTTTGTGGAATATTTCTTTGGGTTGCTCCTGTATATATTTCTAACGGGTTTTCGGGGGTATATGGAGCTACATTTCGGGTTTTAGGTGATATTTTCGTGTCTTTTAGGATTATAATGAATGGTCATTTTTGTGTCTTCGCTTCTTTTGGGTTTGACTAGATTAGTGTAGGTCTTATGTTAGGGCAAGTTGGGTATGTGATTGGCTTAAACAAAGTCACCATTGTAGAATTGCTGGATTAATATGAAAGATCAAGGACCTTGGTAATGCAATTTGGTGTTTATATGTTATGATTCATTTTTTCTTTGAGATTAATTTTTGGATTTTAAGTTATGAATTGTAATTAAGTATGGTGTAGAATGTTTTGCTCTATATAGCAAGTTTTATTGGGCTGGTTGGGGGTTACTGGTTATGTACCTTATTTTTGGAGTGTTATTAAATTGTATTGGTTTGTATCATTTATTATTGAAAGATGGCAACAAAAGATCTAAGCTTTTTCCATTTTTTCAAAATGAAGGTGATGTCAATTATGTGTTCTGTATTTAGTCAAATAAAATGTTCTTTCTTAATGAAAAGAAGTGTTGATTTTGACTTTTGTATCTCATTGTTGGAATCTTGACTTTTCTGTCACATCATTGTTGATGTAGATGTGGATGCATAAATGTGTTAAATTTACTGTATATTAACTCTAATATAGTCTCATGTTAGACTAAGAGGAGTGGAAGGTTAAGGGAGTGTCTTTCCTCCACTCCTTGCATAACAAGTGTCCTTTACCAATCATGAGGGTCATTCCCCTCATTCCTTTGGGGTGGAGTAATGCTCATAGGGCATTCCTTTTATTACTCTTTTATATATATATATAGTTGGTTTAAAAAAAAAAAAAAGTTTGCTTTTTACCTTCTACGAGGCAATATTCCCACAAAAGTCCAAACCTGCAGACCATGTGCAGGCAAAAAAACAAAAACCAAACGCCTGACCTTCGCGTTCAAAATCGGAAGGGCTCAATTTTGTGAAGGGCGTAACGCCCCCGGGACCGAGACCAGGCGTTACGGAGGCGTTCCGGATGAAATTTTCGAGAAGAGACGGGCTACTCCTCACAGTCTTATAAACAATTAGTTTTCTATTGTTCGATTATTATATGGTTTTCTGGTAAGTCCTAATGTCCTATTGTTGGTTGTGCTATCTTTTTATAATTTGAATCAATCATTTTGTCCTACTTAGACCGTCTTCAAGGGCGGCGAGAAGCATGCCGTGAAACAATCTTTTCGTGCCGGGATGTCCATACTTGGTGGAGAGCCAACGCAAAAGCTGGTGTGCAAGCCCAAGCTGAATGGTTTCAGGGTGGAAAAATGTTCTATTATCGTATGTATATTTATAAACGATTGCAAAACACTAATACGGATTATTCAATACTCGTATTATTTTTTTGTCATTTCCTCCCAAAAACTTTATAAATATATTAATATTTTATGTATTTTAACTACAACAATCTGGCATTCACTAATCACTAGTATAGGGATTATAGGTCAAATTTTATTAGAGGGCTTAAGTACATGAGATTTATTCAATATCATGCAACCCAACGGTGTTCTACCAATAGTCCAATACATATATTGGGCCTTTCTTATTCGTTTGATTAAACTAGTCAAATGATCCAGGTGTACTATCGTGATCTTGCAAAAATAGCCCAAAGTGCACGAGACAGGGTTTTGATAACCAAACCATCCAGTTTGACCGTGAACCAGAGGGTTAAACAGTTTTTGTAACTAGTCCCGGTTCGGTTTTAATAAGTGTCTTGGAAAAATATTGTATACACGCAATTGATAATATCGTGGCAAAGGAGTTTGCCATAAAGCCAAAGGCTAGTTACGATTCGTACACACGGCCGATGCTAACGGGTAAAGGAGTTTGCATCAAGCCAAATGTTAAAAAGTAATCTTATTCTTGCTTAATTGTTGCTTATTGTATGATTAGATATGTGCAGATTTGCTTATGGATACTAGATGGTTCAGTTTAGAGCTTATTTCTTGTGCTTATTGGATTTAAGGACTTATGGTGAACTTCTGCTGCTTAAAGGGACTAAAGATGACTTTTTTGAAAATTTAAAAGAAGAGGGACCAATTTTGTACTTTCCTTATAGTTTTTATTATAAATAGAATGTTATGAACCCTTAGGGTAAGGTTCATAACCCGTTTTCCTCTTATTTTTGTTATTCTCTCAATATCGATTCTGTAAATCTCTCTCAAGTTTATATTCGATAATTGTAATAGAACACACAATAATCTAATTGTGTGAATCTCACCTGAATAGCAGTGGGGATTTTGGTTGATTGTTGATTCAATTTAGATTGAATTTAGATATAGATTAAATTGAGATTTAATCTATTGTTTTCTGGATTATTGAAAGTTTGTTCATGGTATCAGAGCGGGTTTCTGAATAAGAAGATCGAGTTTAATCGAATTAAAATTTCTTAATAATAATTTTTAGGGTTTCATCTTCTCCGATTTAGGGTTTCGCCGAATTTGGGATTTTTTGTTTAGATCTAAGTTTTGAGAACGGCGTATGATCATCTGATCACCGTTTGATTTTCTAGATCTAATTGTTTTCAGAAAACCCTAATTTTTTGAGAAAAATTAGGGTTAGGGTTTCAAGATGTGGTTTCTTTTGTTGTTCTTCTTGATTCTGCTATTCATCGACTAAGTGAATCGATTGAATAGTAGAAAAAAAAAAAAAAAAAAAAAAAAAAAAAAAAAAAAAAAAAAAAAAAAAAAAAAAAAAAAAAAAAAAAAAAAAAAAAAAAAAAAAAAAAAAAAAAAAAAAAAAAAAAAAAAAAAAAAAAAAAAAAAAAAAAAAAAAAAAAAAAAAAAAAAAAAAAAAAAAAAAAAAAAAAAAAAAAAAAAAAAAAAAAAAAAAAAAAAAAAAAAAAAAAAAAAAAAAAAAAAAAAAAAAAAAAAAAAAAAAAAAAAAAAAAAAAAAAAAAAAAAAAAAAAAAAAAAAAAAAAAAAAAAAAAAAAAAAAAAAAAAAAAAAAAAAAAAAAAAAAAAAAAAAAAAAAAAAAAAAAAAAAAAAAAAAAAAAAAAAAAAAAAAAAAAAAAAAAAAAAAAAAAAAAAAAAAAAAAAAAAAAAAAAAAAAAAAAAAAAAAAAAAAAAAAAAAAAAAAAAAAAAAAAAAAAAAAAAAAAAAAAAAAAAAAAAAAAAAAAAAAAAAAAAAAAAAAAAAAAAAAAAAAAAAAAAAAAAAAAAAAAAAAAAAAAAAAAAAAAAAAAAAAAAAAAAAAAAAAAAAAAAAAAAAAAAAAAAAAAAAAAAAAAAAAAAAAAAAAAAAAAAAAAAAAAAAAAAAAAAAAAAAAAAAAAAAAAAAAAAAAAAAAAAAAAAAAAAAAAAAAAAAAAAAAAAAAAAAAAAAAAAAAAAAAAAAAAAAAAAAAAAAAAAAAAAAAAAAAAAAAAAAAAAAAAAAAAAAAAAAAAAAAAAAAAAAAAAAAAAAAAAAAAAAAAAAAAAAAAAAAAAAAAAAAAAAAAAAAAAAAAAAAAAAAAAAAAAAAAAAAAAAAAAAAAAAAAAAAAAAAAAAAAAAAAAAAAAAAAAAAAAAAAAAAAAAAAAAAAAAAAAAAAAAAAAAAAAAAAAAAAAAAAAAAAAAAAAAAAAAAAAAAAAAAAAAAAAAAAAAAAAAAAAAAAAAAAAAAAAAAAAAAAAAAAAAAAAAAAAAAAAAAAAAAAAAAAAAAAAAAAAAAAAAAAAAAAAAAAAAAAAAAAAAAAAAAAAAAAAAAAAAAAAAAAAAAAAAAAAAAAAAAAAAAAAAAAAAAAAAAAAAAAAAAAAAAAAAAAAAAAAAAAAAAAAAAAAAAAAAAAAAAAAAAAAAAAAAAAAAAAAAAAAAAAAAAAAAAAAAAAAAAAAAAAAAAAAAAAAAAAAAAAAAAAAAAAAAAAAAAAAAAAAAAAAAAAAAAAAAAAAAAAAAAAAAAAAAAAAAAAAAAAAAAAAAAAAAAAAAAAAAAAAAAAAAAAAAAAAAAAAAAAAAAAAAAAAAAAAAAAAAAAAAAAAAAAAAAAAAAAAAAAAAAAAAAAAAAAAAAAAAAAAAAAAAAAAAAAAAAAAAAAAAAAAAAAAAAAAAAAAAAAAAAAAAAAAAAAAAAAAAAAAAAAAAAAAAAAAAAAAAAAAAAAAAAAAAAAAAAAAAAAAAAAAAAAAAAAAAAAAAAAAAAAAAAAAA
The DNA here is from genome assembly GCA_034093135.1 of Erigeron breviscapus. Taxonomy (NCBI): domain Eukaryota; kingdom Viridiplantae; phylum Streptophyta; class Magnoliopsida; order Asterales; family Asteraceae; genus Erigeron; species Erigeron breviscapus. The sequence goes on along the minus strand of CM067167.1, from coordinate 100,618,212 downwards.
AAAAAAAAAAAAAAAAAAAAAAAAAAAAAAAAAAAAAAAAAAAAAAAAAAAAAAAAAAAAAAAAAAAAAAAAAAAAAAAAAAAAAAAAAAAAAAAAAAAAAAAAAAAAAAAAAAAAAAAAAAAAAAAAAAAAAAAAAAAAAAAAAAAAAAAAAAAAAAAAAAAAAAAAAAAAAAAAAAAAAAAAAAAAAAAAAAAAAAAAAAAAAAAAAAAAAAAAAAAAAAAAAAAAAAAAAAAAAAAAAAAAAAAAAAAAAAAAAAAAAAAAAAAAAAAAAAAAAAAAAAAAAAAAAAAAAAAAAAAAAAAAAAAAAAAAAAAAAAAAAAAAAAAAAAAAAAAAAAAAAAAAAAAAAACAAAACACATTTCAAAAGACAAGTGTTAGCTAACGAATTAGCTAAGTAAGATAACACTTAAGTTATAAAACATTTGTTCATTTCAAACATTATGGATTTATATACTTCATTAAGGCACAACACACATCAAACATACCACGTCATCAACATAACATATTAGTTTTTTTTTTTTTTTTTTTTTTTTTTTTTTTTTTTTTTTTTTTTTTTTTTTTTTTTTTTTTTTTAAATTGCTTTTTTCTTATTTCTCAAAAACGCATTCGTGTTATACTTGACCTATCTCCGTGAGACGTGTGGAATCCTGTCCCTGGCACGTTTGAGAGAATAAGATCTTTTTTAAACAATTTTTTTTTATTCTGTTATTTGTTTACTTACTTTATATTAGATAATTTGTGCTTATTTTGTGACTATTAATTGAGATTAATTGTTCTTTTGAGAGTTGTTCTGTTAATTGAGATTAACTGATATTGTTTGTTAAGTGCAATATTTGAAAATATTTGCTAAAGATGGATGATGATAATGTTAATCAAGGTTTTGAATATGAATATGAAGGTTCTGATGTCAGTGATGATAATATTACTAAAATCAGTAAATAGATTTGAGTAGTCCTTTACACTTGCATCCTAATGATTCATCTACTCTGTCTATTGTTTCTATTTGTAACACCCTTCGTTTAAAAATACGGGTTTCCAAAAATTTTCGCCTAACGGCGTTAAAATAGAGCGGAAGAAACTTTAAAAGTCCAAACCAATTAAAATCTATTTGGTTTCCTTATTCATTGGTGTTACTTATTCGTACCATCAAAACAAGTCTAAATAGAAACCCGTCAGCTGCCCAACACAAAACAACCGACTACATAACATGCAAACTTCATAAAAGACAAACATAAACAAATGTCTATAAAAGTTCAGCATCTATGGGTAGCTAAGGTCAACAGCAAGCTATCTACCCATTCCTCGCTCTTCTTCATCAACTACCTCAGCTACGCTAAACCTGAGAGAGCAACACATTTCAAAAGACAAGTGTTAGCTAACGAATTAGCTAAGTAAGATAACACTTAAGTTATAAAACATTTGTTCATTTCAAACATTATGGATTTATATACTTCATTAAGGCACAACACACATCAAACATACCACGTCATCAACATAACATATTAGGATGAACCACCCAAAATGTGTCTATCCTGCTTTACTTCATTACACACATATAACCACATAACTGCTTTCTACATTTAACTGCTTTTCTACGTTTTAACTGCTTTACTACATTTTAACTGCGTCAATGTGTAACATAAGTTACACCCGACTAGATGACAACCATTCAGTTGAACATCAAACGTCGTTAAGGAATGGCAAGCCAATCCCGGAGTAATCCGTATGTACAAGACAAATGAGGGCGGGTCAGACCCCTCGTATTACTCAACTGCATCTCAATGACCATGTTGTAGGAGCCACCCAAGCAACCTACGTCAACGCACTTAGCCGGGATAGGGCAAGTACGGGTTAAGCTTAACACTTTCCTGCATCTCATTTAGTTTAGGTGACTGCATTACCTAAACATTTACTACGTTTACTGCTTTTACGTTTTGGGCCCTTAAACGTGCACGTGTCATGGCAACTTAACAAGTCTAGTGAACTAGATGAGCAAGCCATACAATCATGCACAAAACAACACATGCTACATATACTACATCTCAATGCATCACAAGATACTACATATCACTTCATAACATAACGCTACATTATACTTCATATCATAACATACACTACATTATACTTCATATCATAACATACACTACATTATACTTCATTTGGGACTGCATTTCAGGTCTCAATGGTCAACTACATAACCCATATCACCTCCCGTGTAACCCCGAATACCCACAAACAATTCAAGATATAAGTTGGGAAGTTATTATTTTAAACCATCTTTTCGTTGAACCCTCAGCGTGTCAAAGTAGTGTATCTTACCTCGTGACGATCAATAAGCAACGTTAATGTATCTTGTTTGTGATCCCGACTACTTATCTCGAGTTCATAGTCATTAAACCTGTATAAACCCAACCTAATAAGGTTATAAGACCATACATTAACTTATGTACACTTATAGGACCCTTAACGCTTGTTTCGGACCTCAAACGGGCTCACAGACCCTTTATGCGGCGCATGCTTTGAATATGCGTCGCATATTTGCTTCAAAAATCACCCAGAAACCTCCCAGGCCCCGATATGCGCCGCACATAGGTTTTATGCGCCGCATATGGAGTGCTGGTCTAAAGACTGACTCGCGCCCTTCACTTGCAGGCGACTTTTCGACCTCAAGACGACCAAATGAGTCAAAACTTAGTTCTTATGAAATGTAGGGAATTAAAAGACCTTTCCAGAAATATAAAGTTTGACTCTTGAAGTTCTCTAATGAATTAGTTATGGCGTCTGCAAAACAGACCTACAGAATTCGTCTTAAATCCGACCACTTCTGGAAATGGACATTTTTCACCCATATCTGGGAAAAATCAAAAGAAACATTGTTCATACCGAATCAAGAGGACACATAGACCTTTTCAAAAATATAAGATTCATCTCATAACTCTTTTAATTGAAAGAGATATGATTTTTGTAATATTACTAAATTTTCAGATCTAGTAAACCCTTAGTTTTGCAAACAATTTTCGACCATCAGATGACCATAGCAACCATTACGACCTATAAACCTCATATGCACCCAAAATATGACTCATATAATGATTTCACATGATCACTTGTTCCAGGAACAAGAGGATACAATTACAATACATTAAATTACCCGAAAACCTCAATAATCGACAATGAAACATAATCAAATCAATCTCAACCCTAGAGACCAGAAGCAAGATCCATATGATCGACTCTTATGATCACAAATCAAAGGGAAATCATCTATATTACCTGTAGATGAAAGCAAGGATGAGAGATCTTGATCAAACTTCACTTGAATCACACGTTTTGATGGATTTTCGCTTAGGAAATTAATGGGGATCAAGGGGGTGGCTAGGGCTTTGAGGAATGATAATATTATCAGAAAATAACAACTAATGATCATCCTTAGGACCTTAAACCCGTTTTTGACTTTCACACTATGTCAAAATTGGTCCCTAAGCTTCGTAAAGTCGTATTATTAGCCCAAAACACCTATTGGGACTATATACAACTCATTATACACTTTTAACACCTCAAAAAGCATATAACTACATCTTTAACACATTACTACATTAATCAATAAGACATTCAAGTCTCACACACATAACACATTATCCACATATAAGCATTAAATCTACCATAAACTTAACGAACACGTTATGTTGACTTAACGACTATAGTCAACCGTTAATTAAAAAGATTGGGATGTTACACTATTAAACTGAAAGGAACTGTAAATTATCAAATATGGAGCTGTGTTATGATTTTGGCTTTAGAAGCTAAGAACAAAATAGGATTTGTTAATGGTACTTGTAAAAGATCTAATACTGATGAAGTTTTAGGAAAACAATGGGATAGATGTAATGCTGTGGTTTTATCTTGGATTATTAATTCTATTAATGAAGAGTTATTAGGGCAAATATTTAGCAGAAAGGCTAGTCTTGTATGGAAAGAACTTAAAGAGACTTATGATAAAGTAGATGGTTTTGTGATCTTTAATTTGCATCATAAGATTAATTCTCTATGTCAAAATGGTATGCCATTATCTGATTATTATCACAAGTTAAATGCTCTATGGAAACAGTTTGATGCTTTGGTGCAACTGCCTAGATGTACTTGTCATGTTGCTTCTGATTTTACTAAGTATACTCAGTTAATGAAACTTATGCGGGACTTGATGATATGTATGTTAATGTGAGAAGTACCATTTTAACTAAAGAACCTATACCTGATCTTAAAACTGCTTATTCTATTTTATCTAGAGATGAGTCTCATAGGGTATTTCTTCTACATCTACTCAAAAATCTCAGTCTTCTGCTTTTGTGTCTAAAGTATATCCATCTAAAGTTTTTCCTAATAACAATACTTTTTCAAATAATTTTAAAGCAAGTACATCTCAGAATAATAATAAAGGTTCTTCTATTGTGTGTGAAAATTGTGGTTTTAATGGGCATTATATTGATAAATGTTTTAAGATCATTGGATATCCTCCAGATTTTGGTAAAAAAAGGTTTGCAGGTTCTTAGTCTAACAATAGAAAGGTTTCTAGTAATAACACTTCTGCTTCTTCTTCTTCTCCTTCCTTTTCTGAAGATCAGTTGACCAGAATCATGAATTTGCTCAAAGAAAGTTCAGACTCTTCTCAAAATGTGAATGCCAATATGGCAGGTGTGATTTTAAATAATAGTAAGTTTTTCAATGAAAATTTTAATAAGTTTTTTTTGTTCAAATGCAAATTTGAAACCAAAACCAAAAAATCATAGTTGGATAAATGATTCTGGTGCAAATCATCATATAACATACTCTGAAGAAAATTTAGTTGATGTCATTGACATTTCTGCTTTAAAAATCAAAGTTAGTCATCCTAATGGCACTTTTTGCTTATATTAAAAAGATAGGAAACCTACAGTTAACTGACTATTTGACTCTTTATGATGTGTTAGTTGTTCCAGAATATTGTGTTAAGTTGTTGTTTGTGCATAAGGTCGCTAAACATAGTAAACTACTTATAACTTTTGATGAGTCTCTATGTTATGTTATGACTCAGGGTTAGGTTTTGGGAACTGGTAAACAACAGGGTGGTTTATACTATATTGATGAATTTTTAAAAGGTATACCCAGGCTTATTACTTGCAATGTGTCTAAATCTATGTGGCATGCTGGATTAGGTCACCCTTCTGATGTTGTTTTGAATAAAATGCAGTCTTTGCTTAAGTTTATACGTGAAAATGAGACTGTGTGTGATATTTGTCATCAAGCTAAACAAACTATAAATTCTTTTCCTATAAGTGATCATAAGTCTACATTTCTTGGTCAACTTGTACATTTAGATGTTTGGGGACCTTATAAGGTAACTGAGAAGGGGTGGTTATAAATATTTTTTAACCATAGTTGATAACTATTCTAGAGCAGTGTGGGTATATTTACTGAAATCTAAAGATGAAGTTCTTGAAAATGTGATTGTGTTTTTTAATTTGATTAAAAATCAGTTTAAGACTACCATTAAAACTTTGAGAAGTGATAATGGGACAGAGTTTTTGAATTCTAAGTTTAATACCTTTGTTGAAACAAATGGTATTATTCATCAAACTTTTAATGTTTATACACCTCAACAGAATGGGGTAGTTGAAAGAAAGCATAGACATCTTTTAAATGTGGCTAGATCTCTTTTGTTTCAGGGGGGACTCCCTCTTAATTTGTGGACTGAATGCATTCTAACTGCTACTTATTTGATTAATAGATTACCATCCTCTGTGCTTAATGGAAAGATCCCTTATGAATTGATCTTTAATCAGTTACCAAATCTCTATCACTTAAAAACTTTTGGTTGCTTATGTTTTTCAAAAAACTTAAACAATAATGATAAATTTTCTAGTAGAACTACCAAAAGTATTTTGTTAGGTTACTCATCTTCAAAAAAGGGTTATAAACTTTTGTCACTTGATGATAATTCAATTTTTATTTCAAGAGATGTTAAATTTTTTGAACATATTTTTCCTTTAAAACAAAAATCTGTTTTGCTTAAAAATTCTGAAAATGATTTTTCTAACTTTTTTGATGATAATGAGTATTCTAAACCACCCAATGATGAAGAGAGAGATAGTGAGATGCCTAATGGTGATGGCAAAGGTTCTTCTCATTCTGGTAGTGTCCATGATGACACTACCAATGAGAGTGAGACCACTGCAACACATGAGGACAGTATGCATAACTCTGAGGGTGAAGATGGTTTAGATAATCATTTGATTCAAGATAATGAACAATTATTTGAAAATAATTTTGATGATTTAAATGATCAAGCTGAAAATCAAGTTTTAAACAATGATAATGTTGACAGTCAGTCTTTGAGAAGATCTGATAGAGTTTCTGTCTTTCCTATGAGGTATGCAGATTTTATTGTTAATTCTAGTATTAAGTGTGGCCTTGAGAATTATGTGTGTTATACTCCTCGTACTAGTGAATGTTTGTCTTTGTTTATGTGTTAAATAAAAGCACTGAACCTCAAAGGTACAGTGAGGCATGTAAACACACTGAATGGATAGATGCTATGAACAAAGAAATAGAGGCTTTACATAGAAACAATACTTGGGAATTAACTGATCTTCCTAAAGGCAGAAAACCTATAGGTTGTAAATGGATATACAAAATAAAATACAAGTCAAATGGAGAGATATAAAGATATAAAGCTAGACTTGTTGCAAAAGGATATAGTCAAAGAGAAGGTGTAGACTTTGATGAAACATTTTCTCCTGTTGTGAAAATTGTTACTGTTAGGTGCTTGATTACTCTTGCTATTCAAAATGATTGGAATTTATATCAACTTGATATAAACAATGCTTTTTTATATGGTGATCTTGATGAAGTTGTTTACATGAAACCACCAGAAGGTTTTTGTGATATTAATGATAGTAGAGTCTGCAAGCTTAATAAATCATTGTATTTTTTAAAACAAGCACCCAGACAATGGAATGCAAAGTTAACTGAAGCTTTGATTAAACATGGGTTTGTTCAAAGTAAGAGTGATTATTCTTTGTTTACAAAGCAATCTGGTAATTTGTTCATTGCTTTTCTTGTGTATGTGGATGATATTATTGTTACTGGTAATGATGAAAAGGAAATTGAGAAGTTCAAAACTTACTTAAAAACACAGTTTCAAATAAAGGACTTAGGGTTATTAAAATATTTTCTAGGAATAGAAGTTATTAAAACTTCTAATGGTGTCTGTTTGAATCAAAGGAAATATTGTTTAGATCTTCTTGAAGAATTTGGCTTACTTGCTGGGAAACCAATACATGTGCCTTTAGATCCTAATGTGCAACTTTCTAGTGAAGAAAGTAGTCCTGATCCTGTTTAGTTAATATAACTATCAGAAGCTTAATGGTAAATTAATTTATTTAACTCATACAAGACCAGATATTGCATATATACTGTACATTGCTTAAGTCAGTTTATGCATAAACCTTTAGCTTCTTATCTCAAAGTTGCACTCAGAGTTCTTAGATATTTGAAAGGTGTTCCTTGAAAAGGTATCTCTATACTTAAATCTTCTTCTTTGACTCTTGAAGCCTATGTTGATTCTGATTGGGGTAAATGCATTTCTAGTAGAAGATCTGTAACAGGTTATTGTGTATTCTTTTGTGGTTCTTTAGTGTCTTGGAAAAGTAAAAAACAAAACACTGTTTCAAAATCTTCTACTGAAGAAGAATATATATCCTTAGTTGCTGTTACTTGTGAGGTTATTTGGATAGTAAAAATTTTACAGGATTTACAAGTTAATAATGTAATTCCTGTCAAAGTGTATTGTGATAACAAATCTACTATAAAAGTATCTTTCAACCCTGTTTTCCATGAAAGGACTAAACACTTAGAAATTGATCTCCATTTTGTGAGAGAAAAGATTTTGGCAGGGGTCATTAAAGTTGAGAAAATAGAATCAGCTGATAATATAGCTGATATTCTGACAAAAGGGTTGGATACAAAGTCCCATGATATTTTTTGTCAAAAAATGAAGTTGCTTAATCTGTTTGAGAATAAGATTAAGGGGTGATGTTAAAAAGTAATCTTATTCTTGCTTAATTGTTGCTTATTGTATGATTAGATATGTGCAGATTTGCTTATGGATACTAGATGGTTCAGTTTAGAGCTTATTTCTTGTGCTTATTGGATTTAAGGACTTATGGTGAACTTCTGCTGCTTAAAGGGACTGATGAGTGATTTATTTTTGACTTTTTCCCCATTCGTTTGACGTGTATTTAAGGTAGAAATGGACATTTAGTATGAACTTTATGGTACTTAATGGCATTAGGCTTGTAAACAGGTTCGATGTTGGAGATTATCTTTGGAGAACGTAGAAATAAGTAAAGGAGATCAAGGATGAAGTTCGGGAGACTTATATAAGAAGATTTGGAGCTGAAACAAGAAAACACGAACAATGCGGAGCTGCCAGCGCCGCTGGACTAGTGTCCAGCGCCGCTAGATCCTACAAGAAGCAGGCCAGCACCGCTGGTCCACTACCAGCGCCGCTGGCACCATCAGGAAGGTCCCCAGCGCCGCTGGGGCTAGGTCGACAGATTTAGGGTTTCTCGTATTTTGCCTATAAATACCCCATTATAAACCCTAAAAAGATATTAGAGGCACATAGGTCGAAACTGACGGCTAAAGGTCGAAGAATACGGTTTCTTGAGCACTCCGGAGCAGATTTAACATCATCAGACATCAAGGAATCCAACCCTGTGATTTATAATCACCCGGTTTCAATTCTTTCTCTCTTTCCAGTTTCTCTAGATTTTTATGTTATTTTATTTTATCAGATTGTTCATGGCTACTCAGACTATGAGTAGCTAAGTCACTAGACATTCGTTTGGACGTGATGTAAACATGACTTGATTGTTGATTATGGTTGATTGTTGAACTGTTTCTATGCTAAATCGCAGATCCATATTTATTTGAATCTGATTTGTTATTGGTTTTCATATGCAAACTTATTTTACTGATTTGTTTGGGTCGAATTGGTACCAAGGCCTTAGAGTCATTTAATTTGTTTGTGAAACATTGATCGGTCTTTAATCAGTGTAATCATTTGATCTATAACTGGACATTTGATTGGAAATTTATGATTGGTTCAAACGAGTATGTGTTTTAATTAGGTTAATCTAGTTGATCTGGCGAACGGAAACCGGATCCGGATGACTAGGGTAATCAATATCTTTTGAATTTAACAAGGATTAAGATTTACATAAAAGATTTCAGTCATAGTTACAAGCTCAGTTTTTAAAGCTCAGTGAGCAACCTTAACAGGAACTCATTGAAGGGTTTGACCAGTCGAAAGGCAGTCAAGCTAAATAATTTAGTGAATCTAACGAGAATCTGAATGTGAAAAGAGTCGTTCAACAACCTCAATCATAACCACTTTTAAGCATGTCAATCAAAACCAAACGAATGTCAGTTTTTACATATATTGCTGTTTTCATTTCTTATGCATTTTAGTTAACTAGGAAACCCCCAAAAAGCTGTAGTTTCATTTTTAGTATTTTAATTTCCTTAAGTCAGTCCCTGCGAACGAACCTGGACTTACCTAGGCTATACTATTACTAGACAGGGTACACTGCCCTTAGTTGTGCGATAATATAGAATAAGTAGCTCCTACAGGAAGCAGGCCAGCACCGCTGGATCCACTACCAGCGCCGCTGGCACCATCAGGAAGGTCCCCAGCGCCGCTGGAATACAGCCCAGCGCCGCTGGACCATCAGGAAGGTCCCCAGCGCCGCTGGATCCATCAGGAAGGTCCCCAGCGCCGCTGGACCATCAGGAAGGTCCCCAGCGCCGCTGGATCCATCAGGAAGGTCCCCAGCGCCGCTGGACCATCAGGAAGGTCCCCAGCGCCGCTGGATCCATCAGGAAGGTCCCCAGCGCCGCTGGACCATCAGGAAGGTCCCCAGCGCCGCTGGATCCATCAGGAAGGTCCCCAGCGCCGCTGGACCATCAGGAAGGTCCCCAGCGCCGCTGGATCCATCAGGAAGGTCCCCAGCGCCGCTGGACCATCAGGAAGGTCCCCAGCGCCGCTGGATCCATCAGGAAGGTCCCCAGCGCCGCTGGACCATCAGGAAGGTCCCCAGCGCCGCTGGATCCATCAGGAAGGTCCCCAGCGCCGCTGGACCATCAGGAAGGTCCCCAGCGCCGCTGGATCCATCAGGAAGGTCCCCAGCGCCGCTGGACCATCAGGAAGGTCCCCAGCGCCGCTGGATCCATCAGGAAGGTCCCCAGCGCCGCTGGACCATCAGGAAGGTCCCCAGCGCCGCTGGATCCATCAGGAAGGTCCCCAGCGCCGCTGGACCATCAGGAAGGTCCCCAGCGCCGCTGGATCCATCAGGAAGGTCCCCAGCGCCGCTGGACCATCAGGAAGGTCCCCAGCGCCGCTGGATCCATCAGGAAGGTCCCCAGCGCCGCTGGACCATCAGGAAGGTCCCCAGCGCCGCTGGATCCATCAGGAAGGTCCCCAGCGCCGCTGGACCATCAGGAAGGTCCCCAGCGCCGCTGGATCCATCAGGAAGGTCCCCAGCGCCGCTGGACCATCAGGAAGGTCCCCAGCGCCGCTGGATCCATCAGGAAGGTCCCCAGCGCCGCTGGACCATCAGGAAGGTCCCCAGCGCCGCTGGATCCATCAGGAAGGTCCCCAGCGCCGCTGGACCATCAGGAAGGTCCCCAGCGCCGCTGGATCCATCAGGAAGGTCCCCAGCGCCGCTGGACCATCAGGAAGGTCCCCAGCGCCGCTGGATCCATCAGGAAGGTCCCCAGCGCCGCTGGACCATCAGGAAGGTCCCCAGCGCCGCTGGATCCATCAGGAAGGTCCCCAGCGCCGCTGGACCATCAGGAAGGCCCCAGCGCCGCTGGACCATCAGGAAGGTCCCCAGCGCCGCTGGCACCATCAGGAAGGTCCCCAGCGCCGCTGGGGCTAGGTCGACAGATTTAGGGTTTCTCGTATTTTGCCTATAAATACCCCATTATAAACCCTAAAAAGATATTAGAGGCACATAGGTCGAAACTGACGGCTAAAGGTCGAAGAATACGGTTTCTTGAGCACTCCGGAGCAGATTTAACATCATCAGACATCAAGGAATCCAACCCTGTGATTTATAATCACCCGGTTTCAATTCTTTCTCTCTTTCCAGTTTCTCTAGATTTTTATGTTATTTTATTTTATCAGATTGTTCATGGCTACTCAGACTATGAGTAGCTAAGTCACTAGACATTCGTTTGGACGTGATGTAAACATGACTTGATTGTTGATTATGGTTGATTGTTGATTCAATTTAGATTGAATTTAGATATAGATTAAATTAAGATTTAATCTATTGTTTTCTGGATTATTGAAAGTTTCTTCACCAAATCTAGTTAGTGTTAGATACTTAGATTTCAATTTATTACAAAGATATATCTTGTATTCTATATCTTACTTTTTACAAACCCTATTAATTGACAAATGCTTATAGCATTCATAATGGGATTTGGTGTCGTCAAGGTGGAAGAAAGGACACCGACCACATGGTGTGGTTCCATTACAACCTTGGTGTCTTAGCTGTGTGGATGGTCCAAAGTCGATTGGTCGACGGTGGGTGTTAGTTTGAGTCGTTCTTATTTTTTGTTTTTATATAGTTTTCATTTGTTGGCTAGCTATGTAGGAGTAATAATGTATGGTATGGTCCAAAGTCTTATTTTTTTGTTTTTATATTAAATGTGTTATATTTTAATAATAAAAATATGATGTGTCATGGTCATTGTTACGAATGTGGTGAGGTTGTTGTGTGATGCTGATGTGAAGATGATGTGTCACACACTCACACCACCTGGTATGGTGGTGTGAACCATTACTAATACTCTTACGATGGGAATCATAAACTAAACTTCTGAATTTGGAGCAATGGTGCTGCTATCAAACCAAATGGGAACTTGTTGCTATGTTTCTTTCTTGAGTTATTTTCATTGCCCTTGAGGTTTTCCACATTATCAAGTACACTTCTTGCTTGCTTGAAGGTTAGTCGAACACCACAAAGAGTATTAGGATTTCAAACGAACCATGATCTCCAAAACTAGTTTAAGGTTCCACGAAACGTAAAATCACCAAAGCCAAATACTAAGGTTGAGGGAGTACCTTACCAATCATCCCACTTTCACGGAATACCTCACCAGTCCTCCCCACTCTTTCTCCACCCAAATAAAGACAAAAAAACACAAAAACACAAAAAAGAAAAGAAGAGTGGCCGGTGAGGAACCCCAACACCACCTTCCCCACCCATTAGGTACTTATAGGGCAAAATGGTATTCAACCCGGTGACCGAACGGTACCGCCTTAGTCCCCGGGGTACACAAAGTTTTATTCATTTAAGTGTTGGTGTTCGTTCATCCACATGTTTAAACTTAACGAAACTTAACATTTAAAGTTCATTTTTTGGGGGTTTTTGTTTATAGTCATAGTTGTCATACACTCCTTTTGTGTTGGCTTTTGTTTATAAAAGAAGAGTAAACAAGCTTTTCTAAGGAAGGCATGTCATATCGTGGCACAACCTTTGTCAACATGCTTGTTTTTGTTCTATGTTTAATTAACAGAACTAATCAAAAGATATGTCCTTTAAGCTATTCTAATATTTTCAGTTATACAACTAGTTTTATGAACCCGCGCGTTGCCGCGGGACACATTTTTTATACGACAAAGTTTTGGATACGAACAATATATAGTAGTATTAGTTTAATGCAAATACATTGATGTCAAATCTTAGAACCCAAATTTAAAAAAAGGTAAAAGATATGAAACAATACTAAAAGTAACATATAAGAACAATAAAAATTATAGGGTGTATAAAAGCATAGAATAAAAAAGTACTATACTAACGCAAATAATGACACTCTGACGGCAGTGATATAATATAATGTCTTACTTTTAATGTTACATGAACGTATAACATTAGATGATGAAAAATATTATATATTATAAAACGTTATATATATAACCAAATGTCAAAAAAAAGTGAACGTAAATGTGTGAAAGTAGTTGGATAAAAACATAAGAACTCAAAAGTTTAGTGTCAAAACTAAAAATGAAATCTTTGATAAGGGCTAAAAGTTAAAAGATAAAAACAATAAAGGGTAAAAAGGAAATGAGTCAAAAGTAAAAAAGTGTTAAAGTTATATTATGATTGGGGTAAAAGTGAAAAGTTAAAAACTTAAGGGCAAAATATCAAAATTGGCAAAAGTAGAAAGTGTTGTACCTAATGCAAAAGTACTTGTACAAATCATATTAGTTTTTAGTATATATAAAAATTTTAGGGGGTTAAAACGAAAATTGGTTAAAATTTAAGGGGTTAAAACGAAATTTGGTTAAAATTTAAGGGTTAAAACGAAATTTAGTTAAAGTTAGTATGTGCTTCAATAGCTTGTACCTTTCATGCTTAAAAGGCTTGTACATAGCATATTGTACAAATCATATTAGTTTTTAGTATATATAAAAATTTTAGGGGGTTAAAACGAAAATTGGTTAAAATTTAAGGGGTTAAAACAAAATTTAGTTAAAGTTAGTATGTGCTTCAATAGCTTGTACCTTTCATGCTTAAAAGGCTTGTACATAGCATATTAGTTTTTAGTATATATAAAAATTTTAGGGGGTTAAAACGAAAATTGGTTAAAATTTAAGGGGTTAAAACGAAATTTAGTTAAAGTTAGTATGTGATTCAATAACTTGTACCTTTCATGCTTAAAAGGCTTGTACATAGAATCTTGTACAAATCATATTAGTTTTTAGTATATATAAAAATTTTAGGGGGTTAAAACGAAAATTGGTTAAAATTTAAGGGGTTAAAACGAAATTTAGTTAAAGTTAGTATGTGATTCAATAACTTGTACCTTTCATGCTTAAAAGGCTTGTACATAGCATCTTGTACAAATCATATTAGTTTTTAGTATATATAAAAATTTTAGGGGGTTAAAACAAAAATTGGTTAAAATTTAAGGGGTTAAAACGAAAATTGGTTAAAATTTAAGGGGTTAAAACGAAATTAAGTTAAAGTTAGTATGTGCTTCAATAGCTTGTACCTTTCATACTTAAAAGGCTTGTACATAGCATATTGGTTTTTAGTATATATATATATATATATAATATATGAAAACGAAAACTTTAATGTGGAGTAAAAGTGCTTCAATAGCTTGTACCTTTCATGCTTAAAAGACTTGTACATAGCATCTTGTACAAATCATATTAGTTTTTAGTATATATAAAAATTTTAGGTGGTTAAAACGAAAATTGGTTAAAATTTAAGGGGTTAAAACGAAATTTAGTTAAAGTTAGTATGTGATTCAATAACTTGTACCTTTCATGCTTAAAAGGCTTGTACATAGCATATTAGTTTTTAGTATATATAAAAATTTTAGGGGGTTAAAACGAAAATTGGTTAAAATTTAAGGGGTTAAAACGAAATTTAGTTAAAGTTAGTATGTGATTCAATAGCTTGTACCTTTCATGCTTAAAAGGCTTGTACATAGCATCTTGTACAAATCATATTAGTTTTTAGTATATATAAAAATTTTAGGGGGTTAAAACGAAATTTAGTTAAAGTTAGTATGTGATTCAATAGCTTGTACCTTTCATGCTTAAAAGGCTTGTACATAGCATCTTGTACAAATCATATTAGTTTTTAGTATATATAAAAATTTTAGGGGGTTAAAACGAAAATTGGTTAAAATTTAAGGGGTTAAAACGAAATTTAGTTAAAGTTAGTATGTGCTTCAATAGCTTGTACCTTTCATACTTAAAAGGCTTGTACATAGCATATTGGTTTTTAGTATATATATATATATATAATATATGAAAACGAAAACTTTAATGTGGAGTAAAAGTTAAAAAATAGAAATTTTAGGGGTTAAAACGAAATTTGGTTAAAATTTAGGGGGTTAAAAAAAATTTGGTTAAGATTAGTATGTGCTTTAAAAGCTTGTACCTTTCATGCTTAAAAGACTTGTACATTGTACATTGCTTGTGGAGTAAAAGTTAAAAAATAGAAATGTTAGGGGGTTAAAACGAAATTTGGTTAAAATTTAGGGGGTTAAAAAGAAATTTGGTTAAGATTAGCATGTGCTTTAAAAGCTTGTACCTTTCATGCATAAAAGACTTGTACATTATAAGTTGGTTTTTAGTATATATATATAATGAGATATGTATGTAATGGTGGGTCGTGAAAGATCAATTTACCTTTTAGCTTTAAAGGTTTACCAATAACAAATAGATCTTTAAAAAGTTAATATTGATTAGGTTTGCTAACATAATCTTGTCTATGCAATGATACCTGTATGATAAAAATAACAAGTATTATCCACATCATGTTAGATTGCTAACCCATATTCTAGTATGTGTGTGTTTAGTCTCATTAATCATAACATAATCATACTTATTAACATCGAATTATGTCAATTCTTGAACACACAAAACATCTTTGTTGTCAAGCTTCACATAGGATGTAACAATATCACAATATTCTCAACCATATAACTTACAACACTTATAAACTATGAATGGTCATGAAAAACCCCAAATTTAGACCACTTCGTATATTAAACCAATTATCTTCCAAAAGAAAAATAAGTAACAACAATGTGAATACACACCAATAATCTAACGAAATTATCTACACAACAAAAAAAAATCATCAAAATCCATCAAGTATAACTCAAGTTATCGTCAAACAAATCCACCATAGAAACACACTAAACACTTTTGAGAACTCAAAACCCCAAAATCCCCACAAATTATCCACACTATCTGACTACTCTATCTTCCTTTCTCAACCGTCAATAAAAAACAATCCAACGGCCCATATTCAAAATTTTACAAAAAAACACCGATCCGTGTGATATACCATCCAACCAATCACATTTCAAATATCTTATTATTATTTTTTTTAACATTCAGTCGGAACACGACATCGGGAAAACCTCACCGTAAATGGTGAAGCCTTGCACGTACCCTAGACAACGAGATGGTTGACCATGGGCCGTTACAAGTGTTCAGGGAACCACATGGGGAGGAAAACCCCCAACTAAGCCGCCCGAAGGCACGACACTTAAATTGGGGTAAACCTTTGCCCCTTTCAGAGTCTCGAACCTGCGTGGGCAGGAAACGAAACCCCTCACAAGGGGACTTGGGTACCACCCAAAATATCTATTTAACTGCCCCCAAAACACACTCTCTTCTTACGAAACCGCCCATTCATTAATTGATTCTTACTCTCACTGTAAACCCTAATTTCAATGGCGCCCACATCTTCTCATCCTCCTTACTTTGAGGTAGCTCTATTTATTTATATTGATGTATTAATGTGTGTGTGTATATGTCATTATGAGAGCCTTTCTATTAAAGTCTCACTCTTTATAGTCTAAGATTAGCCATACCATTATAATGATTATGTATATATTTTTGCAATTTCATTGCTATATCATTCTAACCCAACAAGTCTATTAGAAGACAAATAGGAACATATTATTATAGAAATAAATTAAAAAAACGAAAAAGACTTTAATGATTTATGAATGTTGTTTTAGGTTTTTAAAACTTAATTAGTTATCTTTTTTTTTTTTTAAAAGGTGAATTTCGCTGGAAACTTCGTGTCGCGATTCGACAGCAGGAGGAGGTGTAGCATACGTTATCTTAACCGGGTCCGCGCTAGAGAGCTACCTCAAAGTAAAATGCCTATTTCAACCTATTAATTCGTCCGAAGGCACGACGACTAACAAGGGTAAACCCTACCCCTGGGTAATTTAGTTACTTAATTGTTTGTTTCTTTAAGTGGGTACAAATTTGAATATCGTGCTAACTGATCATTTTTGTTTATAGAAATGGGCCGTAGATTTTAGTAAGCAGACTTGTGATAGTTTGAAGTTGAATCACCCAGAGACGGAGGTTTGTCTCTTAGCTAAATTTATTTATGCGTTTTTTCTCTTCGTTTGTAGTTGCTAAAAGAATGGAAAAAGCTTTGTCAGCTTTTTTAATTGATTGGGAGTTGTTTTATTATATTAGGAGATATTCGTCATTATAATAAAACAACTCTCAATCAAAGAAAAACGCTGACAAAGCTTTTCCCACTCTTTTAGCAACTGAAGAAATTTTCAGCTGGCTCATTCCTCACCTGCATAAATTAATTATGCAACACAATTAATAAACGAAGAGAAAAAACGCATAAATAAATTTAGCTAAGAGACAAACCTCCGTCTCTGGGTGATTCAACTTCAAACTATCACAAGCCTGCTTACTAAAATCTACGGCCCATTTTCTATAAACAAAAATGATCGGTTAGCACGATATTTAAATTTGTACCCACTTTAAAAGAAACAAACAATTAAGTAACTAAATTACCCAGCTACCGTTTTACTGGCTCTAGTATTCACCGCCTTTCAAGGAATGGAATATTATCAAGCGCCCTTCACAATTTCGGATAGTATTTATGGTTCTACCTTTTTCTTAGCAACTGGCTTTCATGGTTTTCATGGAATTGGTTGAGCTTCATCATCTAATATTCATAATCATAAGAGGGCTAGTGATCCATCTTCCATCAATGGTTGATTTAGTTTCATTCAAAGCTGTTATATATACGAGTTGTTTAGAGTTTAAACATACATAATATTATTTTTGTATCCCATACTCTATGAATCAATATCTCGAGTTTAAAATTAAAAGAAAAGAAATGATAAGATTGGGTAGGGAAGGAGAAGAAAAAAAATTATATGAAATATAATGCATTCTTGAGTTTAAGAAAAAATGAAATAAAAGAAAAGAATCAAAAGGATTAATTACATTCTTGAGTTTAAATGAAAGGAAAAGAAAAGAAAAAATATATAGTTTTACAAATATACCCTTATTAAAAAAATTATTAGAAATAGATTGAAGGGTGAAGTAGTACTTTTACATAGTTATCATTTCTTTTCTTTCCAAATTATGCCAATTTGGCAAGAAAATTTTAAGACCAAAAATTCTTAAGTTTTCCTATCATTCAATTTCTTTTCTTTTATAAGAAAAACTCAAGAATAAAGATTTGACATTATTTTCTATCATTTCTTTCCTTATCCCATCTAAAAAAAACTCAGAATGTAGGTAAATGTTTAGAATGAAGCATCTCACCTTTTTGTCGTCCAAATAATTTATCAATATGTACTTGATCAATCTTTTATCGTTGGTTCTTTTGATTTGTAAGTTTTGCTGCAGTTTTATCCGTACATCAGTTATAAAATTTGTTAACATTTTTTATAAATCAACTTAGGAATGTAACTTGAAGTTAAAATATTAGTACTTTACGCATGTACCAAACTTAAAACAGGACATCCTGTAACATTTTCAAGTTAATATATGTTTGTTTTTATAGTTTTTGGTGTTATGTGTTGTGATACGTTTGAAAATAGGTTCTACATTTATAAAGTTTGTACTAAATTTTGGCATAAGGTCATGACAAGAAGAAAAAGATAGCCAATAACTTAATATTAGTTATTTACGAGTATCTCTTTTACCATGCTATTTAGTAACAAATCTGTGATATACAAATGAACATTAGCCAAACTCGAGCTCAAGATTGAGCCATGTTCATTTAATCTAGCAACTTTATAAATTAAGTTCGAGTTTGGCTCAACTTCAATCAACAAGTCAGTTCAATAAGTCAAGCTCATCGTGTGACATGTAGTTCCGCCCTCGTACAAAAGTATATAGTAATTTGCAGAAGTTTTAAAAAGTTGAACAAATTAATATGTTCAGTAAGTCAAGCTCATGTGATGAATAGTTCAGCGCTTATACAAGAATATATAGTATTTTTAATAAGTACAAAAAGTTCAGCAAATGTGTTCGAACGAATAAGAGGGTGTTTGTCATTCGCCAATCTTAGATTCTAATGACTTATTAACATTAGGTTACATATTAATCATTTGTTTACCATATGCTAAATTGTTAAAATGAAAAAATAAATACTAGGAATTCATTATGTTGGATTCGTATGTTCAGTTTGCACTTAGATTTTTAAATTGATACTTTATAGTTTATAATGCTAAACAAGTGAAGTAGGGTTGAAGTAAGAAAGTTTATGATAAGAAGCGACCTCACATATACACGGGATTGTATAGTGAAATTCTAGTCTCGAGTATCTGTTGAAGAGGCTCTCAGATCAAATGAAAGTAAACCCCATATTGCCGCTATCAAAGTCACCCTTATGCAGTTTAGAGGCATATATTGCTTTTCACAAGGAAGTGTTTGACAAAGAAGATTATAAAATGGTTGTAAAGGGTTACAAAAAGATGCAATATACAAGAGCAACATACAACAACTATATCTTATTTGGAGTTTTTTTCTTTTTACATTCCATCACACTAACCATTGAGCTAGTACATGAAGCCTACGAACACACATGTGAAGCAAAAATAAGCTTTTTTACATCAAGTGAAAGTGAAAAGTCGTAGATATCGGTAGTTGAGCAATATTTCACTCTCACACACACTACTACAAAACTGTAAAATACCGACGGATTTTTCCGACAGAAAAATTCCGTCGGAAAATTACGACGGATTACCGACAAAAGATCTTTTAATTTTTTAATCACACAATTTCTGACAGATTTCCTACGGAGATAAAAAGTCCGTCGGAAACAATAAATATTTCCTACAGATTTTCGACGGACTTCAAAAATCCGTCGGAAATCCGTAGGAAATATTTATTTTTAAATTTAATTATTTAATCCGTCGGAAATCCGTAGGAAATATTTATTTTTAAATTTAATTATTTAATCTGTCGGAATTTTCCTACAGATTTCCGACGGACTTTAAAAATCCGTCGAAAATCCGTAGGAAATATTTATTTTTAAATTTAATTATTTAATCTGTCGGAATTTTCCGACAAATTTTAAAAATCCGTCGGAAATCCGTAGGAACTATTATTGGTTAAAAAAATTTAAATTTAATTTTTTATCCGTCGGAAATCTGTCGGTAATTTCTGACAGATTTCCGACAGAGTTTAATAATCCGTCGGAAATAATTATTATTTTCGGCAGTTTTAACTAATTTTAAACATTTTTAGGCATTTTTAGTGAATTTTTAGACATTTTTAGGCATTTTTAAGTGACTTATTAACAATTAGGTCAAATATTTTTCAGCAATTTACTACATATTACCAATTGGGTTATACATTTGGGCCAACTGTTGAATCATTAGCAAATAGGTGGTCAAAAGTCTGTCGACGAAATAAGTTGAAGGATCTCTGAGCTCTCAAACGAAGTCAATTAAAGATAAGGTTGGTTAAGGAAAATAAAATTAAGTGAAATACTTAAAATTTAATCAATTAAAGATTTAATAAAAAAATTTGGTCGTGTTTATATCCGTTAAAAAGCTATTGAAAAGTTACATTTAAATATGTCGACAAAATGATTTAACGGGTCTCGAGTCTTCTTAAGTTGTCGGGTCAAACAAACTTAGATGAAAGTCAAAGACTAGGGTAAATAAGCCTTTATAATCAACAAAACCCTAACCTACCCACCCATACCCCTCTCATTTCTCACACACAAACATCTTCTTCCCTCTTCTCTCTTTGGCAGCCGCCCCCTCCCCTTTTTCTCTCTATTTTCGGCCAAGAACAACCACCATCAACCACCATCAATTTCTTCTTTTTCTTTTCGGATTTGGTGAGTTTATGATAGATCTAAGTGTTTAAATGGTTCTTCTTTCTAAAAATCACAAAATTTTACATATATATATGTATATATATATATATATATATATATATATATAGGGGTGGGATAAATTGAGTCCAACTTAATTTGAGTCCAAAAAGGGTCCATGTAACTTACACATGTGTAAGTTAACTTACACATGTGTAAGTTGTAAAACTTACACATGCGTAAGTTAACTTACACATGTGTAAGTCGTGGTGGCGGTGGTCGCCGTCGCCGGAAAATCATGGTGGTGGTCGGAGATGATGGTGGTGGTGGTAGGAGGTGGTTGGAATTTGAGGAGATGGAAGAAAATCAATGGACTCAAAATAAGCTGGACTCATTTTATCTTTTCCCTATATATATATATATATATATATGTAAATCGGCCATGTCTAGTTTCTTTCTCTCAACAACAAATTATCATCTATATCTCGATTTTTTGGTAAGAAAAGTAACAGGGTTTCAAGCTTAAACCGTTTTTGTGTGTTTAATCACTCGGTTTTTGTGTTGTTAATCACTCGGTTCAACTAAAACCGAAATATATATGTTTTTGTGTTGCTAATCTCTCTTTTCATCCTTTTTTTCTTGCGAATTAGATCTATTTATGGGTTAGTGTTTCGATTGGAGATTTTGTTCAGATCTAGGGTTGCTTTTGGGTCTTCTTCGCGATTCAGATATAGATCTAAAAGGTTGTCAATCTCTACTTTTTTTATTGGAGTTTTTCGTTCATATTTTGTGTTTATCTCTTTTTTTTTTTTTAGTTTTTGTTTGTATAATCTAAAAGGTGAACATATCTAATGTTTAATGAGCATCTGTTTTTATAAAAATTTTATAATTTTTTTTGAGTTTTGTTTTTTATAAATTCTATATTTATTCTTATTAGTTGCTGTTTTTTTTATAAATTTTCCATTATCTTATTAGTTTCTGTTTTTTAATTTTTTTTATATAGTTTTTATTTAATTCTACATATTTTTTTTTTGTTTCAGATCTAAATCAGTTGATTACAAAGGGTTAAATGGAAGAAAAAGAGATCCAAGATTTTGGCTGTATATAGATTAATGATGTTGTAAATGAAATTTGATTATTGTATAAATGGATTTTATTACATGTAAATGAGATTTATTTGTTGAATATTATTATAAATGAGATTTATTATGTTAATATTTGTTTTGCACCATTGTTTTATGGGATTTTAAAAATGGATATTAGAAAATTTTAATATTTTTTTATTTATTTTTTTATTTGGAATCTGTCGGAATTTTAAAATCCATCTAATAGTTAATCATAGTAAATATTCCGTCGGTAATTTTGTCACTAAATTTTGTATTTCCGACGGAAATTAATTATATCCTAAAAGTTTTCCCGACAAAATTCCGACAGAAAGATTCTGTCGGAAATAAAAGTTCCGACGGAAATTTCCGACCGAAATGGAATTACCCACGCAATTATTCCGACGGTCAATTTCCGTCGGAAATCCGTCAGTAAAGGCCTTTACCGACGAATTTCCGACGGAAAGTGGCCGTCGGAATAGTCCTGTTTTGTAGTAGTGACACCTACCCAAGAAGACCAACTAGTTTGAAGGTTACGTTTGTGAATTGCATCGATACAATGGGGTCCTGTTGACGATATGAAGATCTTAATTGCATGGTAGTCTAACAACTAGAGGCGACGACTTTATTTTGTGTTCAAATCCATTGTCGTTAGTTAATGTGTAATTCAACACTTTCTTTAACATGCATGAAATACTAAGTTCTTAAATGTCAAGTTTTATTATATGGTATATGCAATGTTCTTAAATGTCAAGAAATAATATCGATACCTAATGACGAATTTAATGAATAGGTGTTATATAGTTAATGATATGATATTGGTTCCTGCATTAATTGCTTAGGGGTATAATAGTGGATGATTGAACTTTCAGTAAGAGAGTTGTTTTGATTGGTTGTACTTTCGGGATATAGTTTACACATTTATTAGGAAACTCTAAAACCCGGTTAATTTAAAAAAATACATATGCTAAAGGGAACTGATATTCGTACCACATAATTTGATTAGTTTACCACACTGTATACATCTCATAACATACTGTACAAATAATTTATGCACAATTACGGTAGATTAATCAAATTATGTGGTACGAATATCACTTCCCTATGCTAAACTTCTCAATCATTTGCAAATAATTCACTTTCAAAAATAAAATTAGAAGCTCTAATTTTAAACTCGGTAATGTTTAGACCATCTATACTCACGAATCACGATTGACATCAATCCAATCTAAATCAAATTTACCTACGTTTACAGTTAAATCTAAAATCACGTTTTATTATATTAATAAAATTTATAATTACTTTTATCATTTTAAAAATAATTTATTTTTTAAAGTAAATAAATTACTTTTACACAACAAAATTTTTTTATAACTTACAACACTTATAAACTATGAATGGTCATGAAAAACCCCAAATTTAGACCACTTCGTATATTAAACCAATTATCTTCCAAAAGAAAAATAAGTAACAACAATGTGAATACACACCAATAATCTAACGAAATTATCTACACAACAAAAAACAAATCACCAAAATCCATCAAGTATAACTCAAGTTATCCCCAAATAAATCCACCATAGAAACACACCAAACACTTTTGAGAACTCAAAACCCCAAAACACCCCCAAATTCTCCACACTACCTTAGTACTCTATCTTCCTTTCTCAACCGTCAATATAAAACAATCCAACGGCCCACATTTAAAAACACCGATCCGTGTGATATGCCATCTGACCAATCACATTTCAAATACAATATTATTTAACTGCCCCCCAAACACATTCTGTTCTTACGAAACCACCTATTCATTCATTGATTCTTACTCTCACTATAAACCCTAATTTCAATGGCGCCCACATCTTCTCATCCTCCTTACTTTGAGGTAGCTCTATTTATTTATATTGATGTATTAATGTGTGTGTGTATATATATATATTATATATATATTTATATATATTTGTGTTTTAAAATTTGTTACTTAGTATAGGTTTTGATGATGTGAAATCTAATAATGCAGATGATTAAGGATGCAATTGTGACATTGAAAGATAGAACAGGATCAAGTATTCCGGCGATTACCAAATTTATAGAGGAGAAATACAAGGATTTGCCGCCCAATTTTAAGAAATTAGTGTCCGTACAGTTGAGAAAAAATGTTGCCGCTGAGAAGCTTGTGAAGGTCAAAGCTTCTTACAAGTTGCCGCCGAAGAATGCGCCGGCCGATTCATCTGCTCCGGCGCCGGCTAAAAAAGCTCCGGCGAAATCTATAGCCGCAGCAAAACCTAAAGCTAAGGCTAAGGCTAAGCCAGCTGCTAAGCCGAAAGCAGCCGCGGCTACCAAAGCCAAGCCGGCTGTTAAGCCGAAAGCAGCTGCGGCTACAAAAGCCAAGCCAGCTGCAAAGCCGAAAGCAGCCGAGGCTACAAAAGCTAAGCCAGCTGCCGAGCCGAAAGCAAAAGCGGCAGCTAAACCTAAGGCAGCTGCAAAGCCGGCGGCGAAGGCATCCAGGACATCGACCAGAACGACACCGAGTAAGGCAGCTGCGGCTAAGCCGGCGGTGAAGAAGGCAGCTGCTAAGAAGGCAGCAACGCCGAAGAAAGGAGCCGCAGCTACAAAGAAAGGAAAGAAGTGAGATCGTAGAGGGGTTGTTAGTGTAGTTTTTATTGGTTTTGTAGGGGGTTGTTGTGTAAATTTAGATTTGACTAGCGGTGGATTGAGGTGTATGGATGGATGTTGATTCTTTGTGTTTTACAGGGTATTTGGATCTTTTTTTAATATTGTCATCGAAATCGAAATCGAAATCTCATCGATCTGTCTTATCAAATTTTGTTCTCATACTTTTTTTAAATCTATATGTTTCGTTTAGTATTTTCACATATTTTTGAAGTAGTTAACACATGTAGGCTTAAAAATTATGTTTAGAAAATGCCTTAAAAATTATGTATAAAAATATATTGTTGCCATATGATTCATACATTTTCTTTTTTGTATTAGTTTTGCTATTTGTCTAATTAGCCAATCTTTAAGCCTATCTTTCTACTACATCAAACATTTTTCTTTTACATATCGACCTACTTAAGCCTTTTGCTACCTAAACTAGGAATGTGTTAATTGTTGTAACTAAGAAAGGCTAAGGTGTGAGGTAAAGTAAATCAATAATACACAATCGAAATTCGAAAGATAAATTTCTTATACCAAGTTTTATATGACACAAACGAAAATATTTACGGTTAAAGTTATAGAAGAAATATTTTGAAAGTCAAAATTGGGACGGATACATCACATTAAACTTACATCAATTTTTCCAACTAAATTTTATTTCTTGATTGTACCACAAATATTCAAGACTATGTTATGAATTATCTTTTCAATGCGAAGTGTGAATGTGTGATGTTAAAAGAGATGTTATTGTTTCTTGCCTTCCATAAACACCAACACGCCACAATCATAAATCCATAATCCCCTTCAAAGTGTGTAGGGAGGTCACACTCCAAAGTGGACGGAGGGAGTATATGTTTTTACCGCATCCTGCATTCCTGTGGGAATGTTTTTTGAATGAAGTCACCTTTAAAATAATAAAATAATTCTAAAGACATAAAGGTCTAAAACTGTTTTCGTTGTAGATTTAACAAAATGTGGACGAAAAGGTTATACAGATAATCAGATATATTTTAATTGGTTGGTTTTATACATATGGAATCAAAGTATTGGGTTGCTCAAAGTCATAAAATTAAACAATTGATTATGAATTGGCATTTTACGTTTTGAAGTTGTTTAATCAGTTATTTGATTAAATTGGTTTTATGGTGTCTCTGATGATCTGGTAAAGATCCTCAAAAATTCAACTTTATAAAAAATTTAGAGGATCCTCATCCGATGAGATGATACAACTAAAATAGATTGTTTTAACTTTTAACATAAACCTATACTTAAAATTAAATTAACTTACAATACGTACATGATATATAGAGTATGCACTTATGAATATGGATGGTAATTAAAGGTGTTCTTTTCGACTATCAAACAAACCAACTATAGTCACTATGATTTATAGCCTTTTCTACTTCAGAAAATTCTTTCTTCAAGCATGGGCATCATGTCTCTGTTGTTTTCTACAGATGATTTCTAGCTTTTTAACACAACAAACAAGTCCAGTCACACAATTGTTTGATGCAAAATTGCATTATTACTTGGAGACTTCAGCTTTCTGAATAGCATACTTGAGCTCTTTCTGAATACTTAACCTTGTAGGTGACATAACAATGTCTTTCCATACCGAGCCTTGTTCATTCGCTGGACTTGGTTTCTTATAAAGTTCATATATCGAGTCTGCTGTCTCGTTCAGCCTTTCTAACATCTTCAATATCTTTATTTCATCTGGATCAACCAATAATGTCTTTTCTTTGTCTTTCCATCCTATCAGCTTTTAACATGATCTTTCGCGTTAGAATATCACTATTTGGCCAAAATTGTACTTAAAAGAACATGAATTCTATTACATTGCTTTTGAAAGTATGTTCCTTAAAGCAGATGTACACATATATGTATATATATATATACCTTGGGTGGTCCTTCTAAAGCATTAGTTAGATATAATCTTGCGTTGTCTACAAGTTGACAGTATGTCACAAACGCCTTTGCAAATCGCTTGTGTGATGTTAACTGCGACCTGACCCTCACAGCTCTTCGGCACATAACAGCTCTCCTATTTAAAAAGAAAAAAGCAAAATGAAACACAATGGCATTTTAAACACAATAAACAAGATTAATCATATGATGATAACTTAAGAATACCTTATGCCTCTTATGACAGCTAAATAAGGATCACAAACAACACCAACTAGTTCTATCCTGTATGGTCTTCTTTTTTGATTACCATCTACTAACTCACTTTCTTCTTCAAGTTGTTCCCAATAGTTCTCAATTACACTTCCATCCGAGTTTACTTTGTAACCAGGCCCCATACGATAACGTTTTCGGTGAACATTTCTTGCCATTGTTATAGTTTGCACAACAAAAGGAACCCACGAGAGAGTCCCGTCCATAATCACGTCTCTACCTTCGTTTAGTGCTGTTACGAGGAGTGATGATGCTGCATCCGTGGACGATTGATGTACCTGTTATTTATGCCATTTCTTGTCAAATATATTTGTATATTCTAAACTACTTTCAGACAGATTGAAAAAAATGATATCTGTTACAGGGAACACCCGCCCAAAATCAACGTTTAAGAGCTTATTGACAGAACGTAACCGCGAAATTTGAAGAGAAAGAAAGAAGGACATGCCAGTTCAGCTGTATGAAGCATGTCATGATGGCCTCTCTTGCTAAGAGCTCTATAAATAACATCAGATTCTTTGAATGCATCTGCCTCTATCACAACAGCATTTGCGGATGCTCCTGCCCAAAATGGCCTGTCCACATAATAAAGTATCATTACTGCAAACATTTTCTACAACTCATTATATGGTTTTTATCTGTTTGTTATCTACTTGTTTATATATATAATAATTAGTTTGTTTGTCTTGAAATTGCTTACTCTTTAAGAAGGTCTTTAAGAACAGTACTCTTTCCGGCTCCCATGCCACCACCCATAAAAAGGAGAAGTGGACTACGATCTTTGTGTGCCATTGGAACCATAACATCAGTACATTGTGAATCGTCTGCAGATACAAGGCCTATCGCCTTCATTTCCTCTACTAACGTTGTGAACACCCGTGCTACTTTCAGGTTCTTTGTCACCCTCTCAAACCTCTGTTCCCTATCTCATTTCAAACAAATTGAAATGAAGATATCCTTTAAATTAAAATGGCGTCGCCAGAACAATGAATTTACTTTTCTTGCAGATAGAAAACAAAATTGTACCTCGTGGCTTGCATGACTATGTTCTTGAGCTTCTTTTTCGGCTCATGTCCATCAGGGCCCAAAACCTGAAATATCATAACCGAAATTTGGTCTGTAAGGTCATGAATAACAATGTTTGGATGTGCATTTTGAAAGCCATTATGTAACGTTGGACAATCAGTTGTAATAAAACGTTGGACAATCATAATAATCAATTGAATGTTTAGAAAATTTTGATTATCCAGAAAATTATAGATAAGTTAAGATTATATAAATACATTCACTCTAGCAAATTAGTTTTGCTAACATTTGAGACTATATAGTGATCATATATGTTACCAAAACAACAGGAACTCCACGTTGAAAAAGCAATAATTAGATAACTATATTCGTAACACTTCAAGACCACCCACAAGAGATATATGTTTGTTTTGGAACAAAAAAGAGGGCCGATGACCGTTCTTGTACCTGGCTGATCATGAAAGAAGCATGGCTCCAATGAAAAGCAAAGTAACTAAGAATACATCTCTCAAATTCCTCAATCAATTTTATAAACAGAGAATCAGCCTGTGGATTATCTGCGAAAAACGAATACATCTCTTCCTCACACCCTTCTTCTTTCCTGATATAATCAGAAGCTAATTTGCACATATATGGACATTCTCGGTTATCATGAAAACCCATCTGTCTAGCTGCATTGATCGATACATACATATATATATACACACACATTAATATACATCGTGGATACACACAATTTTTTTAATAAACGTTGGATTGTTTTTATACCTACATAATCAGGAAATCTCTCCATCTTCAATGGTTGTCTGGTTTTAGAAACTCGTATCCACGGTATGATCTTTTGGTTGCTTATTTTCCCAAAACGAATGTGCATTGCAGCTGCAATTATCAAACCGATAGAAGATGCTAATATGATTTGTGTATATATATTGTCGTCGTCAAAGAAATCACATAAAAACTCTTTTGCTTCGGATACAATTTCTTCAAGTATCTCCATGAATGAGATATAGATTTTGTGTTTTTTGACAGGGATTTGGGAAGAAAGTTTTGGATCCGAAAATTGCAGAAAGATGAAAATAAGAGGAAGAGAGATTGGTATGGAAGTTGTGTAAAATTATTTTGTTTCTGTTATGTGTGGTTACATGCATAAATTCTAATAAATTTGATCATTGTAACAATAATTAATATATTTAATGGAAATAATAAGAAATATATATAGATATATAGAGATAGAGACTTACTATTGCACGAAATGTGTAAGAGCATAGTTGTATATGGAGCATGGAATAAACAAATTTGTTTTGTCCAATTATAGTCATTTCACATTTCTTATAGTTTATCAAAATAGAATAGAAAAAAGAAGTGAGAGAACTGGCAAGGGACATATGTGTCATTTGACCAAGAATGTAACCTACACTTAAGAGAGAGGGGTATACCAGCACCGTGAAGGGCATGGAGACAGGGGAGCCTAGCGTGGCGTGATGAGCAGCATACACAGCCCTGTGTGTGCAGGGCGCAGTAGATTTGGAGGAGCCAGCAAGGTATGGGTGCCGAGTATAGAGAAAGTAAGGGTGCTTGGGGCCTTTTGATGGTTAACACCAACCTTTTTTTTGGACACAAAAAAATAGTCTTTTTGAAAGTGGTAAAGGTAGAGATTTTGAAGACAAGATGAGACCTTTTATCCAGGATTAGTTTAGAAGTTGCAGAATGTTTTTAGTCAATCAGTTGAAATCCTCTGGAGTCATTTACCTGAAAATATCCAACGTTTAGTTTCAACTTCGATAGGCTGTGTCATCAACCTCACCTCTAATTGAGCCGTTTCGACTCCATCTTTAGTTTTGACTTTTGAATAGGTTTTTTTTTTGTTTTTTTTTTTTTTTTTTTTTTTTTTTTTTTTTTTTTTTTTTTTTTTTTTTTTTTTTTTTTTTTTTTTTTTTTTTTTTTTTTTTTTTTTTTTTTTTTTTTTTTTTTTTTTTTTTTTTTTTTTTTTTTTTTTTTTTTTTTTTTTTTTTTTTTTTTTTTTTTTTTTTTTTTTTTTTTTTTTTTTTTTTTTTTTTTTTTTTTTTTTTTTTTTTTTTTTTTTTTTTTTTTTTTTTTTTTTTTTTTTTTTTTTTTTTTTTTTTTTTTTTTTTTTTTTTTTTTTTTTCTTTTTTTTTTTGAATAGGTTTTTTTTTTGTGTTAAAAAAAAAGTTTCGGATTAGTCTGACATGGCAAAAATTCTGTAACCTTGCATGAAGCATATAAACTAGATACACAAAATCACACCTAAAACCAGAGCAAACTTGTAAGGCCATCTCTAATGGAATTATCAGTTTGCCTAAGCAAACCGGCTACCTCAACAACACATCAGCAAACAGTTCCAACACTAAACTAACAAACTGAATTCATTTTGACTCCAACCCAGCATACTGAAACTCAGTTTGCCCAAGTCATATCATCATTCATATTAAATTAAAAAACACATTATATTATCTAAAAAGCATAATATTAGATTCAAAAACTTTTAGACTTTTAAGTTTGAATGGTTTTCATGCAAGAAAACAAACAACGGGTCCACATGAATGTTTGCTACCAATTTGCCCTCACACAAACTGGTTCTACAAATTGTGAGACAAATTGATAGTCCAGTGCCAACAAACTGGTTCTACAAATTGTGAGACAAATTGAAAGTCCAATGCCAACAAACTGAAGTCCAATTCGCCATTCAATTTGCACGCCGGCATCATAAACCTGTTGGAGATAGCCTAATATTCCAAGGAAGATGACATCTAATCATTTTATAGACATTTACATAACAGATGGTTTCATTAAGACTTAAAACAAATCAAAACTACGATACTGGAATTTGTAATAGCAAAATATACTCTCTACAATGCTCTGCAAAGTTTAAACGATATATACCATTGTCTAATAGACAAGAAACACATGTAGAAGGATTAATCAAACATATTCCTTATTTAAAATATACAAGCACAAAAGATTATATCCACGTACCATTATACCAATAAACAATCATATCATATAGGAGCAGAACAAGTAGTTCTAAAATGACCTGTCTGGTTGCACCGACTACAATGCACAATCCGTTTCACACGCCCTCTATCTTCTGACCGAACTCTCCTCTTTCTTGGTCTTCCTGGGGGTCGGAGTGACTTTGGTGGATTAATAATAACCTCTGTCACACTGTTACTACCTTCTCCTTGTGGAACTCCATCCAATAGCATTTCTTTCCATAGGTTTTTATCAGGAACCGGATGAATTGTCTGCGAGTATGCTTTCCTATAAGTTGCAACCGTGAAACAACTTTCAGTAAACCGGTGAACATTTTGTCTACAAGAAAGAAGAGCTGCCACTGCATGAGCACATGGCAGCCCGTAAAGCTGCCATCCCCTACACAAACAACACCGGTTCCTAATATCAACAATGTTTGTCCCTTCGTGTGAAATAACCTCAAATTCAGCCTCATTTGCTTTGAGAACTTGATATGTTTGGGCCCGGTCAATGGCTTCCAAGACCCGTCTTTCTGCAGTAGGAACAAGTATCGAAGTCCATTGCATACTGGCTTCACGTCGTTCGTTGAACCATGTCATCAGTTGCCTACGAATACATTCCATCATTTGAATTATGGGAAGGCCAGAAGCTTCAAGAATCCACACATTTAATGATTCTACAATGTTAGCTGTCAAATGGCCAAAGCGGGTTCCTTCAAAATAAGCTGTGGCCCATAAACGGGCAGGGACCCGCCTAATCCAATAAGCAGCTTCTTGAGATATCTCTTCAATTTCCAAGATTTTGGATTCAAATTCCATAACGGTAAGCGCATTGGCTGCATCCCATAAAAGGTTAACAAGCATAGTGTTATTGAACTCTTTTCTGAAACTTTCACTAAGATGACGCATGCAGAATCCATGAAAAGCTGTTGGAAAATTGGCTTCCACACCGTCAACAACACTTTTTTGTCTGTCGGATAAAATAGTGAGCCTCGGCATGTTTTCCGTGTTGATTTCTAACAAATTATGCAATTCAGAAAGAAACCACATCCAATTGTCGTTATTTTCTTCATCAACCACCCCGAAAGCCAAAGGAAACAAAGCGCCATCACCATCAAAACCGGTTGCAAAAAGTAATGTACCGAGATACTTGCTTTTCAAAACGGTGCTGTCCAGCCCAAGAAGCGGTCTACAAGCATTTAAAAACCCGTAAATTGAAGCTTGAAAAGATATAAATAACCTTTGAAAACAGTTATCACTGGGATTCACATAAACTGATGCTATGCTGTCGGGATTTGTCCGTCTGACTTGATCACAATACTGAGGTAAAAGACGGTAATCTTCTTCAAAAGATCCTCGTAAAGCGGCCATAATTCTCTCTTTACCTCTCCATGCTTGTTTATATGACAATGTAATCCCATGGACACGGTGAATCTCTTCCAGTATCTCCTTTGGTTTGCATTGTGGATTTTCTTTTAACCGCTGTTCAACAGAATTAGCAACCCACTGAACCGAAGCCTGTTGGTGACCGAGGTGCGCGATTCCCCCACAGGTGTGGTCACCATGGATGGTTCGGATGGTGAAAGTCGGGACACCTGGAAGCTTAGCTGCGTGTATTCTCCATGGGCAGCCTTCACTAGCACACTTGGCAGTGAAACGTGTTTTGTCAGATTTAACAGTTTGTATCTCGAAATGCAGAGCAATCGCGGTATGTCTTAACGCCCTTCGACAGTTTGTAACATCGGGAAACTCTTGACCAACCATTAGTTCATAGTTTGGAGACGGGGCTAATGTTCTGCTTTGGATGACTGGGGTTGTGACAACGAGATCAGGGTGTTGGGCTGTTAAAGGAACCATACCCATTTCAGGGTGTGGATGCATCACGAGGTCTAAGTTTTCATCAAGCTCGTGGTTATTTACACCCGCTAATCCGTTGCTATCAGATAAACCTAATGGCACTTGATCAGAAAGAACCAAATGGGAATCATGATTTTTTGTTCTGTCTTGGTCACGATCAATACCACGATCAAGATTATCCCCTTCATCAATTTCATCATATCCGTTATCATGTCGATTGCCATCATCATGGTTCAGTAGTAATTCATGGTCATGACCATGTCCATGACTATGTCCCAAATGCATATCTTGATTATGATTCTGGCCTGATTTTATGTCGTGCTTGTGGCTGTGGGGACCTAATCCCATATTACGGTTCTGTCCAACCACTAAACCCTGACCATGACTTGAAACCAATTGCTGGTTTTGAACCAATGACATATCCCGCCTTTGCCCAATAAGCATCTCATGGTTGTCCATGATATATCTATTACCCACAATACTTTCAACTAAACTCCCGGATCCACAAGAGAAGAAACATCAAATATCCTGTTTCAGCAAAACATTACAATCAAATTCCCTCTCGTATTACAATCTACCATAATCAAATCATAGACCGATACATGCATATATTCCACCGAAAACACCGAGTTAAAGAACACTAACTAGTTAACGATAAGCAGCTACATAAATTAACATACATCTATACTTCTATACTATTAAGACAATGGGCTTTAAATGTAGGAAACGGGAATCAACATCTAGATCATCCCTTGATCTACCTACCACACAACTAAACACTTCGATTACTTTCCATATATAAGCTACAAAGGACACAAAAACTACATCGATTTTCTGTATCCTTTCTTACGAGAAAACCCACATCCTCAAAATTATCTTCTCCTTTATGATACCACTGCCACATTGTACGTGAACAAGGCCAGTACTCAATATATGAATAATATTTACCTATTTTTGCTAAACACTTATAAAAAGTTCATCTTTTATGTTAAAAAGATGCCAGAATGTACAGATTACATGAAGGTCATCCATAGAGTGGGTGTTATAATGCGCATTTTCCAAACGGTTATCATATATATTTATGATTTCAACTATTATAATAAGTAGATACTAAGTTACTTAAAACTATTAAAAAGTTAATCTTTTAACAATTTATCCCAATCAGTGGCGGAGCTATGTGGTGGCCAAGGGTGGCCATGGCAACCCCACAATTTTTATAAAACTCTATTTTTCTAGTACTATTTCCATGTATTTTTCTAGTTTAAAGGCAATTGGCAACCCCAGACCCGTATAATTTATTTTTGTAGTTTAAGTTTACATATGTTAGTATCATGAAAACTGTTCGGCGACCCCAGGTTGAAAATCCTGGCTCCGCCACTGATCCCAATAATCAATTTTCGTCCAGAAACTCCCCAACCAAATAATCACACAATCCAGCTTACGATAACAATTACTACTTAAAATCGCAATATCGGCTTCATAACACATCAAATAATGCCCTAGAAAACTAAAAAAAAAAAAAAAAAAAAAAAAAAAAAAAAAAAAAAAAAAAAAAAAAAAAAAAAAAAAAAAAAAAAAAAAAAAAAAAAAAAAAAAAAAAAAAAAAAAAAAAAAAAAAAAAAAAAAAAAAAAAAAAAAAAAAAAAAAAAAAAAAAAAAAAAAAAAAAAAAAAAAAAAAAAAAAAAAAAAAAAAAAAAAAAAAAAAAAAAAAAAAAAAAAAAAAAAAAAAAAAAAAAAAAAAAAAAAAAAAAAAAAAAAAAAAAAAAAAAAAAAAAAAAAAAAAAAAAAAAAAAAAAAAAAAAAAAAAAAAAAAAAAAAAAAAAAAAAAAAAAAAAAAAAAAAAAAAAAAAAAAAAAAAAAAAAAAAAAAAAAAAAAAAAAAAAAAAAAAAAAAAAAAAAAAAAAAAAAAAAAAAAAAAAAAAAAAAAAAAAAAAAAAAAAAAAAAAAAAAAAAAAAAAAAAAAAAAAAAAAAAAAAAAAAAAAAAAAAAAAAAAAAAAAAAAAAAAAAAAAAAAAAAAAAAAAAAAAAAAAAAAAAAAAAAAAAAAAAAAAAAAAAAAAAAAAAAAAAAAAAAAAAAAAAAAAAAAAAAAAAAAAAAAAAAAAAAAAAAAAAAAAAAAAAAAAAAAAAAAAAAAAAAAAAAAAAAAAAAAAAAAAAAAAAAAAAAAAAAAAAAAAAAAAAAAAAAAAAAAAAAAAAAAAAAAAAAAAAAAAAAAAAAAAAAAAAAAAAAAAAAAAAAAAAAAAAAAAAAAAAAAAAAAAAAAAAAAAAAAAAAAAAAAAAAAAAAAAAAAAAAAAAAAAAAAAAAAAAAAAAAAAAAAAAAAAAAAAAAAAAAAAAAAAAAAAAA
The DNA here is from genome assembly GCA_034093135.1 of Erigeron breviscapus. Taxonomy (NCBI): domain Eukaryota; kingdom Viridiplantae; phylum Streptophyta; class Magnoliopsida; order Asterales; family Asteraceae; genus Erigeron; species Erigeron breviscapus. Next base: position 100,583,364 of record CM067167.1, on the reverse strand, counting down.
AAAAAAAAAAAAAAAAAAAAAAAAAAAAAAAAAAAAAAAAAAAAAAAAAAAAAAAAAAAAAAAAAAAAAAAAAAAAAAAAAAAAAAAAAAAAAAAAAAAAAAAAAAAAAAAAAAAAAAAAAAAAAAAAAAAAAAAAAAAAAAAAAAAAAAAAAAAAAAAAAAAAAAAAAAAAAAAAAAAAAAAAAAAAAAAAAAAAAAAAAAAAAAAAAAAAAAAAAAAAAAAAAAAAAAAAAAAAAAAAAAAAAAAAAAAAAAAAAAAAAAAAAAAAAAAAAAAAAAAATAGGAAGAAAAAAAAAAAAAAAAAAAAAAAAAAAAAAAAAAAAAAAAAAAAAAAAAAAAAAAAAAAAATAAATAAAATACAAAATTAAGAAAGAATTACCGAAATTACAACGGATCAGATGATAAAGAAGCCTGAATTTGGGGAAGAAGTGATAATTGTACAAAGAATTCCAATTGTTGGATAAATAAACCTGCAAAAGATACATATACATATACATATTATATTATTATTTTTTATAATAGAGTGTGTAAATAGATACAATAATACTGTAATAATGATAATTAGGGTTTTGAAATTGGGGGGTGTTTTATAATTGGGGAAATTGGGCGGGTGAAGTGAGGGAGGGGTGAAATACCTGAAACAGGGCTGGAGGGATGCCACAGAAAAAGGGTAAACAAGGGGCACAATTGGGGAACCGATGGAAAAATCAATTCCTTTTTATTATATTGAGAGACAAAGAGAGAGCAGAGCAGGGGTATTCTTATCCGATTCATTGATTTATTTTTATTTTTCCTTTTTTTAATGAGAGGGTATTTGCGTCACCCACTTTCCTTTCTTTATCTATATCAATAAAATATTTTGTCTGATTCCTTTTTTACCCCCTCTAGCTCTCATTTATCGTTTCTAAATTGACACGAGTATCCCCTCAACCTTTTTTTTTTTATTTAAAAAAAAAGAATTTAACAGCAGTATTCCCTCAACTTGAATAGCATCAAAGAAATAGATGGACTTTTCTTTATTTAATTCTTTTTAAAAACTGCTTTTTTGAATTAAACGAGGTTCGTCATCCGGGCGTTGCCCCGGAGACATTACATATATTGTGTGAGGTTATTTTAAAATTTATAATTTGTTCCCAAAATAACCTATGTTCACCTCTGTAAACATATAATGTCGTTGTTCATAAACGACATGTACTTTTGAGGTTGGTCAAACCTCCTAACCAAATACGACTCCTAAACAAATAAATTAGGCGGCCAGTAAAAAATACTAACTTAAAACAAATACTACATCCACCTACGTCCGTTAGAGAAATAGAGTTGATTTAGTGAAAATTTTGTAAATCCCGTTAGACACTCAAATAGCTTTTAACAATTGTTAACGACTGTTAAACAAAGGGACGTAACTCTTAGTTAGGGAAAAGGACCTGATGTACAAATTTTTTTCCAACTCCAGTTAAACACCCAAATAAAATCTAACGGTCGTTAATGATTGTTAGAGCTTATGTAATATTTGTTAACGACAAGGGCCGTTGTTGTAAAAGTTTTAACAAAAGGGATGAATTTGCAAAAAAGTTATTAAAAGAATAAAAAATTGTTCCACGTATTTCCGTACTTCCATTTTTAGTATATACAGTAATGTATGCAAATTGATAAGACCTGCTCATTTGAATCTTGTTATTTAGTGCATATAAACAAAATAACCCAAACGGGACAATGATTTCAGGCATGGATATTTTGGAATCAAGGTGGGAAGTCGCAAGTCGCAACTTGTGAAAAACCCTAGCCAACTTTAAGCCATGTATTTCTTATCACGGCCCTGAAACAAAGTTGTTTCTTTCACAAACCCGACAAAGTTGATAACCAAGAAAATGCTATTATGACTTTCGAAGTATCTTTTGCTCATGCCAAGGTCACATTGAACGAAAAGCAAATCGCTTGTTATATTGAAACTGCGTTGCGTGTGTTCTGTCAGGGTCTCTTGAGAATGCTTTGGAAAAAACATAACATAACTCTTAATTAATGTGATCTAGTGCTCATGCTGTTGATATTGACTTGAATGTTGTCAAATAATATGACTCGGCAGAAGTAATCACTCTTGATGGTTTATACCCGATAGGCCGATATTGCTTTCAAGGAATTTTGGCATGTGAACTACTACAACAATTTCATGGTCAAAAGGATAAAACTAGCTGTTGAGTATTTAAGTTTCAAATGTTACTATTTTATTTATTTAGATTAGATATGCACCATCCAAATAAGATGCGATGGATGCAAATTTCCAAATCCAATGTCACGTCATTAGTGATCTTCTTTAATACGAGTATATAGCAACATTTAACACTTGCATATTATAATTTGATGCATTTTCATTTTCAAATGTTTAATTTTTTTATTACCTAATATATTGGCTAAAGGCAGTCAATATAGGTGAACATATCGGTCAAACCTAACTAACTTAACAGCTTATTTTTCACTAATATATGTATTTACATTTACACTTATATTAATGTAGAGTTGTCAGCACGGAGTTATTAAAAAATATTGCTTTCCAATTTCCTCAAACTCTATCACTAATTTACTTTCATTCTTTATAATCAAGTGAAAGTTCAATTAGATGAACCATTAAACAGAATTTACATTTTAATCTTTACATTATTAGAAAAGGAATACGTACAGTACAACACAATCACACAACTTTTATACAAACATACAAATCTTTAATATGAATTAATTAATAAAGGATCTACAAACATATACTAGTAATACTTATACAAACATTTGGATCACTAGCTATCATCAGATGATCATCTTACCCGGCCCGTTTTTCAATCCATACAGGAAATCCATCTTTCATCTTCGCCGTGAAAGAAGCGAAGTAAACCGGCTCAACACCGTCATCCATAACCGGAACCACCTTAAAACTTTCCAAAACACCGGCCACGACTCTCTTCATCTGCAAAAATGCCATCTCTTTCCCCAAACAAACTCGCGGCCCAGCCTGGAACACCGGATACTCAAAGACATCCTTTGGTTTAAACACCCAACGACCCGAAACAATATCTCTCGTTAACCACCTTTCTGGCCTAAACTCCGCGACATCAGGACCCCAGATGTCCTCAGACCATCCCATTGCATAAACATGATACGTCACGGGACATCCTTTTTTAACAAAAGTTCCGTCGGGCAAAACGTCATCTTTTGCAGCTTGTTTCCCGTTTATCGGCACAGGAGGATACAACCTCATGCTTTCACATAGGGCAGCATGAGTGTAAACCATATCTTTCACTTCTTCATAAACCGAGTTTTTATTTTTCTCATTTACTATTTCTTTTAAAATCTCTTTTTCGACTCTAGGATTTTTGTGAACTAGCCAGAAGAACCACGTCAGTGCAGCTGACGTGGTATCTCTTCCGGCTAGTATAAAGCTGATAACAATATCAGCAACAAAGTTTTCATCAGAATGACCCGAGACTAGAAACCGATGAAGCAGGTCCACCGAATCAAGAGACGATTTTCCTTCAAGTTGCAACTTTTTTTCTTTGGTTACTTTGTTAGCGAATTCTCGAATGATAACGACAGCATCACGAAGTCGTTTCTCCGAACCAACGTTGAGAAAGCGCTTAAGTTTCCATATCAACGGAAGATTTGAGCGAATTCTTCCAGTTGTGATCAAAACAGCTTCTTCGAAAGCAGTAGCGAATATAGCTTCAGGAAGTGAAGGAGTTAAATAAGCAGGATCGTATCCGAATGCAATCTTACATATATTATCAAACGCAAATCTTTGCAGTATATCTTGGAAGTCAAGAATCGTAGTTTTTGTAGCTGCAGAGGTTGTTAGGATCGGCAGCAGGCGATCGTTGAGCTCGGTGTCTACAACGTGTTCGACGAAGTTTCTCAGAGACTTTGTATTAAACTCGTGACTCGAAAGTTGTCTTTGAAACTTCCACTCATCACCATCAATATTGAAAATGCCTTCTCCAAGTAAATCATAGCCAATGTTTCTAGCTGGCTCGCCTTTCGGGTATAAATGGAAGTTAGTCTTGAGCATGTGTCGAACGACGTCGGGGTTAGAGGTGATGACACGGACACGGCCTAGAGGGCGGTGTAGCATCACGGTTTTTGTCGGGCTGTGGTTTTTTTTTTTTTTTTTTTTTTTTTTTTTTTTTTTTTTTTTTTTTTTTTTTTTTTTCTTATTTTTACCACTTAACTTATTTTTTTTTTTTTTTTTTTTTTTTTTTTTTTTTTTTTTTTTTTTTTTTTTTTTTTTTTTTTTTTTTTTTTTTTTTTTTTTTTTTTTTTTTTTTTTTTTTTTTTTTTTTTTTTTTTTTTTTTTTTTTTTTTTTTTTTTTTTTTTTTTTTTTTTTTTTTTTTTTTTTTTTTTTTTTTTTTTTTTTTTTTTTTTTTTTTTTTTTTTTTTTTTTTTTTTTTTTTTTTTTTTTTTTTTTTTTTTTTTTTTTTTTTTTTTTTTTTTTTTTTTTTTTTTTTTTTTTTTTTTTTTTTTTTTTTTTTTTTTTTTTTTTTTTTTTTTTTTTTTTTTTTTTTTTTTTTTTTTTTTTTTTTTTTTTTTTTTTTTTTTTTTTTTTTTTTTTTTTTTTTTTTTTTTTTTTTTTTTTTTTTTTTTTTTTTTTTTTTTTTTTTTTTTTTTTTTTTTTTTTTTTTTTTTTTTTTTTTTTTTTTTTTTTTTTTTTTTTTTTTTTTTTTTTTTTTTTTTTTTTTTTTTTTTTTTTTTTTTTTTTTTTTTTTTTTTTTTTTTTTTTTTTTTTTTTTTTTTTTTTTTTTTTTTTTTTTTTTTTTTTTTTTTTTTTTTTTTTTTTTTTTTTTTTTTTTTTTTTTTTTTTTTTTTTTTTTTTTTTTTTTTTTTTTTTTTTTTTTTTTTTTTTTTTTTTTTTTTTTTTTTTTTTTTTTTTTTTTTTTTTTTTTTTTTTTTTTTTTTTTTTTTTTTTTTTTTTTTTTTTTTTTTTTTTTTTTTTTTTTTTTTTTTTTTTTTTTTTTTTTTTTTTTTTTTTTTTTTTTTTTTTTTTTTTTTTTTTTTTTTTTTTTTTTTTTTTTTTTTTTTTTTTTTTTTTTTTTTTTTTTTTTTTTTTTTTTTTTTTTTTTTTTTTTTTTTTTTTTTTTTTTTTTTTTTTTTTTTTTTTTTTTTTTTTTTTTTTTTTTTTTTTTTTTTTTTTTTTTTTTTTTTTTTTTTTTTTTTTTTTTTTTTTTTTTTTTTTTTTTTTTTTTTTTTTTTTTTTTTTTTTTTTTTTTTTTTTTTTTTTTTTTTTTTTTTTTTTTTTTTTTTTTTTTTTTTTTTTTTTTTTTTTTTTTTTTTTTTTTTTTTTTTTTTTTTTTTTTTTTTTTTTTTTTTTTTTTTTTTTTTTTTTTTTTTTTTTTTTTTTTTTTTTTTTTTTTTTTTTTTTTTTTTTTTTTTTTTTTTTTTTTTTTTTTTTTTTTTTTTTTTTTTTTTTTTTTTTTTTTTTTTTTTTTTTTTTTTTTTTTTTTTTTTTTTTTTTTTTTTTTTTTTTTTTTTTTTTTTTTTTTTTTTTTTTTTTTTTTTTTTTTTTTTTTTTTTTTTTTTTTTTTTTTTTTTTTTTTTTTTTTTTTTTTTTTTTTTTTTTTTTTTTTTTTTTTTTTTTTTTTTTTTTTTTTTTTTTTTTTTTTTTTTTTTTTTTTTTTTTTTTTTTTTTTTTTTTTTTTTTTTTTTTTTTTTTTTTTTTTTTTTTTTTTTTTTTTTTTTTTTTTTTTTTTTTTTTTTTTTTTTTTTTTTTTTTTTTTTTTTTTTTTTTTTTTTTTTTTTTTTTTTTTTTTTTTTTTTTTTTTTTTTTTTTTTCTTTTTTTTTTTTTTAATACATGAACAAAGAATAAATCTCAATTTATCACCAGAAACCTTAATCTATTCTCAAATAGATTAGAAACAATCAACCACAAAATCACACTTGCTAGTCAAGTATGATTCACTCAACTATTTGTTGAATGTTCTATTACAATCAATAATCAAAAACCTAGATTATTATTACAGATCATTAAGCAGATATATATATTTGTATATATATATATCGAATAAAGATAGAGAGAAAAATATGTGTGTGTGTATTTTAGATTTAGGGTTCTTAACCCTATAATCTATATATATATATATATATATATATATATATATATATATATATATATATATATATATATATATATATATATATATATATATATATATATATATATATATATATATATATATATATATATATATATATATATATATATATATATATATATATATATATATATATATATATATATATATATATATATATATATATATATATATATATATATATATATATATATATATATATATATATATATATATATATATATATATATATATATATATATATATATATATATATATATATATATATATATATATATATATATATATATATATATATATATATATATATATATATATATATATATATATATATATATATATATATATATATATATATATATATATATATATATATATATATATATATATATATATATATATATATATATATATATATATATATATATATATATATATATATATATATATATATATATATATATATATATATATATATATATATATATATATATATATATATATATATATATATATATATATATATATATATATATATATATATATATATATATATATATATATATATATATATATATATATATATATATATATATATATATATATATATATATATATATATATATATATATATATATATATATATATATATATATATATATATATATATATATATATATATATATATATATATATATATATATATATATATATATATATATATATATATATATATATATATATATATATATAATATTATATTATATATACATATATAATCAAAAACCTAGATTATTATTACAGATCATTAAGCAGATATATATATTTGTATATATATATATCGAATAAAGAGAGAGAGAAAATTATGTGTGTGTGTATTTTAGATTTAGGGTTCTTAACCCTAAATCTGAATGACATGAAGTATATATACACACACAACTATTGACAAATTACAACATTAGTCCCTGTACTTCAATCTTCTTCCAAACGTACAGCTCCAGTCCTTATAAGCATAAAACTCACACTCCAAGTCCTCCTGCAACACTAATCATACAATAAGCTAAACAATAACAAGACATTATATGATAATTGATAAGCAGATCAAGAGAATGAGATTATAACTTCAACATCCCCCCTTAATCTTATTCTCAAATAAGTTAACAAGCTTTAGTTTGTTACAAATAATCTCATGAGTTTTTGTATCCAACCCTTTTGTTAGAATATCTGCTATATTTAAAGCAGACTCTATTTTCTCAGTTTTGATAACACCAGCAAGTATCTTTTCTCTAACAAAATGTAGATCAATTTCAAGATGCTTTGTTCTTTCATGGAACACAGGGTTGGTAGCAATCTTAATTGCAGATTTATTGTCACAAAACAACTTAACAGGCAATACATTAGTAACTTGTAAATCCTGCAAGATTTTCACAATCCAAATTATTTCACAAGTAACAGAAGCCATTGCCCTATATTCACCTTCAGTAGATGACTTAGATATAGTGTTTTGTTTCTTACTCTTCCAAGATACCAAAGAACCACAAAAATATACAAAGTAACCAGTAACTGACCTCCTGCTTGAAATGCATTTGGCCCAGTCAGAGTCAACATAGGCTTCAAGATTAAAAGAATCAAACCTGCTGATCAAGATACCTTTCCCAGGTGCACCTTTTAAGTATCTCAATACTCTAAGTGCAACTTTAAGATGTGAAGCAAGAGGTTTATGCATAAACTGGCTTAAGCAATGAACAGTATATGCAATATCAGGTCTAGTATGAGTCAAATAAATAAGCTTGCCAATCAACTTTTGATATTCTGTAATATTTTCAAGAATAGGATCATCAATTGACTCACAACTAGACAATTGAACATTAGGATTCAAAGGTACACTGACTGGCTTCCCAGCCAGAAGGCCAAATTCAGACAAAAGATCTAAACAATACTTTCTTTGGTTTAAACATAAACCATCATTAGTGTCAACAACTTCAATGCCTAAAAAATACTTGAGCTTCCCTAAATCTTTTATCAAAAATTTGGTTTTAAGATAAGATTTAAACTTATCAATTTCAGCTTCATTATTGCCAGTGATAATAATATCATCAACATATACTAACAATGCAATAAAAACACCATTACCAGTCTTAGTAAAAAGTGAGTAATCACTTTTACTTTGCATAAAACCATCACCAATTAAAGCTTCAGTAAGCTTAGCATTCCATTGTCTAGGAGCTTGTTTTAAGCCATAAAGAGACTTATTCAACTTGCATACTCTAGTATCACTCTTGTCAAAGAAACCTTCAGGCAGTTTCATATAAACAGTTTCTTCAAGGTCACCATACAAGAAAGCATTATTTATATCAAGTTGATACAAACACCAATTATTTTGAACAGCTAAAGCAATTAAGCACCTAACAGTTACAATCTTTACAACAGGTGAAAAAGTTTCATCAAAATCTACACCTTCCTTTTGACTATAACCCTTAGCAACCAACCTAGCTTTATATCTTTCTATTTCACCATTAGATTTATACTTAATCTTATATATCCACTTACATCCAATTGGTTCTCTTCCTTCAGGAAGATTAGTTAATTCCCAAGTATTGTTTCTATAAAGAGCTTCCATCTCAAGATTCATAGCATCTACCCAATGTTTTTCTTTACAAGCAATACTATATCTACTAGGTTCAGTGCTTTTATTAAGCTCAGAAATAAAGGAAACACAAGTAGGATGCAAATTAGAATAACAAACAAACTTTTCAATGCCATATTTAACACTGCTATTAACAACAAAGTCTTTATATTTGTTAGCAGGAAACACAGAAACTCTTTCAGACCTTCTAAGAACCTGATCAGAATTATTATCAATAACATTATTGTTATTTTCATTTTCATTTTGTAAATCATTGATTTGTTGATTCTGCATATGAGCATCTTCATTATTGACAACATAATCATCACCCTCAGAATTATTTCCATTCAAATCATTAGCAGCAGCATCCAGATTCTCATTAGTAGAGCTAGAAGAAGCACTGCCAGAATGAGAATGGTTGCTACCATCACTTACCTCATTTCCTCTCACTTCATCATTGGGAATAGAAGGCTGCTCATATAAATCAAAAAAGGTTTCTTGAACTAAAACTTGTTCAGAATCTTTAACTTGTTGTTTATGTTTTAAAGGAAAAATGTTTTCAAAAAACTTAACATCTCTAGAAAAAAATATTTTGTTATCATTGAGAGAAAGAAGCTTGTACCCTTTTTTTGAATTAGAATAACCAATTAAGATACATTTAGAAGACCTGCTTTGAAATTTATCCAAGACATTTAAATTTTTTGAAAAACATAAGCAACCAAAGTTTCTTAAGTGAGAGAAAAAAGGAGGTTTATTAAAGATCATCTCATAAGGAGTTTTTCCATTTAGCACTGAAGAAGGTAATCTGTTAATAATATAACAAGCAGTCAGAACACATTCAGTCCACAAATTTAAGGGAATACCCCCTTGAAACAAAAGAGCTCTAGCAACATTAAGAATATGTCTATGCTTTCTTTCTACAATCCCATTCTGTTGAGGAGTATGAGGAATAGAAGTTTGATGCACAATACCATTTGTCTCAACAAAATTAGTAAAATTTTTGTTAACAAACTCAGTCCCATTGTCACTTCTTAAAGTCTTAATGGTTTTATTAAACTGATTTTTTAACAAGTTATAAAAAACAACAGTGTTCTCAAACACTTCATCTTTAGTTTTTAACAAGTATACCCAGACAGCTCTGGTGTAATCATCAACAATGGTTAAAAAATATCTGTAACCATCTCTGCTAGTCACCCTGTAAGGACCCCAAACATCTAAATGTATAAGCTGACCTAATTCAGTAGATTTATGATCACTTTGAGGAAAAACATCTCTAGTTTGTTTTGCCTGATGACAAATTTCACAAACATAATCTTTACATTGTTTAAAATTCAAATCAGACTGAAGTTTATTTAGAACAGATTCAGAAGGATGACCTAATCTATGATGCCAAACAGTTTTAGACACATTGCAAGTAATCATTCTATCAATACCTTCTAAACATTCATCAATATAGTACAATCCACCTTCTTGTCTACCAGTCCCTAGAACTTTCATTGTATTCAAACCCTGAGCCATAACATAGCACATAGTATCATCAAAAGCAATAAGATATTTACTATGCTTAGCAACTTTGTGAACAGATAACAGGCTGACACAATATTCAGGAACAACAAGAACATCAAAAAGAGTTAAATAAGGAGTTAATTGTAAATTCCCAATTTTATGAACATAAGCAAAGGTTCCATTTGGGTGACCAACTTTGATTTTTAAAGCAGAAACATCCAAAACATCAACAAGATTAGAATCAGAATGAGTAATATGATGATTGGCTCCAGAATCATTGATCCAACCCTTTTTCACAAGTTTTTGTCTCATATTAGAATTTGAACAAAAAAATTGATTAAAATTTTTATGAAATATCTTACTATTATTGAACAACACACCTGCCATGTTGGCATTCACATTTTGAGATGAATCAGAACTATCTTTCAACAAGTTTAGAATTCTGCTCAGCTGTTCATCAGAAAAATTAGTAGTACTAGAAGTAGAAGCTTGAGAAGTAGAAGTATTATTGCTAGAAAATTTCTTTTGACCATTCTGAAAATGTCCAGACTTCTTTTTACCAAAATCAGGTGGATATCCAATCAATTTGAAGCATTTATCAACAGTATGACCATTAAACCCACAATTTTCACATATCACAGAAGGACCTTTAGAGGTTAAAGAGCCATTATTTCTAGAATTCTTAGCAAAGTTATTCACAGAAGGCATATTTCTAGCATTATTAATCTTTGACACAAAAGCAGAAGATTGTGACTTGGCATTAGAAGTAGCAGATAACCCTCTATGTGACTCATCCCTAGATATAATAGAATATGCAGTTTTTAAGTCAGGTAAAGGATCTCTAGTTAAAATATTACTTCTAACACTCATGTAAACATCATCAAAAAAAAAAAAAAAAAAAAAAAAAAAAAAAAAAAAAAAAAAAAAAAAAAAAAAAAAAAAAAAAAAAAAAAAAAAAAAAAAAAAAAAAAAAAAAAAAAAAAAAAAAAAAAAAAAAAAAAAAAAAAAAAAAAAAAAAAAAAAAAAAAAAAAAAAAAAAAAAAAAAAAAAAAAAAAAAAAAAAAAAAAAAAAAAAAAAAAAAAAAAAAAAAAAAAAAAAAAAAAAAAAAAAAAAAAAAAAAAAAAAAAAAAAAAAAAAAAAAAAAAAAAAAAAAAAAAAAAAAAAAAAAAAAAAAAAAAAAAAAAAAAAAAAAAAAAAAAAAAAAAAAAAAAAAAAAAAAAAAAAAAAAAAAAAAAAAAAAAAAAAAAAAAAAAAAAAAAAAAAAAAAAAAAAAAAAAAAAAAAAAAAAAAAAAAAAAAAAAAAAAAAAAAAAAAAAAAAAAAAAAAAAAAAAAAAAAAAAAAAAAAAAAAAAAAAAAAAAAAAAAAAAAAAAAAAAAAAAAAAAAAAAAAAAAAAAAAAAAAAAAAAAAAAAAAAAAAAAAAAAAAAAAAAAAAAAAAAAAAAAAAAAAAAAAAAAAAAAAAAAAAAAAAAAAAAAAAAAAAAAAAAAAAAAAAAAAAAAAAAAAAAAAAAAAAAAAAAAAAAAAAAAAAAAAAAAAAAAAAAAAAAAAAAAAAAAAAAAAAAAAAAAAAAAAAAAAAAAAAAAAAAAAAAAAAAAAAAAAAAAAAAAAAAAAAAAAAAAAAAAAAAAAAAAAAAAAAAAAAAAAAAAAAAAAAAAAAAAAAAAAAAAAAAAAAAAAAAAAAAAAAAAAAAAAAAAAAAAAAAAAAAAAAAAAAAAAAAAAAAAAAAAAAAAAAAAAAAAAAAAAAAAAAAAAAAAAAAAAAAAAAAAAAAAAAAAAAAAAAAAAAAAAAAAAAAAAAAAAAAAAAAAAAAAAAAAAAAAAAAAAAAAAAAAAAAAAAAAAAAAAAAAAAAAAAAAAAAAAAAAAAAAAAAAAAAAAAAAAAAAAAAAAAAAAAAAAAAAAAAAAAAAAAAAAAAAAAAAAAAAAAAAAAAAAAAAAAAAAAAAAAAAAAAAAAAAAAAAAAAAAAAAAAAAAAAAAAAAAAAAAAAAAAAAAAAAAAAAAAAAAAAAAAAAAAAAAAAAAAAAAAAAAAAAAAAAAAAAAAAAAAAAAAAAAAAAAAAAAAAAAAAAAAAAAAAAAAAAAAAAAAAAAAAAAAAAAAAAAAAAAAAAAAAAAAAAAAAAAAAAAAAAAAAAAAAAAAAAAAAAAAAAAAAAAAAAAAAAAAAAAAAAAAAAAAAAAAAAAAAAAAAAAAAAAAAAAAAAAAAAAAAAAAAAAAAAAAAAAAAAAAAAAAAAAAAAAAAAAAAAAAAAAAAAAAAAAAAAAAAAAAAAAAAAAAAAAAAAAAAAAAAAAAAAAAAAAAAAAAAAAAAAAAAAAAAAAAAAAAAAAAAAAAAAAAAAAAAAAAAAAAAAAAAAAAAAAAAAAAAAAAAAAAAAAAAAAAAAAAAAAAAAAAAAAAAAAAAAAAAAAAAAAAAAAAAAAAAAAAAAAAAAAAAAAAAAAAAAAAAAAAAAAAAAAAAAAAAAAAAAAAAAAAAAAAAAAAAAAAAAAAAAAAAAAAAAAAAAAAAAAAAAAAAAAAAAAAAAAAAAAAAAAAAAAAAAAAAAAAAAAAAAAAAAAAAAAAAAAAAAAAAAAAAAAAAAAAAAAAAAAAAAAAAAAAAAAAAAAAAAAAAAAAAAAAAAAAAAAAAAAAAAAAAAAAAAAAAAAAAAAAAAAAAAAAAAAAAAAAAAAAAAAAAAAAAAAAAAAAAAAAAAAAAAAAAAAAAAAAAAAAAAAAAAAAAAAAAAAAAAAAAAAAAAAAAAAAAAAAAAAAAAAAAAAAAAAAAAAAAAAAAAAAAAAAAAAAAAAAAAAAAAAAAAAAAAAAAAAAAAAAAAAAAAAAAAAAAAAAAAAAAAAAAAAAAAAAAAAAAAAAAAAAAAAAAAAAAAAAAAAAAAAAAAAAAAAAAAAAAAAAAAAAAAAAAAAAAAAAAAAAAAAAATGAACAGTGAAAAAAAAAAAAAATTAGGGTTTGTCACCACAATCGGATCCAGAACCAATAACGGTGATCAAAGGATCATACGCCGTTAACAAACACCAGATCTAAACACAAAAACCCCAAAAAAGGCGAAACCCTAGATCTGAGATCTCGAAACCCTAAAAATTATTATTTAAACAAACTTAATTCGATTTAATCGCGATCAACGACGATAACCTTCTCTGATACCATGAACAAAGAATAAATCTCAATTTATCACCAGAAACCTTAATCTATTCTCAAATAGATTAGAAACAATCAACCACAAAATCACACTTGCTAGTCAAGTATGATTCACTCAACTATTTGTTGAATGTTCTATTACAATCAATAATCAAAAACCTAGATTATTATTACAGATCATTAAGCAGATATATATATTTGTATATATATATATCGAATAAAGAGAGAGAGAAAATTATGTGTGTGTGTATTTTAGATTTAGGGTTCTTAACCCTAAATCTGAATGACATGAAGTATATATACACACACAACTATTGACAAATTACAACATTAGTCCCTGTACTTCAATCTTCTTCCAAACGTACAGCTCCAGTCCTTATAAGCATAAAACTCACACTCCAAGTCCTCCTGCAACACTAATCACACAATGAGCTAAACAATAACAAGAAATTAGATGATAGTTGATAAACAATTCAAGAGAATGAGATTATAACTTCAACATTCCCCCTTAATCTTATTCTCAAATAAGTTAACAAGCTTCAGTTTGTTACAAATAATCTCATGACTTTTTGTATCCAACCCTTTTGTTAGAATATCTGCTACATTTAAAGCAGACTCTATTTTCTCAGTTTTGATAACACCAGCAAGTATCTTTTCTCTAACAAAATGTAGATCAATTTCAAGATGCTTTGTTCTTTCATGGAACACAGGGTTGGTAGCAATCTTAATTGCAGATTTATTGTCACAAAACAACTTAACAGGCAATACATTAGTAACTTGTAAATCCTGCAAGATTTTCACAATCCAAATTATTTCACAAGTAACAGAAGCCATTGCCCTATATTCACCTTCAGTAGATGACTTAGATATAGTGTTTTGTTTCTTACTCTTCCAAGATACCAAAGAACCACAAAAATATACAAAGTAACCAGTAACTGACCTCCTGCTTGAAATGCATTTGGCCCAGTCAGAGTCAACATAGGCTTCAAGATTAAAAGAATCAAACCTGCTGATCAAGATACCTTTCCCAGGTGCACCTTTTAAGTATCTCAATACTCTAAGTGCAACTTTAAGATGTGAAGCAAGAGGTTTATGCATAAACTGGCTTAAGCAATGAACAGTATATGCAATATCAGGTCTAGTATGAGTCAAATAAATAAGCTTGCCAATCAACTTTTGATATTCTGTAATATTTTCAAGAATAGGATCATCAATTGACTCACAACTAGACAATTGAACATTAGGATTCAAAGGTACACTGACTGGCTTCCCAGCCAGAAGGCCAAATTCAGACAAAAGATCTAAACAATACTTTCTTTGGTTTAAACATAAACCATCATTAGTGTCAACAACTTCAATGCCTAAAAAATACTTGAGCTTCCCTAAATCTTTTATCAAAAATTTGGTTTTAAGATAAGATTTAAACTTATCAATTTCAGCTTCATTATTGCCAGTGATAATAATATCATCAACATATACTAACAATGCAATAAAAACACCATTACCAGTCTTAGTAAAAAGTGAGTAATCACTTTTACTTTGCATAAAACCATCACCAATTAAAGCTTCAGTAAGCTTAGCATTCCATTGTCTAGGAGCTTGTTTTAAGCCATAAAGAGACTTATTCAACTTGCATACTCTAGTATCACTCTTGTCAAAGAAACCTTCAGGCAGTTTCATATAAACAGTTTCTTCAAGGTCACCATACAAGAAAGCATTATTTATATCAAGTTGATACAAACACCAATTATTTTGAACAGCTAAAGCAATTAAGCACCTAACAGTTACAATCTTTACAACAGGTGAAAAAGTTTCATCAAAATCTACACCTTCCTTTTGACTATAACCCTTAGCAACCAACCTAGCTTTATATCTTTCTATTTCACCATTAGATTTATACTTAATCTTATATATCCACTTACATCCAATTGGTTCTCTTCCTTCAGGAAGATTAGTTAATTCCCAAGTATTGTTTCTATAAAGAGCTTCCATCTCAAGATTCATAGCATCTACCCAATGTTTTTCTTTACAAGCAATACTATATCTACTAGGTTCAGTGCTTTTATTAAGCTCAGAAATAAAGGAAACACAAGTAGGATGCAAATTAGAATAACAAACAAACTTTTCAATGCCATATTTAACACTGCTATTAATAACAAAGTCTTTATATTTGTTAGCAGGAAACACAGAAACTCTTTCAGACCTTCTAAGAACCTGATCAGAATTATTATCAATAACATTATTGTTATTTTCATTTTCATTTTGTAAATCATTGATTTGTTGATTCTGCATATGAGCATCTTCATTATTGACAACATAATCATCACCCTCAGAATTATTTCCATTCAAATCATTAGCAGCAGCATCCAGATTCTCATTAGTAGAGCTAGAAGAAGCACTGCCAGAATGAGAATGGTTGCTACCATCACTTACCTCATTTCCTCTCACTTCATCATTGGGAATAGAAGGCTGCTCATATAAATCAAAAAAGGTTTCTTGAACTAAAACTTGTTCAGAATCTTTAACTTGTTGTTTATGTTTTAAAGGAAAAATGTTTTCAAAAAACTTAACATCTCTAGAAAAAAATATTTTGTTATCATTGAGAGAAAGAAGCTTGTACCCTTTTTTTGAATTAGAATAACCAATTAAGATACATTTAGAAGACCTGCTTTGAAATTTATCCAAGACATTTAAATTTTTTGAAAAACATAAGCAACCAAAGTTTCTTAAGTGAGAGAAAAAAGGAGGTTTATTAAAGATCATCTCATAAGGAGTTTTTCCATTTAGCACTGAAGAAGGTAATCTGTTAATAATATAACAAGCAGTCAGAACACATTCAGTCCACAAATTTAAGGGAATACCCCCTTGAAACAAAAGAGCTCTAGCAACATTAAGAATATGTCTATGCTTTCTTTCTACAATCCCATTCTGTTGAGGAGTATGAGGAATAGAAGTTTGATGCACAATACCATTTGTCTCAACAAAATTAGTAAAATTTTTGTTAACAAACTCAGTCCCATTGTCACTTCTTAAAGTCTTAATGGTTTTATTAAACTGATTTTTTAACAAGTTATAAAAAACAACAGTGTTCTCAAACACTTCATCTTTAGTTTTTAACAAGTATACCCAGACAGCTCTGGTGTAATCATCAACAATGGTTAAAAAATATCTGTAACCATCTCTGCTAGTCACCCTGTAAGGACCCCAAACATCTAAATGTATAAGCTGACCTAATTCAGTAGATTTATGATCACTTTGAGGAAAAACATCTCTAGTTTGTTTTGCCTGATGACAAATTTCACAAACATAATCTTTACATTGTTTAAAATTCAAATCAGACTGAAGTTTATTTAGAACAGATTCAGAAGGATGACCTAATCTATGATGCCAAACAGTTTTAGACACATTGCAAGTAATCATTCTATCAATACCTTCTAAACATTCATCAATATAGTACAATCCACCTTCTTGTCTACCAGTCCCTAGAACTTTCATTGTATTCAAACCCTGAGCCATAACATAGCACATAGTATCATCAAAAGCAATAAGATATTTACTATGCTTAGCAACTTTGTGAACAGATAACAGGCTGACACAATATTCAGGAACAACAAGAACATCAAAAAGAGTTAAATAAGGAGTTAATTGTAAATTCCCAATTTTATGAACATAAGCAAAGGTTCCATTTGGGTGACCAACTTTGATTTTTAAAGCAGAAACATCCAAAACATCAACAAGATTAGAATCAGAATGAGTAATATGATGATTGGCTCCAGAATCATTGATCCAACCCTTTTTCACAAGTTTTTGTCTCATATTAGAATTTGAACAAAAAAATTGATTAAAATTTTTATGAAATATCTTACTATTATTGAACAACACACCTGCCATGTTGGCATTCACATTTTGAGATGAATCAGAACTATCTTTCAACAAGTTTAGAATTCTGCTCAGCTGTTCATCAGAAAAATTAGTAGTACTAGAAGTAGAAGCTTGAGAAGTAGAAGTATTATTGCTAGAAAATTTCTTTTGACCATTCTGAAAATGTCCAGACTTCTTTTTACCAAAATCAGGTGGATATCCAATCAATTTGAAGCATTTATCAACAGTATGACCATTAAACCCACAATTTTCACATATCACAGAAGGACCTTTAGAGGTTAAAGAGCCATTATTTCTAGAATTCTTAGCAAAGTTATTCACAGAAGGCATATTTCTAGCATTATTAATCTTTGACACAAAAGCAGAAGATTGTGACTTGGCATTAGAAGTAGCAGATAACCCTCTATGTGACTCATCCCTAGATATAATAGAATATGCAGTTTTTAAGTCAGGTAAAGGATCTCTAGTTAAGATATTACTTCTAACACTCATGTAAACATCATCAAGACCCATCAAGAACTGCATCAGTTTAATCAATTGAGAATGTTTAGAGAAATCTTGAGCAGCATGGCAAGTACACCTAGGTAACTGAACTAAAGCATCAAACTGTTTCCACAAAGCATTCAGTTTATGATAATAATCAGATAAAGGCATACCATTTTGACATAAAGAGTTAATTTTATGATGCAAATTAAAAATCACAGAACCATCCACTTTATCATAAGTTTCTTTTAATTCTTGCCATATAAGAGAAGCTTTTCTAGAAAAAATCTGACCAAGATATAACTCTTCAGAAATAGAATTCAGAATCCAAGAAATAACCACAGCATTACATCTATCCCATTGTTTTCCTAGAACTTCATCTATATTAGATCTTCTGCAACTACCATCAATAAAACCAACTTTGTTTTTAGCCTCTAAAGCAAGAAGCATAGCACAACTCCATATTTGATAATTTTCAGTACCTTTTAATTTTATTGACACAATAGACAAAGTACTAGAATCATTAGGATGCAAATGTAAAGGACTTCCTAAATCCAATTGACTTATTTTAGTGATACTATCATCACTTCCATTTTCAGACTCATAATCAAAACCATGAATATTATCATCATCCATATTAGCAAACAGAATCAAACAGTCACAAGTAAACAACCAACAGTTAATCTCAATTAACAATCGACAATAAAAACAAGAAAAATTAAATGAAAAATTATATATATATATTTTGAAAAATAAATCTTATCCTCGCAAAAGTGCCAGGGACAGGATTCCTAACCTCTCAAAGAAGGCAGGTCAAGTATTAGCACAGTTGTTTTGAATGAGAATAAGATAAAAAAACCTTTAGAGTAAAGAAAAAGAAGGAGAAGACAAACAGTGCTATCGGAAGAAAGAAGAAGAAGAGGAACTCTACTATTCAATCGATTCACTTAGTCGATGAATAGCAGAATCAAGGAGGAACAGCCGAACTATTCAATCGATTCACTTAGTCGATGAACAGTGAAACCCTAACCCCAACTTTCTAAAAAAAATTAGGGTTTGTCACCACAATCGGATCCAGAACCAATAACGGTGATCAAAGGATCATACGCCGTTAACAAACACCAGATCTAAACACAAAAACCCCAAAAAAGGCGAAACCCTAGATCTGAGATCTCGAAACCCTAAAAATTATTATTTAAACAAACTTAATTCGATTTAATCGCGATCAACGACGATAACCTTCTCTGATACCATGAACAAAGAATAAATCTCAATTTATCACCAGAAACCTTAATCTATTCTCAAATAGATTAGAAACAATCAACCACAAAATCACACTTGCTAGTCAAGTATGATTCACTCAACTATTTGTTGAATGTTCTATTACAATCAATAATCAAAAACCTAGATTATTATTACAGATCATTAAGCAGATATATATATTTGTATATATATATATCGAATAAAGAAGGAGAAGACAAACAGTGCTATCGGAAGAAAGAAGAAGAAGAGGAACTCTACTATTCAATCGATTCACTTAGTCGATGAACAGTGAAACCCTAACCCCAACTTTCTAAAAAAAATTAGGGTTTGTCACCACAATCGGATCCAGAACCAATAACGGTGATCAAAGGATCATACGCCGTTAACAAACACCAGATCTAAACACAAAAACCCCAAAAAAGGCGAAACCCTAGATCTGAGATCTCGAAACCCTAAAAATTATTATTTAAACAAACTTAATTCGATTTAATCGCGATCAACGACGATAACCTTCTCTGATACCATGAACAAAGAATAAATCTCAATTTATCACCAGAAACCTTAATCTATTCTCAAATAGATTAGAAACAATCAACCACAATAATACGAGTAAGTTTTAAGGAACGACATACATCAAGAAAACTTATAATTATGTGACCATGACCAAAATTGTAGAAATGAAATCTAATGTTTGGATGATTCCGAAATATTATTATTCACTACATACTTTATTTCTCGAGAAAAGACTAATGAATGAATGAGGTATTCTTTTTTTGAATTGGTCGAGGATAGTGACTCTTTTTTTAAACTATGTTTATACCGAAACAGTAAGTTGGACTCGTTTGAAAAAGATGGGCAGTGGTTAACTAATGTGGCATGCATAATACTCCATAAATGTTCATAGCATGCGTCAAAATAATTTTTGATATTCATTTAGTTGGGAATTGGGATCTCCGCCCTGGTTTAACTTTTTCCATATTTTATGATGGAGTTTTTCCCCGTAATAGTGTAATGGATAAAATTATTTACCAAAGTAGTATACTTTTAAAAATATTTTAAAAAAAAAAAAACGAAACCCTAGATCTGAGATCTCGAAACCCTAAAAATTATTATTTAAACAAACTTAATTCGATTTAATCGCGATCAACGACGATAACCTTCTCTGATACCATGAACAAAGAATAAATCTCAATTTATCACCAGAAACCTTAATCTATTCTCAAATAGATTAGAAACAATCAACCACAAAATCACACTTGCTAGTCAAGTATGATTCACTCAACTATTTGTTGAATGTTCTATTACAATCAATAATCAAAAACCTAGATTATTATTACAGATCATTAAGCAGATATATATATTTGTATATATATATATCGAATAAAGATAGAGAGAAAAATATGTGTGTGTGTATTTTAGATTTAGGGTTCTTAACCCTTAATCTGAATAACATGAAGTATATATACACATATATATATATATGTAACCAAATATATTATTATTAAAATATATATATATATATATATATATATATATATATATATATATATAATATATATATAACAAGGTCCTAAATTCATTCTTAAACAAATAAGAACCCTTGGATGGATTCCATCTTTGATTTATAACCATTAGATCAAATTTAATTATTTTAACTTTGTTAAATGACAATATTAATACTTTTACTTTATATGATTTGTCAAAATATACCCTTCTTAATTATTATAATATACATATATAATATATATAATTAAATAAAAAATAATAATAATATTGATGCGTAGTTTATTAGAACATAAAAAGCCATGCACTTAACTTATATTACGTTATTTTCATCTTAATTAAATTCAGTTGTGCGTGAGTTTTAATATACAATAACTTTGATTACTATTTTATTTTAATACTTATATTAATATTAATGTTGATAGAATTTTGTTCCATATATAAAAAAAAAAGTAATGGAGGGAACCCTAGCTCCGGTACCACAATTGGATACTCATCGACTCACCCCGTATGAGCCATATGATGCCGGTCCATATATGACATATATGTAATCAAAAAGTATATGTACAATCCGTAAATATTTTTTTCCTTGGACTATGTAGCAAATTAGCTTAAGTCATTTGACGTAATTTTCTCTTACTCTTAATAAAGTAAAATTGAATATTAATAATGTCGTAACACTCTATATCTACAATATATATATATATATATATATATGTATATATATAATATATATACATATATATATATAGATATAGATATATATAGGGGACCCTTATTTTGAGAACCCATTTTTTTGTAAGAACTTTGAGAACTCTTAAATTATGTATTGGATCACATGTTTTTTTTGTTCATTCACATGTGAAACGTTATAAAAATATATGTTGCAGAAGAAAGTTTTTTTCAAGACCTTATACATACCCGTTTGATCGCATGTGAACGAAAACGTGAACATATTCATTCACAAGTTCACAAAAGGCTATTTTGAAGGTTTTTTAAAAAATTTTCTTCTACAACATACTTTTTTATATCATTTCACATGTGAATGAACAAAAAAAACATGTGATCCAATACATAATTTGAGAGTTCTCATGGTTCTTACAAAAAAATGGTTCTTCAAAATAAGGAAAGTCTATATATATATATATATATATAATATATATATAATATATAATAATTATATATATATAATATATATATATAATAACGTCGGGTTTAGTCAAATTATTAACGGCAGTATTGAGAAGGCCGAGTTTAGCTTAGGACAACTTTGGGAACGTCAACCTTTAACATTCATCTGCAACTTTGTAGCATGTGGCGGCGGAGAAGTTGCGCTCTATTAAACAAAATAAAATAAATTATCAAAATTGATGATATATAATTTAGCTTGTAAATATGCATGACTATTGTAATTACTATTACAAAAGAATTTGAAAAAAATATAACGTGTGTACATACAACTATATTATCAATGTAGTATACATTTACCCAAACAAAAGAAAAAAATCCTTTTTCCAACCTCTTTTTTTCTTTCTATTCTATTAAAAATCAAAACAACTCAAAATTTTTACTCTACAAATAAAGAGGTTTATCTCAAAACTAATGTTTTCAACACGAGTGATGTACTTCCAAAGAAGAGGCTTATGAGAACAAAGTCGACGTTTGTATGTATTTTTTATCTGTTAATATTTTGTAAGAACAAAATTACAAATAAACCCTTAAAAAAGTTTACATTGTACCAAAATTGGAGTGGGACTCCATCCATGGTTATATTTCATAAATTTGGCAAAGTTATTACAGAATAAAATCAAAACTCAATACTAATGTGTTGCCTATGGTGGATTCTAACTCGGCAATTCAAAATATTTAGGATATATTATTTTTCTCTATTTCGATTGATAAAGATCACAATTTTATTTTATTTTTTGTGGAAGGGGTAAGGGAGGGGGGTCGAACTCGAAAAATGAAATGTAATGGATCGACTGGAAGACAATTATCAGGTAAGAAAGTGGGTGGTTTAGGTTTTGGTGGCCTGGATGCTCTTAATTTAGCATTGATATGTACAAATGGATATGACATGTGGTTCAAAATCTAGATGTCGTTAGGTAAAAAATCATCTATGTGATTCATGGTTCTGAGTTTGCGTTCTTGTGTAAAACAAATGGTAATAATATATATGGGCAAATATATGTTCCTCATTCTCTGAGCACACTCGATTGCTAGCCCCTTAAGATATTATTAAAGAACAGTTGGGAGTGAAAATAAGACAAGATTTTGGAATGATCATTGGCTTGATGGTGACAATCTCGCAACTCGGTTTAAAAGGTTGTATGCCTTTGCACCATTCAAAGAGCGTGTCATGTGTGATATTTTTCATGATATGACATGGAAATCCGAATGACATCGAGATATTTGTGATGACATGGATAAGTAATAACTTTTGGCACTGAATAAGTTATTGAATCAGTAAGACTTAATAAGCAACACAATAAGTGTTTATCAAATTATCAAAGTAAAAGAGCAAATGTTTATAAAGTGAAATTGAATATTTTAATTTGTTAATTATTACTTTTAATTGTATTTCTAATATATATAAGTATAAAAATATATTTACTCGCGTATTACGCGGGACAATAATCTAGTAAACAATATTACTTAGTTAAGAAAACAAATTTGTTTTTTCGGATATATATATCCTTGAAGAAATAATAAAAACACTAACACAAGTTATATATGATTAGTACGCAACAATTATATATGTTATCGCAAGTATCGATATAAAAAACCCAACATTTGAGAAATAGACTAACCTTGAGCTCCAAATCATATTTAGAAAGGCAAAATGAATATTGATTATAAAAAATAAAATTACTTATGTCTGATTATTATTATTAATATTATTAGCATACGGATAATTTATATGTTGTACTTGTCTAGCTACTATTATTGTGATTATATATATAGCTTTGCTTAATTATTATTATTATTATTAAAGCATTGAACTGAATCGAGTGGACTTATTATTAATCAGATCCAAATTTGCTACATAATAAAATCAATCAATGTAGCTTTTGAATATGGCATTGTCATGCCCCAAACTTTGAAATCTGTAGCTACCAAGCCATAAACGTGAATACAGATTTAAAGTTTAATGAAAAGAGGACTTTTTTCAAAATAATATATTAATTTGGTAAATATTTTTGAAACTATACTAATTTGGTAAATAAGTTTGGCCATTATACTAGTTTGGAAAAAAACTCAATGATGTTTGGTATCAATCAAACTTTTGCTGAATAATCTTTCTTTTACATAAATTTTATATGTAGTTAATAATTGACTAGTTGTATCAATTTGTGTATTTGTAAGATAAGATTATTAAATTTGTTAAACGTTAAGTTGACAAATTACCATTATACGTCGGTTTATTGGTAAAACTAAGTGGGAAAGTAGCAAACTTCAAGTTACTAAGGCCGGTGCTTATAAGCTTCGGACGTGAGCGTCCCACCCAACCAAGACGCAGGACGCTATTGGCATGGGGCTTCGATTTGCAGCGTCTTGGAGCTAGAGTCCTCGTGAGGACTACGAAGGACGACGTTTGTGGGCCAGACAAGGACCGGATGGAGTAAAAAAATGTTTTTTTTTTTTGTTTTATATTTCCAACGGTTAGTTTTGATTTTTTAAATTTTTTTTTCTATTTAAACCCTACCATTTTACAATAATCAATCAACAACAAAACACCTTTTCAACTCATTTTTATCATCCTCAAACCAATCAATTTCAACAACAAAACACCATTTCAACTCATTTTTATCATCCTCAAACCATTCAATTTCAAAATGACGAGACAAATATGGACTGAATCCGAAGATCTTTTGTTATGCAGGTGTTGGATACAATAATGTGAAATGGTTAACCCATGAAGCCAAAAAACTGTTTGGACCAACATATCTGAAAGGTTCAACATGAACACGACTGAAGGTACACGGAAAACATCTCAACTACTAGGTCACTTTAACAAAATTCGCAATAAATGTAAGCAGTTTGAGTCAATCTATACGAGGTTGAATGCAAAGAGGCAATCTGATCAGTTGCTCTATGCAACGGCACATCAGGAGTACCGTTGGAACTATGGGAGGGGCTTCAGATACGAGCATTGTTTCAGGGTGCTTATCACGGTTGCCCACTTTTTAAATTAAGTCTGTTTTCGTATTTTAATTAAGTCTGTTTTCGTATTTTAATTAAGTGTGTTCTAGTATTTTAATTAAGTGTGTTCTAGTATTTTAATTAAGTGTGTTCTCTGTATTGTAATGCCTACTTTGTAATTTAATAAAAACAGACTTTTATTCATAATTTAGAAACATTACAAACTTATTAAAGAGAAACATACAACATAATAGTTCGTAGAACATATTATTAAAATACAAACTTATTTCTTCATCTCATAAACTGCTTTGGCAGTTATGATGAAATGGTCCAAGGTGATTACCGCACAAGCAAGTTCTTCCATAGCAATTTGAATCTTGTCGATCTTCCTCTGCAAATAAGTAAAGTATTGACACTCAAGATCAGTACAATACCCGGTTTGTATATATTTGATCTGTTCTCGACACCATTGCTTCTTCGCCTTTAGTTTTTGACCAACTGCAACAAGTTCCTCTTTGAACATTTGGTGGTCGAGGATATCAGCCATAATACTGTCATCCACTTGATCGACAGTCATTGGTGGTTTTCGGTTAGGGACATTTGATGAAGAAGCCATTTAATATGTATAAAAGTTTGAGTTTTGATAAGAAATATCTGATAAGGAGCCAATATTTATAGCTAAACTAAAAGACGCTCCTCCAACGTTCAAAATTCAAAATATTTACACAATTAGTCCCTCCAACGTTCGAATTCAAAATATTTACAATTTTAGTCCCTCAAACGGCCAAAAATTCAAAATATTTACACAATTAGTCCCTCCAACGTTCGAATTCAAAATATTTACAATTTTAGTCCCTCAAACGGCCAAAAATTCAAAAACATTTACACTTTCAGTCCCTGAACGGCTAGATGGATTGTCCCTCTATAAATACCAACCCAGAGCACAAATCAGTTTCATCACCATCCCAATTTTCATTCTTCTATAAACTCACTCACTCACTCTTTCTAAGCAAATGGCGTCCTCATCATCAAAAAAGAATGTTCACCGACCTCGTCTGACCGAAGATGAGATGAGAACACAAATAATGGTTGATATCAAAGAGGACACCCTTCTTCAAACTGACCTCTCTGGGGTCATGGGTTACCTACGGGAGAAAAGGCGACAATGCGAGCAAGATGTTGAGGCAATACAAGCACCAGGCTGCAGGGTCTCGAAACACGAAGAGACATATTCTTTGTTTCTGCAGGATGAGATCAAGAAGGTCAAGAGGGTGGTCGATAATGTTTTTAAGGCCGGTCACACGTTGGGTGACCAATGCACTTGGGCCGAATCGTACCACGACAATTGCGGACAAAACAACGGATGAAGTCAAATGCCCGCAACACGACAGTGGTGGCTCGACGAAAGCGCTTACTGTGGCTTAAGGAAAATGTCAATCAAAGATGATGAAGATGAAGAGTAATCTTATCATTATTATGTATTTCGTGTTTTTTATCAAGTAGTGTGTTTTTTAATTTTGTGTTTTCTTTTATTTTTAAGTAATATAATGTGTTTGTTTAATAATAAAATGTGTTTTTTATTATATTTGAATGGTATTTTGTTAATTAAAAAATATATAAAAGAATTGATGATGTGGCGAAGAAGTCCTGAAGAAACTTGCCTATAGGAATGGGGAGTCCTGAAGGGAGTCCTGCTGACGTGCAGTGAAGAAGCTGGAGGACTCTAGTCCTTATAAGCACAGGCCTAACACTAACGCAATGACATTAAAGATATGGAGAATCTTGACGTTCTTCAATCCGTACAGGGAACCCATTTTTCATCTTGGACGTTAAGTGAGCTACATAAACCGGCTCATCAACACCATCATCAATAACCGGAACCACCTAAACCTCCTCAAAATCCAAGCCACAACCCTCTTCATCTGCAAAAATGCCAT
This sequence comes from Erigeron breviscapus, assembly GCA_034093135.1. NCBI lineage: Eukaryota > Viridiplantae > Streptophyta > Magnoliopsida > Asterales > Asteraceae > Erigeron > Erigeron breviscapus. Next base: position 100,556,763 of record CM067167.1, on the reverse strand, counting down.
CTCTTTACTTAAACAAACACGCGACCCAGCCTGAAAAACCGGATACTCATAGCTACCCTCTGGTTTAAACACTCACCGTTCGGACATAACGTCCCTCTCTAACCACCTCTCGGGCCTAAACTCCTCGACGTCCGATTGCATATATATGATACGACACCGGACAACCTTTTTTAACAAAAGTTCCGTCTGGCAACACGTCGTCGTTTGCAGCTTGTTTCCCGTTTATGGCCACGGGAGGATACAATCTCATGCTTTCACATAGTGAAGCATGAGTATAAACCATATCTTTTACTTCATCATAAATTGAGTTATCTTTTTTATCATTTACTATTTCTTTCAAAATTTCTTTTTCGATTCTGGGATTTTTGTGAACTAGCCAGAAGAACCACGTCAGCGCTGATGACGTGGAGTCTCTTCCGGCTAGTATAAAGCTGGTAACAATATCGGTAACAAATGTTTCATCCGAGTGTCCGGATATAAGAAACCTGTGAAGTAAATCAACAGAATTATCGGGACACATTTTCGTTTCCAATAATTGCTGTTTTTTTTCTGTGATGATTTTGTTGGCGAATCCCCGAATTATAGCAACAGCTTCACAAGTCGTTTCTCCGAGCCTAAATTAAGGAGTCGTTTAAGTTTCCATATCAACGGGAGATTTGAGCGTAGTCTGCCAATGATGATCATAAAGGCATCTTCAAAGACTGTTGCGAACATGGCATTTGGTAAGGAAGGTGTTAAGTAAGCAGGGTCATATCCGAATGCAATTTTGCATATATTATCAAATGCAAATCTTTCGAGTATGTCTTGGAAGTCAAGAACCACGGTTTCAGTATTCTTGGCAGACGTAAGAAGGATCGGTAATAGACGATCGTTAAGCTCAGTGTCTACAACATGTTCAACGAAATTCTTTAAAGATTTTGTGTTGAACTCGTTAATAGAAAGCAGTCTTTGGAACTTCCAGTCATCACCATCACTATTAAAAATGCCATTTCCGAGTAATTCAGACACGACAGCTCTTGCTGGCTTGCCTTTCGGGTAGAGATGGAAGTTGGTTTTGAGTATATGTCGGACAACATCAGGGTTGGCGATGATAACACGAACACCACCTAGAGGCATATGAAGTGTCCACGTTTTAGTCGGGCAGTTGTTGACAATGTCGGATGTCCATTGAATGAAACGATGACGGTTTTCTAGTATAGAGAACAACGAACCGATCAATGGGTATGAACTTGGAGCAAATTTTCCCGAGGCCGGTTTGATCAAGAGTATTGAAAAGATGTATTTAAAGAACAATAAGAATGTCAATGAAATAGCTATTGAAGAGAGACAGAAACTTGAGAGCTCAAGAACACTCATGATGTATGAATGTTGTGACAACTCGTAATTAATTAACATCGGGTTAGTCCTAATCTCAATTAGACAGTCATTTGACGTGGAACTTATTAGACTTTTGGACTTTTGACTTAGTCAATTAGACGTATCTTGATGACGTAGACTATTAGCTATTTAGACGAATGCCGAGTCTTAAAATGACGTTAAATAAAGATTTAAATGTTATAATTGAACACAGTAATTAGACTGTCTAAACTTAAGATTTCTAAAAGTTTAGTTTATTTAATTTTATTTATTTGTCTCGACTAAAATGAGACGAGGGAAAATATCTTTACTTTACATTTTGACTTTTAGGTCAAACGGTATTTAATCGTAAGCATTTTACCAAATTCGGGGTATTTAAATGGCTAAAAAGGAGCCACATAGGCCGGCCCCTTTTGTTTGTGGTGGAAATTAAACCAACAAAACCTTTCCCTCCTTCTTTCTCTCTTTCTCTGTTTTCTTTGTGATCACCACACACACACCACACACACACACCACACAAACACAAAATACACCACACATATTACCAATACTCTCAAAGATCAAGTTCTCTCAATCTCTTAGCATATCAAAATCTGATTTTTGGGAAAAAGAAGAAATCATTTAGCAAGTATTCAAGGCATTACCATCTTCAACCTTTTAATTCAAGAACGAATTTTGGTAAGTTTAAATCATCCCTTTTACGCCTATTTATGTTTAACTACTCTTTTCTAGTCATTTCGAGCTTTTACATGGCCTAAAACAAGTTAATTTGTATTTAGGGTTTAAATAGGGTTTTGGGTTTGATTTGGTCGTTTCGAAAGATTTAATGATGTTATGGATGAAATTATGGGTTGGGTTATGTGTGTTTATGGTTAGTGATGTTTAGTTTTGCTTCAAATTGAGTTACAAACTCTTACAAGTCGTTTTGGGTTGTTTCGGGTCAAGTTTGAAGGGTTTTTGGTTGGTTTTCTGCACTTAAGAACTGATCTGGGCGCAGGTGCGCCGCACCTCTCTTTGGTGCGCCGCACCATGAACCTGGACTGGGTTCCCTGATCAGTTTGTGCGCCGCACCTCCTCCTTTGGTGCGCCGCACCATGAACCTGGACTGGTTCCCTGATCAATTTGTGCGCCGCACCTCCTCCTTGGTGCGCCGCACCTGGCTTAGTGCGCCGCACCTCCTCATTAGTGCGCCGCACCTTTTCTCCAGTACAACAAAACTTGAATTATTTTGAAAGGTCGTAACTTTTGACTTTCCATCCGAATTTAGTAATAAAAGACGAAATTGAGTCATGTATACATTGAACATTAAATCAGACTTCGGTCTGAACCGTCTTGTCATATTATTTAGGTTAGACTTCGGTCTGAACCGTCTTGTCATATTATTTAGGTTAGACTTCGGTCTGAACCGTCTTGTCATATTATTTAGGTTAGACTTCGGTCTGAACCGTCTTGTCATATTATTTAGGTTAGACTTCGGTCTGAACCGTCTTGTCATATTATTTAGGTTAGACTTCGGTCTGAACCGTCTTGTCATATTATTTAGGTTAGACTTCGGTCTGAACCGTCTTGTCATATTATTTAGGTTAGACTTCGGTCTGAACCGTCTTGTCATATTATTTAGGTTAGACTTCGGTCTGAACCGTCTTGTCATATTATTTAGGTTAGACTTCGGTCTGAACCGTCTTGTCATATTATTTAGGTTAGACTTCGGTCTGAACCGTCTTGTCATATTATTTAGGTTAGACTTCGGTCTGAACCGTCTTGTCATATTATTTAGGTTAGACTTCGGTCTGAACCGTCTTGTCATATTATTTAGGTTAGACTTCGGTCTGAACCGTCTTGTCATATTATTTAGGTTAGACTTCGGTCTGAACCGTCTTGTCATATTATTTAGGTTAGACTTCGGTCTGAACCGTCTTGTCATATTATTTAGGTTAGACTTCGGTCTGAACCGTCTTGTCATATTATTTAGGTTAGACTTCGGTCTGAACCGTCTTGTCATATTATTTAGGTTAGACTTCGGTCTGAACCGTCTTGTCATATTATTTAGGTTAGACTTCGGTCTGAACCGTCTTGTCATATTATTTAGGTTAGACTTCGGTCTGAACCGTCTTGTCATATTATTTAGGTTAGACTTCGGTCTGAACCGTCTTGTCATATTATTTAGGTTAGACTTCGGTCTGAACCGTCTTGTCATATTATTTAGGTTAGACTTCGGTCTGAACCGTCTTGTCATATTATTTAGGTTAGACTTCGGTCTGAACCGTCTTGTCATATTATTTAGGTTAGACTTCGGTCTGAACCGTCTTGTCATATTATTTAGGTTAGACTTCGGTCTGAACCGTCTTGTCATATTATTTAGGTTAGACTTCGGTCTGAACCGTCTTGTCATATTATTTAGGTTAGACTTCGGTCTGAACCGTCTTGTCATATTATTTAGGTTAGACTTCGGTCTGAACCGTCTTGTCATATTATTTAGGTTAGACTTCGGTCTGAACCGTCTTGTCATATTATTTAGGTTAGACTTCGGTCTGAACCGTCTTGTCATATTATTTAGGTTAGACTTCGGTCTGAACCGTCTTGTCATATTATTTAGGTTAGACTTCGGTCTGAACCGTCTTGTCATATTATTTAGGTTAGACTTCGGTCTGAACCGTCTTGTCATATTATTTAGGTTAGACTTCGGTCTGAACCGTCTTGTCATATTATTTAGGTTAGACTTCGGTCTGAACCGTCTTGTCATATTATTTAGGTTAGACTTCGGTCTGAACCGTCTTGTCATATTATTTAGGTTAGACTTCGGTCTGAACCGTCTTGTCATATTATTTAGGTTAGACTTCGGTCTGAACCGTCTTGTCATATTATTTAGGTTAGACTTCGGTCTGAACCGTCTTGTCATATTATTTAGGTTAGACTTCGGTCTGAACCGTCTTGTCATATTATTTAGGTTAGACTTCGGTCTGAACCGTCTTGTCATATTATTTAGGTTAGACTTCGGTCTGAACCGTCTTGTCATATTATTTAGGTTAGACTTCGGTCTGAACCGTCTTGTCATATTATTTAGGTTAGACTTCGGTCTGAACCGTCTTGTCATATTATTTAGGTTAGACTTCGGTCTGAACCGTCTTGTCATATTATTTAGGTTAGACTTCGGTCTGAACCGTCTTGTCATATTATTTAGGTTAGACTTCGGTCTGAACCGTCTTGTCATATTATTTAGGTTAGACTTCGGTCTGAACCGTCTTGTCATATTATTTAGGTTAGACTTCGGTCTGAACCGTCTTGTCATATTATTTAGGTTAGACTTCGGTCTGAACCGTCTTGTCATATTATTTAGGTTAGACTTCGGTCTGAACCGTCTTGTCATATTATTTAGGTTAGACTTCGGTCTGAACCGTCTTGTCATATTATTTAGGTTAGACTTCGGTCTGAACCGTCTTGTCATATTATTTAGGTTAGACTTCGGTCTGAACCGTCTTGTCATATTATTTAGGTTAGACTTCGGTCTGAACCGTCTTGTCATATTATTTAGGTTAGACTTCGGTCTGAACCGTCTTGTCATATTATTTAGGTTAGACTTCGGTCTGAACCGTCTTGTCATATTATTTAGGTTAGACTTCGGTCTGAACCGTCTTGTCATATTATTTAGGTTAGACTTCGGTCTGAACCGTCTTGTCATATTATTTAGGTTAGACTTCGGTCTGAACCGTCTTGTCATATTATTTAGGTTAGACTTCGGTCTGAACCGTCTTGTCATATTATTTAGGTTAGACTTCGGTCTGAACCGTCATGCATTAAATAACTACAACAAACGACGATTGATCTTTTAGTCAAACACACTGTAAACTCACCAACTATTTCGATAGTTGATCCTCTCAAATTTCATGCTTTTCAGGTGACCATCAGTAAGTCTTGGAATCGTCTTTGGCATTATAGGGCCAATCTTTTGACTTTGGACGTACAATTAGCATCAGACATTGAGGATTCTCATGCTTTTGGCTTTAATTGTATTTGACTGTCCAATTTATATAACTTGTATTTCTGTGGGCCCAGTTCCAAATGAGGATGGCTTGTATCCGTATTTTGGGGTCCACACTTGGAACGATTGTACTTGTTTTGACTTGTATTGGTATAAATGGATGTAATTTATTAACCTTCTGATTAGTATGAATTATATCACAACATACTGTAGATGTGGTGGAAGGCTGCGGGTGACCCTATATATAAACATTGAAGGTATGTTAGGAATAGAAACTCAAATCGTATGTGTATGCATAAAGTTTATATACGTGATAGTTTGGATTATATTAACAGCATATTTAAAATGTGGTGGGAAGGCTGCGGGTGACCCTATATATAAACATTGAAGGTATGTTAGGAATAGAAACTCAAATCGTATGTGTATGCATAAAGTTTATATACGTGATAGTTTGGATTATATTAACAGCATATTTAAAATGTGGTGGGAAGGCTGCGGGTGACCCTATATATAAACATTGAAGGTATGTTAGGAATAGAAACTCAAATCGTATGTGTATGCATAAAGTTTATATACGTGATAGTTTGGATTATATTAACAGCATATTTAAAATGTGGTGGGAAGGCTGCGGGTGACCCTATATATAAACATTGAAGGTATGTTAGGAATAGAAACTCAAATCGTATGTGTATGCATAAAGTTTATATACGTGATAGTTTGGATTATATTAACAGCATATTTAAAATGTGGTGGGAAGGCTGCGGGTGACCCTATATATAAACATTGAAGGTATGTTAGGAATAGAAACTCAAATCGTATGTGTATGCATAAAGTTTATATACGTGATAGTTTGGATTATATTAACAGCATATTTAAAATGTGGTGGGAAGGCTGCGGGTGACCCTATATATAAGCATTGAAGGTATGTTAGGAATAGAAACTCAAATCGTATGTGTATGCATAAAGTTTATATACGTGATAGTTTGGATTATATTAACAGCATATTTAAAATGTGGTGGAAGGCTGCGGGTGACCCTATATATAAACATTGAAGGTATGTTAGGAATAGAAACTCAAATCGTATGTGTATGCATAAAGTTTATATACGTGATAGTTTGGATTATATTAACAGCATATTTAAAATGTGGTGGGAAGGCTGCGGGTGACCCTATATATAAACATTGAAGGTATGTTAGGAATAGAAACTCAAATCGTATGTGTATGCATAAAGTTTATATACGTGATAGTTTGGATTATATTAACAGCATATTTAAAATGTGGTGGGAAGGCTGCGGGTGACCCTATATATAAACATTGAAGGTATGTTAGGAATAGAAACTCAAATCGTATGTGTATGCATAAAGTTTATATACGTGATAGTTTGGATTATATTAACAGCATATTTAAAATGTGGTGGGAAGGCTGCGGGTGACCCTATATATAAACATTGAAGGTATGTTAGGAATAGAAACTCAAATCGTATGTGTATGCATAAAGTTTATATACGTGATAGTTTGGATTATATTAACAGCATATTTAAAATGTGGTGGGAAGGCTGCGGGTGACCCTATATATAAGCATTTTAAATATGATTGGTAATAGAAACCCAAACCAAATGTGTGTAATCTAGACGAAGATTTCTTTAAAACTCATTTGCGTACTGTATCATCCATTTGAGACGTACTGCCTTATCCATTTGACTTATATGGATTCTTTGACTATCTTTTCAGACTAGTCATGTCGGACGGAGTTAGCTCAAATGCTGTTGTACCTGGTACACCTCCAGTTCCTGTCATATCAAACTCCATTCCTTATGTTCCTGACTCATATGAAGAGGAACCAATGGAGGAATCGGGCAATGAATCACGCCCTATCAACCTTGATTCATCTTCCAGTGAATCTGGAGGCGAACATGTGTCTATCCATGTTCAATCATCGGTGACACCGGTATCTCCTTATCAGAGGAGTACTACCGAGGGAGCTCATTTATCTTATGCTCCTAGAGACCCCTATGCTCCTGGTCCTTCTGCACCAGTTCAGATCAACGGTGGACTTGGACTTTCTTTCCTTCAGGGAGATCCGTATGCTGCGGGTCCCTCCAGAGCGCCTGTCTACAACCCAAGAGTTGTCATGCCAGTTGCATCTGCAGCTGATAGGTCGGATTATTATCGCCGACAACTGTCAAGGATGAACAATTCCCTTATCTGTACAAGGGAGAAATTAGAGAATCAAGCTCAGGCGTTGTCTGGAGCTTATCTTCAGGCGGAGGAGGCATTGACTGTTGCTAGAGAAGGGAAGGAAACTATTGGGAGGTTGATCTGGATACTGTCGGTTGTGGTGGTTTTGGTGGTAGCTTTGCTAGTCGTGGTTATTTGCAAGATGTAATTTTGTAATAGGTCTTTCTGTATTGTAAGCCTAGAACTTATAACAACTCGTACTTCTGTACTTTGAGTTGTAATCTTTTGGTGGATGTATTTCCCACGTGTCTATAAATCGTATTGCTTCGACTAAGTAGTCTATCGTTGTGGATGAAGTTTCCCACATGTTTTAGGACTGTACATACCTGACTATGTAAATTTTTGAACATCAATGAAATACGATTGTCGTTTGGCTTACTTACTTGTTCAGACTATGTCAACTGCTTATTCTTAGCTCTAGAAATATGACTTTTCATATTTTTCCTGTCTTGTCTAGTACATGAATTCATACAAGTCAGCAATTTGTGACTTGCATTGTACTGTCATCTGTCTTGCAAAGATACTTTCTATTTAACCTATCAAGGAAATCTCTAAATGACCTTTTTGTTCATATCTTAGACTTATGGCTCCTAAGACGAAAAGCAAGGTTCAGAAAAAGGCTCCAGTCAAGAAAACTGCACCAAAGAGAGTTACTCGATCCACTCCTTTGAATAATGAAGCTGAACAGGAAGAACCTGTAATCCAGCAAGAACCAGAAACAGCTCCTGTCCAGGTGAACACTGGTCCTGGACCTACCCCAAATACTGACGGGGATAATAATATGGCAGCATTTGTGACGCAGCAACTGTTGGCCGCCATGCCTACTTTAGTTGCTCAGATCACGGCAAGCATGAACGCCAATAATAATCATCATACTGATAATAGTAACAATGTTGAACCTACTGCTGAGCAAGTTGTTCCTCGAGCTCAACTTCGAGTGGGTGACTACAAGACCTTTACCTATTGTAAACCAAAAGAATTTCATGGTACAGAGGGTCCGGTAGGTCTAATCAACTGGCTAGAAAGCATAGAGGCGGTGCTTCATATTAGTCGTTGTGCCGAAGAGCACAAAGTGGAATATGCTTCCACTCAACTTCAAAGCACGCTCTATCATGGTGGAACGAACAGGTTAGGACCCGAGGTCGAGACCAAGCTAATCGGATACCTTGGTTTGATTTTAAAAGTATGTTGATGGAGAAATACTGTCCTAGAGAGGAAGTACAGAGAATGGAAGGCGAATTTTGGAATCATACTATGGTCGGGCTAGACAATGAGAAATACACTACTCGTTTTCATGAGCTGACAAGACTAGTTCCTCGTATGGTAGATACGGAGGAGAAATTGATCGAGAGGTACTGTTATGGCTTGTCACCTGATGTCCGAAGATTGGTAGCCGCTTTTAATCCTACGACTCTTCAAGCGGCAGTTAGTGCAACCAACCGGATGGTGATAGACTTGAAACGAACCACTGGTTCTTCTGTTGGAACTGAAGTGGTCAAGAGAAGGAGTGATCATGCCTCCGGTAGTGGATATGGTGGCGGTGGAAATGGCAAGAGGTTTAAGACTGCCAGAAACTTTGCGGTAGCTACTCAGGACGTCACGAGGTACACCGGCACAGATCCTAAGTGTAATAGGTGTAATCTCCACCACAGAGGAAATTGTCCTATATGTCGCCGTTGTAAAAGGGCGGGACATCTGGAGAAGTTTTGTAAGGGCAAGACACCAGCTCAATGCTACGAATGTGGGAGCGAGACCCATCTGCGACCTGCATGCCCAAGACTCAATCTGAACCCGAACAATAATGCAATAGTTCCAGTAAGGAACCATGTGGGGAATAACCAAGCAAGGAATCAAGATGGACGAGGTAGAGGCCGAGTTTTTGCTTTGGATGCTGCTGATGCACGACGTGATCCCAACGTTGTGATAGGTACATTCATACTTAATAATCATTATGTTTTTGTGTTATTCGACTCTGGTGCTGATAAAAGCTTTATCTCCTTAGAATTTAAGTCCCGATTCGGTATAGTGGCTATCCCCATGAAAGACACTTATATTGTTGAATATGCAAACGGTCAAAAGTATATCGCTAGAGATCATTTAGTAGATTGCAATTTGACACTATCTGGGCGAAACCTTTAAAATAAATCTTATTCCCATAGAACTAAGTAGTTTTGATGTAATTGTTGGAATGGACTGGTTAGCTAAGGTTAGAGCTGAAATAATGTGTTACGAGAAGATTGTTAGGATACCCCTTCAGAATGACGAAACCCTAGTAGTGCAAGGAGACAAGTCAGGGAAGGAATTGATTTTAGTATCGGCAATAAAGGCGAATAAATATTTACAAAAAGAATACCCTGCCTTCTTGGCACTGGTTGTTGAAAGGAAGCCGAAGGGTAAAGACATTCAAGACATCCCTGTAGTTAAAGATTTTCCAGTATTTCCTGAAGATTTGACGGGACTTCCACCTCACAGACCAGTTGAGTTTGGAATAGAATTAGTCCCTGGAGCTGCACCCGTGGCCAAGGCACCCTATCGTCTTGCGCCGTCAGAAATGCAAGAATTATCCGAACAACTTCAAGAGTTGTTAGCTAAAGGACTAATTCGCCCAAGTTCATCACCTTGGGGAGCTCCGATTCTATTTGTTAAAAAGAAGGACGGCTCTATGCGCATGTGTATAGATTATAGAGAATTGAACAAGTTGACTGTCAAGAACAGGTACCCTTTGCCTCGTATTGACGACTTATTTGACCAACTGGAAGGTGCATCACACTTTTCCAAGATCGATCTCAGGTCTGGGTATCATCAACTCAGAGTCAGAGAGACGGACATTCCTAAAACAGCTTTCAGAACTCGTTACGGACATTATGAGTTTTTGGTTATGCCGTTTGGTTTAACCAATGCACCTGCTGTGTTTATGGACTTAATGAATCGAGTATGTCGACCGTATCTGGACAAGTTTGTCATTGTATTCATTGACGACATACTGATATACTCAAGGAATAAAGACGAACATGAAGGTCATCTGAGAACCATTCTGCAACTGCTCAAGGAGCAAAAGTTGTACGCGAAATTCTCAAAATGTGAATTCTGGATTAGGGAAGTACACTTCTTGGGTCATGTAGTGAACAGGGATGGGATCCACGTAGATCCATCTAAGATAGAGGCGATAAAGAAGTGGGAAGCCCCTAAGACTCCGACAGAAATCCGTCAATTTCTTGGGCTGGCTGGATATTACAGGAGATTTATTGAGAACTTCTCAAAAGTTGCTCAACCTTTGACCTTATTAACTCAGAAGACTAAGGAATTTATTTGGCAGGATGCCCAAGAGAAGGCATTTCAGACATTAAAGGACAGGCTGTGTAATGCTCCTATTCTAGCATTACCGAATGGCATTGAAAATTTCGTGGTATACTGTGACGCCTCACATCAGGGCATGGGATGTGTACTTATGCAGGAAGGTAAGGTCATTGCTTACGCTTCTAGACAGCTCAAAATCCACGAAAAGAATTACACAACCCACGATCTTGAACTCGGAGCGGTTGTTTTTGCTTTAAAGATTTGGAGGCACTATTTGTATGGTACAAAGTGTACGGTATTCACAGATCACAAAAGTCTTCAGCATATCTTCGATCAGAAAATGCTGAATATGCGACAAAGAAGATGGGTAGAATTACTCAGTGACTATGATTGTGAACTCAAATATCATCCCGGTAAAGCAAATGTTGTTGCTGACGCGCTAAGTAGAAAAGATAGAATTTCACTATCTGTCATAACAAGAGCAAGTTCTTACCTTGGCTCATCATTAAGGGATAGAGTGTTGGATGATCAAAAGAAGCCCTACGGCCAGGGCGTATCGAGGAGGAAGCATTGTGGAATGCTGAACGTTTGTTTATATTGGATGGTGATGGAATCCGACATGTTAAGGGCAGGGTGTGGATTCCCAAGTATAATGGACTTAGAGAACTTTTAATGAACGAAAGTCATCGATCTAGGTATTCAATCCATCCTGGCGCTGACAAAATGTACCATGGACTGAAGGACTTTTATTGGTGGCCTGGTATGAAAAGAGATATCGCCACTTATGTCTCGAAGTGTTTAAATTGTTCGATGGTCAAGGCGGAGCACCAAAAGCCTTCTGGGCTGCTCCAACAACCCCAAATTCCTGACTGGAAATGGGAACGGATTACTATGGACTTCATTACGAAGTTACCTCGAACCCTGAAAGGATACGATACTATTTGGGTCATTGTCGATCGATTGACGAAGTCTGCTCATTTCATTCCAATTCGGGAGAACTGGAAGATAAGGAAATTGTCTCAAATATACATTGAAAGGATTGTATCTCTTCATGGCGTTCCTTTGTCTATTATCTCTGACCGTGATGGTCGTTTCACTTCACAATCATGGCGATATTTTCAAGACGCCCTAGGCACTCAATTGCATCTGAGTACGGCTTACCATCCACAGACTGACGGACAAAGTGAACGTACCATCCAGACGTTAGAGGACATGCTTCGGGCATGTGTCATTGACTTCAAAGGTAGTTGGGATACCTTTTTGCCGTTAGCTGAATTTTCATATAACAACAGCTATCACACTAGCATCAAATGCGCGCCTTATGAGGCTTTATATGGACGAAAGTGTAGATCTCCTGTCTGTTGGCTTGATGCTGGAGAACGTCGTTTATTTAAATATGGACTAGTTCAGAAGACTACTGATCAAATTGTCGAAATTCGGGCACGGCTGAAGGCGGCTCAAGATCGTCAAAAGAGCTATGCCGACCGTAGACGGAAACCACTTGAGTTTCAAGTGGGAGACAAAGTCATGTTGAAAGTGTCACCTTGGAAGGGCACTGCACGTTTTGGCGTACGAGGGAAACTTAGTCCTCGTTATATCGGACCATTCGAAATTGTTCAAAGAATTGGTTCCGTGGCTTACAAGCTCGATTTACCTAAGGAGCTAGAACATGTTCATCACACATTTCACATTTCGAATCTTAAGAAATGTCTGACTGATGAGACTTTAGTCGTACCTGTCGAAGAGCTGCAAGTGACTGACTCTCTTCAATTCATTGAAGAACCTGTTGAAATTTTAGACCAACAGCTCAAACAACTTAGACGCAGTCGTATCAAATTGGTCAAAGTTCGTTGGAACTCAAAACATGGTCCTGACTCGACTTGGGAACGTGAAGACTATATGAGGAATAACTATCCTCATCTTTTTACTGAGCAAGACTTGATTTCGGGACGAAATCCTTAGAAGTCGGGGATGCTGTGACAACTCGTAATTAATTAACATCGGGTTAGTCCTAATCTCAATTAGACAGTCATTTGACGTGGAACTTATTAGACTTTTGGACTTTTGACTTAGTCAAATTAGACGTATCTTTATGACGTAGGCTATTAGCTATTTAGACGAATGCCGAGTCTTAAAATGACGTTAAATAAAGATTTAAATGTTATAATTGAACACAGTAATTAGACTGTCTAAACTTAAGATTTCTAAAAGTTTAGTTTATTTAATTTTATTTATTTGTCTCGACTAAAATGAGACGAGGGAAAATATCTTTACTTTACATTTGACTTTTAGGTCAAACGGTATTTAATCGTAAGCATTTTACCAAATTCGGGGTATTTAAATGGCTAAAAAGGAGCCACATAGGCCGGCCCCTTTTGTTTGTGGTGGAAATTAAACCAACAAAACCTTTCCCTCCTTCTTTCTCTCTTTCTCTGTTTTCTTTGTGATCACCACACACACACACCACACAAACACAAAATACACCACACATTTGTGCGCCGCACCTCCTCTTTGGTGCGCCGCACCATGAACCTGGACTGGGTTCCCTGATCAGTTTGTGCGCCGCACCTCCTCTTTGGTGCGCCGCACCATGAACCTGGACTGGTTCCCTGATCAATTTGTGCGCCGCACCTCCTCCTTGGTGCGCCGCACCTGGCTTAGTGCGCCGCATCTCCTCATTAGTGCGCCGCACCTCCTCTTTGGTGCGCCGCACCATGAATCTGGACTGGGTTCCCTGATCAGTTTGTGCGCCGCACCTCCTCTTTGGTGCGCCGCACCATGAACCTGGACTGGTTCCCTGATCAGTTTGTGCGCCGCACCTCCTCCTTTGGTGCGCCGCACCATGAACCTGGACTGGTTCCCTGATCAATTTGTGCGCCGCACCTCCTCTTGGTGCGCCGCACCTCCCTTTGGTGCGCCGCACCATGAACCTGGACTGGTTCCCTGATCAATTTGTGCGCCGCACCTCCTACTTGGTGCGCCGCACCTGGCTTAGTGCGCCGCACCTCCTCAGTTTGTGCGCCGCACCTCCTCTTTGGTGCGCCGCACCATGAACCTGGACTGGTTCCCTGATCAGTTTGTGCGCCGCACCTCTCCTTTGGTGCGCCGCACCATGAACCTGGACTGGTTCCCTGATCAATTTGTGCGCCGCACCTCCTCCTTGGTGCGCCGCACCTTCTTGTGCGCCGCACCTCCTCTTTGGTGCGCCGCACCATGAACCTGGACTGGTTCCCTGATCAATTTGTGCGCCGCACCTCCTCCTTGGTGCGCCGCACCTCCTCTTTGGTGCGCCGCACCATGAACCTGGACTGGTTCCCTGATCAGTTTGTGCGCCGCACCTCCTCTTTGGTGCGCCGCACCATGAACCTGGACTGGTTCCCTGATCAATTTGTGCGCCGCACCTCCTCCTTGGTGCGCCGCACCTGGCTTAGTGCGCCGCACCTCCTCTTTGGTGCGCCGCACCATGAACCTGGACTGGTTCCCTGATCAATTTGTGCGCCGCACCTCCTCTTTGGTGCGCCGCACCATGAACCTGGACTGGTTCCCTGATCAATTTGTGCGCCGCACCTCCTCCTTGGTGCGCCGCACCTCCTCTTTGGTGCGCCGCACCATGAACCTGGACTGGTTCCCTGATCAATTTGTGCGCCGCACCTCCTCCTTGGTGCGCCGCACCTCCTCTTTGGTGCGCCGCACCATGAACCTGGACTGGTTCCCTGATCAATTTGTGCGCCGCACCTCCTCCTTGGTGCGCCGCACCTGGCTTAGTGCGCCGCACCTCCTCTTTGGTGCGCCGCACCATGAACCTGGACTGGGTTCCCTGATCAGTTTGTGCGCCGCACCTCCTCTTTGGTGCGCCGCACCATGAACCTGGACTGGTTCCCTGATCAGTTTGTGCGCCGCACCTCCTCTTTGGTGCGCCGCACCATGAACCTGGACTGGTTCCCTGATCAGTTTGTGCGCCGCACCTCCTCTTTGGTGCGCCGCACCATGAACCTGGACTGGTTCCCTGATCAGTTTGTGCGCCGCACCTCCTCTTTGGTGCGCCGCACCATGAACCTGGACTGGTTCCCTGATCAATTTGTGCGCCGCACCTCCTCCTTGGTGCGCCGCACCTGGCTTAGTGCGCCGCATCTCCTCATTAGTGCGCCGCACCTCCTCTTTGGTGCGCCGCACCATGAACCTGGACTGGGTTCCCTGATCAGTTTGTGCGCCGCACCTCCTCTTTGGTGCGCCGCACCATGAACCTGGACTGGTTCCCTGATCAATTTGTGCGCCGCACCTCCTCTTGGTGCGCCGCACCTGGCTTAGTGCGCCGCACCTCCTCATTAGTGCGCCGCACCTTTTCTCCAGTACAACAAAACTTGAATTATTTTGAAAGGTCGTAACTTTTGACTTTCCATCCGAATTTAGTAATAAAAGACGAAATTGAGTCATGTATACATTGAACATTAAATCACACTTGGTTGAGGCATTCTAGGATTGATAGCTAAGTAGTCGTACGTAGGATACTTGTCGTCGTGAGATTTGATCCTCATTATTGGTACTCTTATCCTAGGTTTTGGATAGACGTGGAGACTAGACTGCTCATATTCTCGGACTGCTCATACTTTAGCTCATAGACTGCTAAGGTGAGTTTATGGCGCCCTTTTTCCTTTACTTTGGGCCTGAAAGCATGTACTGTATACACAAATACTTTGTAAATGATTTGTCTTTGTCTACGCCATGAGATATGGTAAATGAAATCATTTGTCTTATATTTGCCATGAGACGGCTGTCTAATAATGTGTATACATGTCTTATGAAAATTGATCTATATGTCTTGACTTGCCATGTTGTCGGCTGACTAAACTGTTTCTTGTGTTTTGACAAATTAAAATGATCCCCCCCCTTGTTGTACTATTTAGGTTAGACTTCGGTCTGAACCGTCTTGTCATATTATTTAGGTTAGACTTCGGTCTGAACCGTCTTGTCATATTATTTAGGTTAGACTTCGGTCTGAACCGTCTTGTCATATGATTTAGGTTAGACTTCGGTCTGAACCGTCTTGGCTATATATATTTAGGTTAGACTTCGGTCTGAACCGTCATGCATTAAATAACTACAACAAACGACGATTGATCTTTTAGTCAAACACACTGTAAACTCACCAACTATTTCGATAGTTGATCCTCTCAAATTTCATGCTTTTCAGGTGACCATCAGTAAGTCTTGGAATCGTCTTTGGCATTATAGGGCCAATCTTTTGACTTTGGACGTACAATTAGCATCAGACATTGAGGATTCTCATGCTTTTGGCTTTAATTGTATTTGACTGTCCAATTTATATAACTTGTATTTCTGTGGGCCCAGTTCCAAATGAGGATGGCTTGTATCTGTATTTTGGGGTCCACACTTGGAACGATTGTACTTGTTTGACTTGTATTGGTATAAATGGATGTAATTTCTATTAACCTTCTGATTAGTATGCAATTCTTTGTTAACCCTGTATTTCCGCTACAACGGGGTGTGACAAATGTATATATGTATGATATAATGGACATCAAAATCACCTGAATTTATAGAAATTTTGACATTGATCATTTCTATGTTGATAAGATTAACGACATTGCTATGTTGTTGAGGAACACCAAAAAGGATAAAAGAATCGAACATAGCATATATATGACAATAATTTTAGGCCGTTTGGGTATTTTTTTAATTGGATAACATATACTCGTAAATGACTGATCCGATCGTATGTCTCGGTCACTAGCGACATTGTTACCCAAATTTCATTTATCTATTTTTTTGTTGGTAGCAATCGGTGCAATATGTGCTCGAATGATACCAGCCGCTATACACATATTGAGAAGAGTGATACAGAGTTGTTATTATCAGAGAAAGGTACCCGCGTGTTGCGGCGAGGGATGGAGGTGGCGGCGGTGGTGGTGATGTAATGGCGGGCGGTGGTGGCGGTGACGGGTGGTGGTGGCGAGCGGCGGCGGCGGTGGTGGGGGTGACGGGTGGTGGTGGCGAGCGGCGGCGGCGGTGGCGGCGGAGATTGGTGGTGGTGGCGGTGGTGGCGGGCAGGGTTAGTCGTTAGTTTGACCTTGAAATTTCTAAGCCTAAACCTGTATCGTTTGATGACACCCTTTCATAAAATTTTTATTTTTTATTTTGAAATAGGTTTTTTAAAATAAATAAATATATATATGTGAATTTTAATATAGAATATCTACCCACTTTAATAAATGAAATATAAATATAAATATCTTAATAACTTTTTATTAGGGTAAATTACACGGATGATACCTGAAGTTTACACGAAATTACGGTTTTAATACCTCACATGCACGGCACGTGACTTGACTTAACGGCCAAATAGACGACCATCAAAGATAGGTATGGTCAGTGTAAGTTTTTGACAACGATGGGTATGTCTCACGTAATTTTTAAATTGTAGGTATGTCCAGTGTAGTTTCGAACAAACCTCAGGTATGATTTGTGTAATTTACCCTTATTTTATTAATAATTAGTAGATATAGATAATTAGATATGTATGTGATAAGGAAGGGTTATTTAAAAACACACAAATAAAAAAAAACGCGAGAACAATTCTGGGCCACATATTTTTCCCACCTTTCTCCCTCTTCAATTAAATAAGAAAATTCATCCAAATCACTCAAAATGTTTTATCTCACAAACCGTAAATCGTTAGATGAAAAAAAGTATGGGTAGTCTTAAAATTTCGTCCTCTTTCATTAGAGATGCAATTCGATATACTTTTGACGACTTTTTAATTTTCGTTTTTCCCCCTTATACTTGTGTACATACACATGTGTAGGATCTTTGTTTTCACATTTAAATTAGTAAATAACCATCTGTACACAACAATGAAGGTTAAAGGCGTAACCCGTCAGTCCATGGCGGAGCCATAGTGACTAAGGGCGAAGCCCGTTAGGTAGATCACCCATCACCGATCACCCCCTATGACCTATCACCCTCTATGACCTATCACACTATGACCTATCACCCTCAATGACCTATCACACTATGACCTATCACCCCCACCAGCTACCCTTTATGAATATCCTTAAGGGCGAAGCCCGTTCCGAATCACAATTTTCGTTCAACTTACACATGTGTAGGTTATGTGTAAGTATCAAAAAGAAAACAAAAATTAAAAAGTCGTCAAAAGTATATCGAATTGCATCTCTAATGAAAGAGGACGAAATTTTAAGACTACCCGTACTTTTTGTTTCATCTAACGATTTACGGTTTGATAGATAAAGCATTTTGAATAATTTGGATGAATTTTCTTATTTAATTGAAGAGAGAGAAGGGTGTGGGAAATATGTGGGCCAGAATTGTTCTCGCGTTCTTTTTTATTTGTGAGTTCTCAAAATAACACACTCCTATATGTGATTGACTGATTGTTATTATTGGGAAAGAAACAACTTATTTATAGTTGTATAAATAAAGGAGGAAGAGAGAGGTGAGATCATGGGAAGGCGGTGGCGTAATTTGCAGCTTGAAGAAGGTTCGAAGATCCCCACCCGCGATGTGTAAATTGTTTGCTGGATAAAAAAGCGCCACGCGTACCCCGACCAAAGAATAATGGGTAAGCCGACCATCCACTATCCCCGACGATGTCGCCGCGGAAAGTCGAATAAGACAAAGACTGCAACCAACCACCAGCATTAATTGCGTGCTGACTTTGACCAGACTTTCCGCGACGACATCGCCGCGGAAAGTTTCCTCGAATTTCATGATTCTAACTTGACCGTCCGTTTCTTTCTTATTAAACCCTTCCCTTTTGTTAGGACCAGTTTACTGGTAAACTGGCCAGTCTCCAGTTGCACCTGGAGACCCAGAAGATTTGTCCAGAAATATATTGAAGTCCAGTTGCATCGTACAGTTAATGCAACTGAAGACTTCCTCCAGTTGAGAACTAACCAGTTGAAGAATCCTTCCAGTTGGAGTCGAAGACAACAAGTGGAAGATAGAGAATGACAATGGCAGCGAAGCCCAGTTGACATTCTAGTCAGTTACAACTGGAGACCATCAGTGGAAAGCTCTTACAAAGCTTTACACTGATTACGAGGAATTGACTTTTGTGCTTTATGTGCTTTTACCCGGATAATAAGATTTATCTTATTATTTAAGTAATAAAAGGTACATAAAGCTGGTTGAATAAAGTTGCTTTATTCTGCAACTTTACACAGTATTTTAAGGAATTAAATGTTATTCCTTAAATGCTCTCAACCATATTTGTACGGCTAAAGTTAACATCCCAATGTTAACTTTGCCTATAAATACAAGTCATTGCACACCAAGAATATTACTTCTTTCGAACAACTTCTTCGAACACACTTCCAAAGAATTCACACTTTGCATACCTGCAATATTCTTGGTGAACTTGTGCAATATTCTCTCAATCGTTAAAAGGAACATTTCACAACTTTAAGTGTTTCGATTGTTTAGAAAAATTCCAAGTGTAGATCAATTGTAGTTCATAGGTTGTTAGGATATTTACATACTTTGTATTATCTTGGTTCCGCAACAACCTTGTAATTTATTTAAAGTTAATAAATAAATTACACTTGAAAATTACATATTGTCTCACCAATTTACTTTACAGTATTTTATATTATTGCATTGTTCTTTACTTATTGT
>CM067167.1:100485383-100536239 GCA_034093135.1 Erigeron breviscapus | reverse complement strand
TTGACAAATATAGATCATATTGTAACTCATAGGTTGTTAGGATACACACTTAATTGTGTTATCTTGATTCCGCAACAACCTTGTATTTTATTTAAACATCAATAAATGAAATACCCATGAAACATACATAATGGTCCACTTTATTTGTTTATTGCTTTAAGTCTTGTATTACTTTGTTTATATATCTTGCATCTTTATTTACAAGTAATACTAGTCCAATCTAGTGATTATTAGACTTGTTGTATTTTACACTTTCATTGGTTAACCATCTCGTAATTAAAGGGACTCACATTTGGTATCAGAGCGGAAGGCTAATCATTGCCTAGATCTGTTCTTGATGGCTAACCAAGAAAATACACAAGGTTATAGTCTTGGTCCCGTAACTAATGTAAATATTCATGATCAAAATGAACCACAAAATGTTAATAACACTAATCCACCTCCTCCTCCTACTCCTGCTTCTCCACACGTGCATGTGCACTACTCAAATAATCCTGTTCCTAAATTCAGTGGGAACAGTGATGAATTTTGTACGTGGAAGGCTAGGATGGTTTTGCATGTCACTGGTATTGAGAGGAACATGATGAAGATTTTAAACGAAGGTCCTTATGTACCTACATCACCTCTCAATCCATTTCTTGATCCTTCTGGATCTAGAAGAGGAAGGGAAAAGAGGGAGGAACATTGGTCAGAAGAGGAGAGGAGATTGGTGAATCTAGACACCCTTATCAAAAACATGATCCTCGGGGCCGTTCCAGAAACCCTAATTCCCACACTAGTTCTTTTTCCTAGTGCCAAAACCATGTGGGATGAACTTCTTAACCAACATGAAGGAGGAGATGACACCATTGTCACCATAAAGGTCTCCTTAAACAAGAGGTATGAGTCATGTGGGATGAACTTCTTAACCAACACCTCGATATCAGTGTTCAGACTTGTAAGGTTTAGAACACTGACAATCCTCCAGTGTACAGATCTGGTAAGACTTCCAGTGGACTCCGCCATTTATCAGTCTTCTTTATTCTGACTTCAGTCTTTGACTTCAGTGAGAATGTCTTCAGTAGAGTAGATCTGGATTGGGGTGAAGTCCAGTGAGCTAATCTGGAGAATACTCTAGATTTCCTATACAAGTATTTGCTCACTGGTCTTCCATTATTTCTGGACAAATCTTCAGAGGGACTCCAGATTCCAAGTCTGGAGTAGGTCCAGTAGAACACGTTTCTGGACAGATCTTCAGTAAGGCTCCAGTAGTCGAGTTTGGAGCGAGTCCAGTAAATCTGGACCTAACACAAACTGCTTGACTTGTTTGCAGATGATGATGCTACATATTCAGCTTCAGTGCTTGAAAGAGCAACTGTGCTCTGCTTCTTACTACTCCAAGTAACAACACCACTTCCCAGGCTGAATACACTAGTTGATACACTCTTTCTATCATCTATAGAGCATGCCCAATCACTATCAGTATAACCCAGCAACTGAATTGGAACACCTCTCTCATACCAGATACCAAAACCAAGAGTACCTGCCATATATCTCATAATTCTTTTAGCTGCTCCAAGATGAAGCTTTGACGGGCTCTGCATAAACCGTGAAATCAGGCTGACAAAATATGCTAGGTCAGGTCTTGTGTGAGTCAAGTAAATCAGACCCCCCACAAGACTTTTAAACATTCATCCACTTTTTCAGCCTTATCATCTAAAAAAATCTTTTCATTAGTATTCATAGGCGTGGCTTCAACCTTGCAACCTTCCATACCAAACTTAGATACAAGAGATCTTGCATATTTTTCTTGTGACAAGAATACTCCCTTAGGCGCCTGCTTCACCTCTAAGCCCAAGAAAAGCTTTAATAAACCCATATCTGTCATTTTAAACTCTTGCTCCACGCATTCCTTGAATTCTTTTACTAGCTTAGCGGATGAGCTGGTGTACACGATATCATCAACATACAAGCATACATATATAATATCACCATCCACCTTCTTAACATATAAGGTTGGTTCACTGATACTCCTGACATACCCATTTTGTGTGAAATACCCATCAATCCTTGAGTACCAAGCCCTTGGAGCTTGTTTAAGACCATACAAGGCCTTCTTTAACCGGTATACCTTGTTTTCTTCACCCTTCTTCTCGAAGCCTTCAGGCTGATTAACATATATTTCTTCTAATAGTTCTCCATTTAAGAAGGCTGTTTTTACATCCAACTGATGTAACTCCCAACCTCGTTGAGCCGCGACTGAGATAACAACTCGTATAGTCTCAAATCGAGCAACAGGAGCAAAGGTCTCCTGGTAGTCGATTCCATGCTTTTGTGAGTAACCTTTGACAACTAACCTGGCTTTATGCTTTACAATCTTCCCATCTGCTCCAATTTTGGTTTTGAAAAGCCACTTTAAACCAACTACATGTTTGTCAGTAGGTAAACTAACCAGTTCCCATGTTTTATGCTTCTCAATGGCCTCTAATTCACTAGCCATAGCTCTTTGCCATTCTCGTTTGCCAGCAGCCTCTTGAAAGGTGGAAGGATCTGTAGTAGTGAGTGTAAGAAACTGAGCTTCTTCATCCGACAACCCTTCTCCACTTTCAAAATCTTGCAGCCAAGAGGGAGGCTTTCTTTGACGTTTAGAGGGATCGGCTGCTGGGATATTTGAGGACAAGGATGGGTTTTGATGTTCATGATGAGAATTTGGTGAAGTAACATTATCAATATGAGAGGTATTAGTAGATGGGTGAACATGTGAGTTGACATTAGATTGGGAGGTTGAATAGGTAAGAGATGTCTGATGGGTAAAAGGGGTAGTTGGTTCTTGTAAGATTTCAGTTGGATTTTCAAATGTGTTGGCTGGCTGCAAGGTCTCACAATTTGGTGAAATGTCATTGTCAGTCACATGAGGGTCCTCATTTATCCACATGGGAAAAGGATCTGCAATATTTGAAGATGCAGCACTAGAGTGGTTGTCATCCACCCATTCCCACCTGTTATATTCAAGAAATATAACATTTCTTTTAATGTTTAACTTTTTAGTGATGGGGTTATAAAGCCTATATCCTTTACTTTCTTGGGAATACCCAATGAAAATATATTTTCCTGCCCTATCATCCAACTTTTTTCTCTGATGAATAGGGATGTGACCATATGCAATACATCCAAAAACTTTGAGATGATGCACAGATGGTTTTCGACCACACCATGCTTCGTATGGAGTTTTTTCTGGGACAACTTTTGTTGTGGCTCTATTAAGCAAGTAAATGGCAGTGGCAACCCCCTCAGCCCAAAAATAATTAGGCAACCCTCTTTCTTTTAACATGCTTCGTGTCATTCCCATAACCGTTCGATTTTTTCGTTCAACCACACCATTGTGTTGAGGTGTGTAAGACTGTAAGCTCTCTTTTAATCCCATTCTTTTCACAGAATAGATTAAAATCATGTGAGCAAAACTCACCACCTCTATCGGTTCTTAAAACTTTGATGTTATGCTCACTTTCCTTTTCAACGAGAGTTTTAAAAATTTTAAACCTTTCAAAGGCTTGTGACTTGTTTTTCAAAAAATAAACCCAACTCATTCGTGTAAAATCGTCAATGAGAAGAAAATAATAAAGGCTGCCACCCAAACTTTCCACTTGCATTTTACCACACAAATCAACATGTATTAATTCAAGGGGTTTTGTTGCTCTCCATGAGTGAGAAGAGTAAGGTTTCTGATTCATTTTACCAAGTATACACCATTCACAGGAATTGACAAGGTTTATACTTGGGATACCATAAACCATACTTTTCTCAGAAAGTGTTTTTAAACCTTGAGAATGAAAGTGTCCATACCTTAAATGCCACAACTGGGTTTCAGCAGCTTTGTAGTTATGAGGAGGTGACTGCTGGTTTCTGACCTTCGAAGCATCCAAAACAAACATATTGTTTTTAGCCATCTCGATAGTCAAGAGATCTACTCCAGTTTGCTTGTTCCTCATTATACACTTCCCATCATCAAAAAGGATGGCATATCCTTTTCTCATAAGTTGGCCAACACTCAGTAGATTATACTCCAGCTTTGGAATATAATACACGTCTTCAAGCAATCTAAAACTCCCATTCAATAGATTGATATGAACAATTCCCTTGCCGGTTACTTGAAGCTTCTTCTTGTCTCCTAAGTTGACCTTAACTTGAAACGACTCATCAAGATAAGTAAAACTTTATTTGACTCCGGTCATGTGATTCGAACATCCCGAGTCCAAGACCCAGAGGCGAGTTGAATGCTCATCTACACTTTCAGTGAACATCATAAACAAGTTGGGTTGTTCTTCTTCAGGTTCAGGAGTGAGCGTTTGAGTAGGAGCTTCTTCGGTAACGACCCGAGCTTGGTTGTCTTCGTTGTACCAACAATCACGTTTCACATGGCCATAATTTTTACACACATCGCACTGCGGAACTTTGCTACGATCAAATGTTCTTCCTTGACCTCTACCTCTTGATGAGCCACGACCTCTGCCTCTATGAGAGGCATATCGGAAACCTGGACCAGTGTTTTGCACAACCTGTAATGCTTGCTCTTCAATCTTTTCACCTTTTTCTTTATACCGACTATTTTGACGTGCTTCCTGAGATTGCAAAGATCCCATTAGTTTCACCGGTGACAACTTGGAAAGATCTGATGAGACCTCAATACCAGCAACGATGAAGTCATATCGTGGTGTAAGGCTTCTCAAGATCTTCTCAACAATGACTTGATCTGAGACCACCTCACCGTAGGAACGCTTTTGGTTCGCAATAGACATGACCCGGGAGAAATAATCACCAACAAATTCGCCTTCATTCATAGTCAGGTTTTCAAAGTCACGCCTCAGCCCTTGGAGTTTAATTGCTTTAACCTTCTCATCTCCTTGGAATTCCATTTTCAAGATATCCCAAGTTTCTTTAGCACTTGCTGCAGCAGCAATTCTCGAGAACAGTTGATCATGTACGGCTTGTTGGATGATTGCCATAGCATGGGCATCCTTTTTTTCAATAGCTTTGAGACTAGTGTTGTCTTTGTTGCTACGATCAACGCCTGTTTCAACCAGGTCCCATAAGTCTCGAGATCTAAGGATGGTTTTCATTCTTACGCACCAGTGTTCATATCCGTCCCCTTTGAAGATGGGGATCGGAGTGGGCTGAGTTTGAATAGCAGAGGTTGGTTCGGCCATTTAGGTTTAGGAATGGTAAGGAGTGTAAGGATCGATTTGCTCTGATACCACTAAAAGCCAATGAATAATGAAAGTAGTAAGTGATGAAGGATAAATGAGAGGGATGGTTTTTGTTTATTGTTTTTCTCTAATGCACAAGTACATGACACCGAGTATAAATACACATAATAGTAACCTACTATAGCTAAAAATCTGGAAACTACCTAACAGTCTAAAAGACTTGTTCAAAACAGTAACTGAGTAACATAAAGTGGTAAATAAACGTGCAACGAAAAACTCGGTGAGAATAACCCATGACTTGATCTTTTCAACTGACTTTGCTACTACTTAGCCACTTTTCACTGTATCCTTTGGAGCACGTTCATCATTTAATACAAAAACCTTTTTTATCCAACAAACAATTTACACATCGCGGGTGGGGATCTTCGAACCTTCTTCAAGCTGCAAATTACGCCACCGCCTTCCCATGATCTCACCTCTCTCTTCCTCCTTTATTTATTTATACAAGTATAAATTGTTTCTTTCCCAATAATAACAATCAGTCAATCACATACACATCTAATTATCTATATCTATCTATATATATAATAAAATAAAGTATTGGTTTCAAATTTAGATGATGATGATGTATTCAATGGATTCAAGCGATCATCATCAAAGTTTAATTCCAGGTTTACCTAACGATATATCTTCTTTAATTCTTTCGTTATATATTCCAATTTCACATCATTCACGTCTTCGATCCATTTCTAAACTATGTGTGACAACTCGTGATTAATTAACATCGGGTTAGTCCTAATCTCGATCATTATTTATAATTTCGTCTAATTTAGAGATTATGACGTGGAAATTATTAGTTAATTGAACATTTGATATGGTTCAATTGGACGTGTCCTTATGACGTAGACTATTAGCTATTTAGCCACTGCGGCGCAGTGAGCATGTTCTGGCTCACTGCGGCGCAGTGAATTCCTGGCCACTGCGGCGCAGTGGCATGGGTTAGCCCCACTGCGGCGCAGTGCCCAGACTCTGGTCTGGTGTCGACTTAAGCCACTGCGGCGCAGTGAGCATGTTCTGGCTCACTGCGGCGCAGTGCTTTTATACTGGTCCCTGGTTCATTTTAGCCACTGCGGCGCAGTGCTTTTATACTGGTCCCTGGTTCATTTTAGCCACTGCGGCGCAGTGAGCATGATTCTAGCTCACTGCGGCGCAGTGCTTTTAAGCCACTGCGGCGCAGTGAGCATGTTCTGGCTCACTGCGGCGCAGTGCTTTTATACTGGTCCCTGGTTCATTTTAGCCACTGCGGCGCAGTGAGCATGATTCTAGCTCACTGCGGCGCAGTGTATTGGTCACTGGGCGCAGTCATTTTAGTCACTGCGGCGCAGTGAGCATGTTCTAGCTCACTGCGGCGCAGTGAGCATGTTCTGGTGTCGACTCACTGCGGCGCAGTGAGCATGTTCTGGCTCACTGCGGCGCAGTGAGCATGTTCTGGCTCACTGCGGCGCAGTGAGCATGTTCTGGCTCACTGCGGCGCAGTGAGCATGTTCTGGCTCACTGCGGCGCAGTGAGCATGTTCTGGCCACTGCGGCGCAGTGGCATGGGTTAGCCCCTCACTGCGGCGCAGTGCCCAGACTCTGGTCTGGTGTCGACTTAAGCCACTGCGGCGCAGTGAGCATGTTCTGGCTCACTGCGGCGCAGTGCTTTTATACTGGTCCCTGGTTCATTTTAGCCACTGCGGCGCAGTGAGCATGATTCTAGCTCACTGCGGCGCAGTGAGCATGTTCTGGCTCACTGCGGCGCAGTGCTTTTATACTGGTCCCTGGTTCATTTTAGCCACTGCGGCGCAGTGAGCATAATTCTAGCTCACTGCGGCGCAGTGTATCTGGTACTGGGTCATTTTAGTCACTGCGGCGCAGTGAGCATGTTCTGGCTCACTGCGGCGCAGTGCCAGATGTCTGGCTCACTGCGGCGCAGTGAGCATGTTCTGGCTCACTGCGGCGCAGTGAGCATGTTCTGGCTCACTGCGGCGCAGTGAGCATGTTCTGGCTCACTGCGGCGCAGTGAGCATGTTCTGGCTCACTGCGGCGCAGTGAGCATGTTCTGGCTCACTGCGGCGCAGTGCTTTTATACTGGTCCCTGGTTCATTTTAGCCACTGCGGCGCAGTGAGCATGATTCTAGCTCACTGCGGCGCAGTGGATTTCTGGATCACTGCGGCGCAGTGAGCATGTTCTGGCTCACTGCGGCGCAGTGCTTTTATACTGGTCCCTGGTTCATTTTAGCCACTGCGGCGCAGTGAGCATGTTCTGGCTCACTGCGGCGCAGTGCTTTTATACTGGTCCTGGATCATTTTAGTCACTGCGGCGCAGTGAGCATGATTCTAGCTCACTGCGACGCAGTGGCATGTTCTGGCTCACTGCGGCGCAGTGAGCATGTTCTGGCTCACTGCGGCGCAGTGAGCATGTTCTGGCTCACTGCGGCGCAGTGAGCATGTTCTGGCTCACTGCGGCGCAGTGAGCATGTTCTGGCTCACTGCGGCGCAGTGAGCATGTTCTGGCTCACTGCGGCGCAGTGCTTTTATACTGGTCCCTGGTTCATTTTAGCCACTGCGGCGCAGTGAGCATGTTCTGGCTCACTGCGGCGCAGTGCTTTTATACTGGTCCCTGGTTCATTTTAGCCACTGCGGCGCAGTGAGCATGTTCTGGCTCACTGCGGCGCAGTGCTTTTATACTGGTCCCTGGTTCATTTTAGCCACTGCGGCGCAGTGAGCATGATTCTAGCTCACTGCGGCGCAGTGGCATGGGTTAGCCCCACTGCGGCGCAGTGCCCAGACTCTGGTCTGGTGTCGACTTAAGCCACTGCGGCGCAGTGAGCATGTTCTGGCTCACTGCGGCGCAGTGCTTTTATACTGGTCCCTGGTTCATTTTAGCCACTGCGGCGCAGTGAGCATGATTCTAGCACCCCATTGTTGAAGGGAAATCCTGTGCGAGGTTATGGTCCGCACCCCATTGTTGAAGGGAAATCCTGTGCGAGGTTATGGTCCGCACCCCATTGTTGAAGGGAAATCCTGTGCGAGGTTATGGTCCGCACCCCATTGTTGAAGGGAAATCCTGTGCGAGGTTATGGTCCGCACCCCATTGTTGAAGGGAAATCCTGTGCGAGGTTATGGTCCGCACCCCATTGTTGAAGGGAAATCCTGTGCGAGGTTATGGTCCGCACCCCATTGTTGAAGGGAAATCCTGTGCGAGGTTATGGTCCGCACCCCATTGTTGAAGGGAAATCCTGTGCGAGGTTATGGTCCGCACCCCATTGTTGAAGGGAAATCCTGTGCGAGGTTATGGTCCGCACCCCATTGTTGAAGGGAAATCCTGTGCGAGGTTATGGTCCGCACCCCATTGTTGAAGGGAAATCCTGTGCGAGGTTATGGTCCGCACCCCATTGTTGAAGGGAAATCCTGTGCGAGGTTATGGTCCGCACCCCATTGTTGAAGGGAAATCCTGTGCGAGGTTATGGTCCGCACCCCATTGTTGAAGGGAAATCCTGTGCGAGGTTATGGTCCGCACCCCATTGTTGAAGGGAAATCCTGTGCGAGGTTATGGTCCGCACCCCATTGTTGAAGGGAAATCCTGTGCGAGGTTATGGTCCGCACCCCATTGTTGAAGGGAAATCCTGTGCGAGGTTATGGTCCGCACCCCATTGTTGAAGGGAAATCCTGTGCGAGGTTATGGTCCGCACCCCATTGTTGAAGGGAAATCCTGTGCGAGGTTATGGTCCGCACCCCATTGTTGAAGGGAAATCCTGTGCGAGGTTATGGTCCGCACCCCATTGTTGAAGGGAAATCCTGTGCGAGGTTATGGTCCGCACCCCATTGTTGAAGGGAAATCCTGTGCGAGGTTATGGTCCGCACCCCATTGTTGAAGGGAAATCCTGTGCGAGGTTATGGTCCGCACCCCATTGTTGAAGGGAAATCCTGTGCGAGGTTATGGTCCGCACCCCATTGTTGAAGGGAAATCCTGTGCGAGGTTATGGTCCGCACCCCATTGTTGAAGGGAAATCCTGTGCGAGGTTATGGTCCGCACCCCATTGTTGAAGGGAAATCCTGTGCGAGGTTATGGTCCGCACCCCATTGTTGAAGGGAAATCCTGTGCGAGGTTATGGTCCGCACCCCATTGTTGAAGGGAAATCCTGTGCGAGGTTATGGTCCGCACCCCATTGTTGAAGGGAAATCCTGTGCGAGGTTATGGTCCGCACCCCATTGTTGAAGGGAAATCCTGTGCGAGGTTATGGTCCGCACCCCATTGTTGAAGGGAAATCCTGTGCGAGGTTATGGTCCGCACCCCATTGTTGAAGGGAAATCCTGTGCGAGGTTATGGTCCGCACCCCATTGTTGAAGGGAAATCCTGTGCGAGGTTATGGTCCGCACCCCATTGTTGAAGGGAAATCCTGTGCGAGGTTATGGTCCGCACCCCATTGTTGAAGGGAAATCCTGTGCGAGGTTATGGTCCGCACCCCATTGTTGAAGGGAAATCCTGTGCGAGGTTATGGTCCGCACCCCATTGTTGAAGGGAAATCCTGTGCGAGGTTATGGTCCGCACCCCATTGTTGAAGGGAAATCCTGTGCGAGGTTATGGTCCGCACCCCATTGTTGAAGGGAAATCCTGTGCGAGGTTATGGTCCGCACCCCATTGTTGAAGGGAAATCCTGTGCGAGGTTATGGTCCGCACCCCATTGTTGAAGGGAAATCCTGTGCGAGGTTATGGTCCGCACCCCATTGTTGAAGGGAAATCCTGTGCGAGGTTATGGTCCGCACCCCATTGTTGAAGGGAAATCCTGTGCGAGGTTATGGTCCGCACCCCATTGTTGAAGGGAAATCCTGTGCGAGGTTATGGTCCGCACCCCATTGTTGAAGGGAAATCCTGTGCGAGGTTATGGTCCGCACCCCATTGTTGAAGGGAAATCCTGTGCGAGGTTATGGTCCGCACCCCATTGTTGAAGGGAAATCCTGTGCGAGGTTATGGTCCGCACCCCATTGTTGAAGGGAAATCCTGTGCGAGGTTATGGTCCGCACCCCATTGTTGAAGGGAAATCCTGTGCGAGGTTATGGTCCGCACCCCATTGTTGAAGGGAAATCCTGTGCGAGGTTATGGTCCGCACCCCATTGTTGAAGGGAAATCCTGTGCGAGGTTATGGTCCGCACCCCATTGTTGAAGGGAAATCCTGTGCGAGGTTATGGTCCGCACCCCATTGTTGAAGGGAAATCCTGTGCGAGGTTATGGTCCGCACCCCATTGTTGAAGGGAAATCCTGTGCGAGGTTATGGTCCGCACCCCATTGTTGAAGGGAAATCCTGTGCGAGGTTATGGTCCGCACCCCATTGTTGAAGGGAAATCCTGTGCGAGGTTATGGTCCGCACCCCATTGTTGAAGGGAAATCCTGTGCGAGGTTATGGTCCGCACCCCATTGTTGAAGGGAAATCCTGTGCGAGGTTATGGTCCGCACCCCATTGTTGAAGGGAAATCCTGTGCGAGGTTATGGTCCGCACCCCATTGTTGAAGGGAAATCCTGTGCGAGGTTATGGTCCGCACCCCATTGTTGAAGGGAAATCCTGTGCGAGGTTATGGTCCGCACCCCATTGTTGAAGGGAAATCCTGTGCGAGGCATATGCTGTCATCAGATCTAGATATACTGACCGTCTGGTCTTTTATAACTATATGTCAATTGTGTGCTCAAAATGACGAATAAATATTGGTCAAACATACTGTAAACTCACCAACTATTTCGATAGTTGATCCTCTCAAATTTCATGCTTTTCAGGGAACCAACAGTAAGTATTTGGAAGCGTGTATGGCATTTTGAAGCCATCTTTTGAACATTGGACGTACAATTAGCGTCAGACCTCTGAGGACTATAGCTTTATTTAGTCCTAATTGTACTTAGCTGTCCATATGTTATATTTGTATTTAGTGGGCCCATTTCCAATTGAGGATAGTTTGTATCCGTGTATTGGGGTCCACTTCCGAACGATTATACTTGTAATAAACTTGTATTTGGATTAATGGATGTAATCTCTATTTACCTTCTGATTAGTACGCAATTACTTGTTAACCCTGTATTTCCGCTACAACGGGGTGTGACAAAAATTGGTATCAGAGACAAGGTTATAGTGAATACGGAGTTATTCCTCGTGAATAACTCAATCTATAGCCATGGTCGCTTCATATAGGAAATCTAAGTCATTAAGGTTTAGGATACCTATCTCGAGAGTTATGCTATTTGTCAATAATTAGACCTAACCCGATCAACTACGTCCCGATTATGTAAAATAGTATAAGGCTCGAAATAAATATCTTAAATTGTGTATATATGTGTTAGTTGAATTATATTCACAGCATGCTGTACATGTGGTGGGAAGGCTGCGGGTGACCCTATACATAAGCATTTAAGGCATGTTAGGAATAGAAACTCGACTCGTATGTGTATGCATAAGGTTTATATACGTGATAGTTTGGATTATACTGACAACATATTTAAATGTGGTGGGAAGGCTGCGGGTGACCCTATATATAAGCATTTTAAATATGTTGGTAATAGAAACCCAAACCGAATGTGTGTAATCTAGACAAAGATTTCTTTAAACCTCAATGTTGCGTACTGTCACCTTCAATTGATTCGTGCTGCCTTATCCAGTAGACTTATATGGATTCTTTGACTATCTTTTCAGACTAGTCATGTCGGATGGAGTTAGCTCAAATGCTGTTGTACCTTGTACACCTCCAGTCCCTGTCATAACAAACTCCATTCCTTATGTTCCTGACTCTTATGAAGAGGAACCAATGGAGGAATCGGGCAATGAATCACGCCCTATCAATATAGTATCAACATCCAGTGAATCTGGAAGTGAACATGTGTCTATCCATGTTCAATCATCTCTACCACTAGTAGCTCCAAATCAGAGGAGGGCTACTGAGGGAGCTCGTATCCCTTACGATCCTAGAGGTCCTTATGTTGAAGGTCCATCTGCACCAGTTCAGGACAACTGCAGGTCGGAATATGCACCCTGACAAATGTTAAGGATGAATAACTCTCTCGTTCGTACTGGAGAAGTTGTTGAGAGTCAAGCTCAAACACTGACTGGAGATTATCAGTAAGCTTCTGAAGCAAGGAAGGTTGCTAAGAAAGGGAAGGAGACCCTTGGGAGGTTGATCTAGATGCTACTAGCTTTAGAAATCTTGGTGATGGTCTTGCTAGTTGTAGTTCTTTTCAAGATATAATCTAATAATAATGACGTATAGTAAGCCTAAAACTTATAACAACTCGTACTCTCGTACTTTGAGATGTAGTCTATCTTGTGATCCCAACGTTGTGATAGGTACATTCATACTCAATAATCATTATGTTTTTATATTATTCGACTCCGGTGCTGATAAAAGTTTCATATCCTTAGAATTTAAGTCTCGTTTTGGTATAGTAGCTACCCCCATGAAAGATACTTATGTTGTCGAATATGCAAACGGTCAAAAATATATTGCTAGAGATCATTTAGTAGATTGTAGTTTGGTATTAGCCGGTAAAACTTTTAAAATTGACCTAATCCCCATAGAACTAAGCAGTTTTGATGTGATTGTTGGTATGGACTGGTTGTCTAAGGTTAGAGCTAATATAAGTTGTCATGAGAAAATTGTTAGAATACCTCTACAGAATAACGAAACCCTAGAAGTGCAAGGAGATAAGGCAGGAAAGAAATTGATCTTAGTATCGGCAATAAAAGCTAATAAATATTTACAAAAAGAACACCCTGCTTTCTTAGCATTTGTAGTAGAAAGAAAACCAAAGGAATAAAAACCCTAGAAGTGCAAGGAGATAAGGCAGGAAAGAAATTGATCTTAGTATCGGCAATAAAAGCTAATAAATATTTACAAAAAGAACACCCTGCTTTCTTAGCATTTGTAGTAGAAAGAAAACCAAAGGGGAAAGAAATGCAAGATATTCCTGTAGTTAGAGATTTTCCGGAGGTGTTTCCTGAAGATTTGACGGGACTTCCACCTCACAGACCAGTAGAGTTTGGAATAGATTTGATTCCTGGAGCTGCACCCGTGGCCAAGGCACCCTATCGTCTTGCGCCATCAGAAATGCAAGAATTGTCCGAACAACTTCAAGAGTTGTTAGCTAAAGGACTAATTCGTCCAAGTTCATCACCTTGGGGAGCTCCAATCCTATTTGTGAAGAAGAAAGACGGCTCTATGCGGATGTGTATTGATTACAGAGAATTGAACAAGTTGACTGTCAAGAACAGGTACCCTTTGCCTCGTATTGACGACTTGTTTGACCAATTGGAAGGTGCATCACACTTTTCCAAGATTGATCTCAGATCTGGGTATCATCAACTCAGAGTCAGAGAGACGGACATTCCTAAAACAGCTTTCAGAACTCGTTATGGGCATTATGAGTTTTTGGTTATGCCATTTGGCTTAACCAATGCACCTGCTGTGTTTATGGACCTAATGAATCGAGTATGTCGACCGTATCTTGACAAGTTTGTCATTGTATTTATTGACGACATACTGATATACTCAAGGAATAAAGACGAACATGAAGGTCATCTGAGAACAATTCTGCAACTGCTCAAGGATCAGAAGTTGTACGCGAAATTCTCAAAATGTGAATTCTGGATTAGGGAAGTACACTTCTTGGGTCATGTAGTGAACAGGGATGGGATCCACGTAGATCCATCTAAGATTGAAGCAATAAAGAAGTGGGAAGCCCCTAAGACTCCGACAGAAATCCGTCAATTTCTTGGGCTGGCTGGATATTACAGGAGATTTATTGAGAACTTCTCAAAAGTTGCTCAACCTTTGACGTTGTTAACTCAAAAGGCCAAGGAATTTATTTGGCAGGATGCCCAGGAAGAAGCATTTCAAAGTTGCTCAACCGTTGACGTTGTTAACTCAAAAGGCCAAGGAATTTATTTGGCAGGATGCCCAGGAAGAAGCATTTCAAACGTTGAAAGACAAGCTCTGTAATGCTCCTATTTTAGCATTACCAAATGGAGTTGAAAATTTCGTGGTATACTGTGACGCATCACATCAAGGCATGGGATGTGTGCTCATGCAGGAAGGTAAGGTCATTGCTTACGCCTCTAGACAGCTCAAGATCCACGAAAAGAACTATACAACCCACGATCTTGAACTCGGAGCGGTTGTTTTTGCCTTAAAGATTTGGAGGCACTATTTGTATGGTACAAAGTGTACGGTATTCACAGATCACAAAAGTCTTCAGCATATCTTCGATCAGAAAATGCTGAATATGCGACAAAGAAGATGGGTAGAATTACTCAGTGATTATGATTGTGAACTCAAGTATCATCCCGGTAAAGCAAATGTCGTTGCTGACGCGTTAAGTCGAAAAGATAGAATTTCACTATCTGTCATAACAAGAGCAAGTTCTTACCTTGGCTCATCATTAAGGGATAGAGTGTTGGATGATCAGAATGAGGCCTTACAACCAGGGCGTATTGAGGAGGAAGCATTGTGGAATGCCGAACGGTTATTTGAATTGGATGGCGATGGGATCAGACATGTCAAGGGCAGAGTGTGGATTCCCAAGTATAATGGACTTAGAGAACTCTTAATGAACGAGAGTCATCGATCTAAGTATTCAATCCATCCTGGTGCTGACAAAATGTACCATGGGTTAAAGGATTTTTATTGGTGGCCTGGTATGAAAAGAGATATCGCCACGTATGTTTCAAAGTGTTTAAATTGTTCAATGGTTAAGGCAGAGCACCAAAAGCCTTCTGGACTGCTCCAACAACCCCAGATTCCTGACTGGAAATGGGAACAGATTACTATGGACTTCATTACAAAGTTGCCTCGAACCTTGAAGGGTTACGATACTATTTGGGTCATTGTTGACCGATTGACGAAGTCTGCACACTTCATTCCCATACGGGAGAATTGGAAAATAAAGAAATTGTCTCAATTATATATTGAGAAGATCGTGTCACTTCATGGCGTTCCTGTGTCTATTATCTCGGATCGTGATGGTCGTTTTACTTCACAATCTTGGAGATATTTTCAAGACGCCTTAGGCACTCAGTTGAATTTGAGTACGGCTTACCATCCACAGACGGACGGGCAAAGTGAGCGTACCATTCAGACGTTAGAAGACATGCTTCGGGCATGTGTTATCGATTTCAAAGGTAGTTGGGATACCTTTTTGCCGTTAGCTGAGTTTTCATATAATAACAGCTATCACACAAGCATTAAATGTGCGCCTTTTGAGGCTTTGTACGGACGAAAATGTAGATCGCCTGTTTGTTGGCTAGATGCTGGTGAGCGTCGTTTGTACAAGTATGGGTTGGTTCAGAAGACTACTGACCAGATTGTTGAAATTAGGGCACGGCTGAAGGCGGCTCAGGATCGCCAGAAGAGCTATGCAGATCGTAGAAGGAAACCCCTTGAGTTTCAAGTGGGTGATAAAGTTATGTTGAAAGTGTCACCTTGGAAGGGCACTGCACGCTTTGGCGTGAGAGGAAAACTTAGTCCTCGTTATATCGGACCATTCGAAATTGTTCGAAGGATTGGTTCCGTGGCTTATAAGCTCGATTTACCCCAGGAGCTTGAACATGTTCATCCCACATTTCATATATCGAATCTGAAGAAATGTTTAACTGATGAAACGTTGGTTGTACCTGTGGAAGAGTTGCAAGTAAATGACTCTCTCCAATTTGTAGAGGAGCCTGTTGAAATTTTAGACCAACAGCTCAAACAGCTTAGACGAAGTCGTATCAAGTTGGTCAAAGTTCGTTGGAACTCAAAGCACGGACCAGACTCGACTTGGGAACGTGAGGATTATATGAGGAATAAGTATCCCCATCTTTTTACTAAGCAAGACTTGATTTCGGGACGAAATCCTTAGAAGTCGGGGATGCTGTGACAACTCGTGATTAATTAACATCGGGTTAGTCCTAATCTCGATCATTATTTATAATTTCGTCTAATTTAGAGATTATGACGTGGAAATTATTAGTTAATTGAACATTTGATATAGTTCAATTAGACGCAGTGAGTGTTCTGCTACTGCGGCGCAGTGAGCATGTTCTGGCTCACTGCGGCGCAGTGACATTTCTGCTCACTGCGGCCAGTGGCATTTTAGCTCACTGCGGCGCAGTGAGCATGATTCTGCTCACTGCGGCGCAGTGAGCATGTTCTGGCTCACTGCGGCGCAGTGAGCATGTTCTGGCTCACTGCGGCGCAGTGAGCATGTTCTGGCTCACTGCGGCGCAGTGAGCATGTTCTGGCTCACTGCGGCGCAGTGAGCATGTTCTGGCTCACTGCGGCGCAGTGAGCATGTTCTGGCTCACTGCGGCGCAGTGAGCATGTTCTGGCTCACTGCGGCGCAGTGCTTTCATACTGGTCCTGGATCATTTTAGCCACTGCGGCGCAGTGAGCATGATTCTAGCTCACTGCGACGCAGTGTATTGGTCACTGGGCGCAGTCATTTTAGTCACTGCGGCGCAGTGAGCATGTTCTAGCTCACTGCGGCGCAGTGAGCATGTTCTGGCTCACTGCGGCGCAGTGAGCATGTTCTGGCTCACTGCGGCGCAGTGAGCATGTTCTGGCTCACTGCGGCGCAGTGAGCATGTTCTGGCTCACTGCGGCGCAGTGAGCATGTTCTGGCTCACTGCGGCGCAGTGAGCATGTTCTGGCTCACTGCGGCGCAGTGACATGCTGCCACTGCGGCGCAGTGAGCATGTTCTGGCTCACTGCGGCGCAGTGCTTTCATACTGGTCCTGGATCATTTTAGCCACTGCGGCGCAGTGAGCATGATTCTAGCTCACTGCGACGCAGTGCTTTTGTACTGGTCCTGCGCAGTATTTTGGCCACTGCGGCGCAGTGAGCCCACTGCGGCGCAGTGCCCAGACTCTGGTCTGGTGTCGACTTAAGCCACTGCGGCGCAGTGAGCATGTTCTGGCTCACTGCGGCGCAGTGCTTTTATACTGGTCCTGGATCATTTTAGCCACTGCGGCGCAGTGAGCATGATTCTAGCTCACTGCGGCGCAGTGTATTGGTACTGTGAAATATTACGCGTCGATTTTTAAACGTTAATAACTTTTAATCCTTAAGTCTAAATAATTTTATTTACCTTTAGTTGATAAAAATCAATGTTTGAAACACGTTCTCGGTTATGGTCCGCACCCCATTGTTGAAGGGAAATCCTGTGCGAGGTTATGGTCCGCACCCCATTGTTGAAGGGAAATCCTGTGCGAGGTTATGGTCCGCACCCCATTGTTGAAGGGAAATCCTGTGCGAGGTTATGGTCCGCACCCCATTGTTGAAGGGAAATCCTGTGCGAGGTTATGGTCCGCACCCCATTGTTGAAGGGAAATCCTGTGCGAGGTTATGGTCCGCACCCCATTGTTGAAGGGAAATCCTGTGCGAGGTTATGGTCCGCACCCCATTGTTGAAGGGAAATCCTGTGCGAGGTTATGGTCCGCACCCCATTGTTGAAGGGAAATCCTGTGCGAGGTTATGGTCCGCACCCCATTGTTGAAGGGAAATCCTGTGCGAGGTTATGGTCCGCACCCCATTGTTGAAGGGAAATCCTGTGCGAGGTTATGGTCCGCACCCCATTGTTGAAGGGAAATCCTGTGCGAGGTTATGGTCCGCACCCCATTGTTGAAGGGAAATCCTGTGCGAGGTTATGGTCCGCACCCCATTGTTGAAGGGAAATCCTGTGCGAGGTTATGGTCCGCACCCCATTGTTGAAGGGAAATCCTGTGCGAGGTTATGGTCCGCACCCCATTGTTGAAGGGAAATCCTGTGCGAGGTTATGGTCCGCACCCCATTGTTGAAGGGAAATCCTGTGCGAGGTTATGGTCCGCACCCCATTGTTGAAGGGAAATCCTGTGCGAGGTTATGGTCCGCACCCCATTGTTGAAGGGAAATCCTGTGCGAGGTTATGGTCCGCACCCCATTGTTGAAGGGAAATCCTGTGCGAGGTTATGGTCCGCACCCCATTGTTGAAGGGAAATCCTGTGCGAGGTTATGGTCCGCACCCCATTGTTGAAGGGAAATCCTGTGCGAGGTTATGGTCCGCACCCCATTGTTGAAGGGAAATCCTGTGCGAGGTTATGGTCCGCACCCCATTGTTGAAGGGAAATCCTGTGCGAGGTTATGGTCCGCACCCCATTGTTGAAGGGAAATCCTGTGCGAGGTTATGGTCCGCACCCCATTGTTGAAGGGAAATCCTGTGCGAGGTTATGGTCCGCACCCCATTGTTGAAGGGAAATCCTGTGCGAGGTTATGGTCCGCACCCCATTGTTGAAGGGAAATCCTGTGCGAGGTTATGGTCCGCACCCCATTGTTGAAGGGAAATCCTGTGCGAGGTTATGGTCCGCACCCCATTGTTGAAGGGAAATCCTGTGCGAGGTTATGGTCCGCACCCCATTGTTGAAGGGAAATCCTGTGCGAGGTTATGGTCCGCACCCCATTGTTGAAGGGAAATCCTGTGCGAGGTTATGGTCCGCACCCCATTGTTGAAGGGAAATCCTGTGCGAGGTTATGGTCCGCACCCCATTGTTGAAGGGAAATCCTGTGCGAGGTTATGGTCCGCACCCCATTGTTGAAGGGAAATCCTGTGCGAGGTTATGGTCCGCACCCCATTGTTGAAGGGAAATCCTGTGCGAGGTTATGGTCCGCACCCCATTGTTGAAGGGAAATCCTGTGCGAGGTTATGGTCCGCACCCCATTGTTGAAGGGAAATCCTGTGCGAGGTTATGGTCCGCACCCCATTGTTGAAGGGAAATCCTGTGCGAGGTTATGGTCCGCACCCCATTGTTGAAGGGAAATCCTGTGCGAGGTTATGGTCCGCACCCCATTGTTGAAGGGAAATCCTGTGCGAGGTTATGGTCCGCACCCCATTGTTGAAGGGAAATCCTGTGCGAGGTTATGGTCCGCACCCCATTGTTGAAGGGAAATCCTGTGCGAGGTTATGGTCCGCACCCCATTGTTGAAGGGAAATCCTGTGCGAGGTTATGGTCCGCACCCCATTGTTGAAGGGAAATCCTGTGCGAGGTTATGGTCCGCACCCCATTGTTGAAGGGAAATCCTGTGCGAGGTTATGGTCCGCACCCCATTGTTGAAGGGAAATCCTGTGCGAGGTTATGGTCCGCACCCCATTGTTGAAGGGAAATCCTGTGCGAGGTTATGGTCCGCACCCCATTGTTGAAGGGAAATCCTGTGCGAGGTTATGGTCCGCACCCCATTGTTGAAGGGAAATCCTGTGCGAGGTTATGGTCCGCACCCCATTGTTGAAGGGAAATCCTGTGCGAGGTTATGGTCCGCACCCCATTGTTGAAGGGAAATCCTGTGCGAGGTTATGGTCCGCACCCCATTGTTGAAGGGAAATCCTGTGCGAGGTTATGGTCCGCACCCCATTGTTGAAGGGAAATCCTGTGCGAGGCATATGCTGTCATCAGATCTAGATATACTGATTGACGTGATATAAGATGTGTCCAGATTTAGATATACTGGCTGTCTTGTTATAAAAGTGTTGTCAGATTTAGATATACTGACTGTTTGGTCTTTTATAACTATATGTCATTGTGTTGTATCAATGACGAATAAACATTTGGTCAAACATACTGTAAACTCACCAACTATTTCGATAGTTGATCCTCTCAAATTTCATGCTTTTCAGGGAACCAACAGTAAGTATTTGGAAGCGTATATGGCATTTTGAAGCCATCTTTTGAACATTGGACGTACAATTAGCGTCAGACCTCTGAGGACTATAGCTTTATTTAGTCCTAATTGTACTTAGCTGTCCATATGTTATATTTGTATTTAGTGGGCCCATTTCCAATTGAGGATAGTTTGTATCCGTGTATTGGGGTCCACTTCCGAACGATTATACTTGTAATAAACTTGTATTTGGATTAATGGATGTAATCTCTATTTACCTTCTGATTAGTACGCAATTACTTGTTAACCCTGTATTTCCGCTACAACGGGGTGTGACACTATGGAATCAGTTTTTTAATTCCAAAACCCCTTTTTCTATTAGATTTACTCATTCTTCTAATAATAATTCTTTATTGTCTCAATTATTATGCATTTTCCCTGAAGACCCTACAATTTCATCCTTTTACATATTTGATCCCTTTAATTTAGCTTGGTGCTGTAGTCTTCCTCCTATGCCTTGTAATCCTCATCTTTATGGTTTATGTAATTTTCAAGCTGTTGGATATGGTGACAAAATTTATGTAGTAGGTGGGTCGGTTTTCGATACCCGGTCATTTCCGTTGGACCTCCCGTCCCCGTCCGGTACTATGTTTAGGTTCGATTTAGTGACCAAAAAATGGGAGCGGTTGTCGAATATGTTGTCTCCTAGGGGGAGTTTTGCGTGTGCGGGATTTGGGGGTTTCGGTTTGGGGAATGGGGGGATTATTGTTGCGGGTGGTGATACGATGTTTGGGGCGGCTGGGAGTAGGATGAGTTCGGTTGAAATGTTTGATATTGGGAGGAACAAGTGGGTGGCGTTGGATGGGTTGCCGAGGTTTCGGGCAGGATGTGTTGGGTTTATGGTTGGAGAGGATGAGTTTTGGGTTATGGGTGGGTATGGAGAGTCGAGGACGGTTTTGGGGGTGTTTCCGGTGGATGAGTATTATAGGGATGCAGTTGTGATGGATTTGAAGAATGGTGGGACGGGGAAGTAGAGGGAACTCGGAGATATGTGGGAAGAAGGGGAGAGGAGGAGGTTGGGGAGAATCGCTGTGATTGAAGACGTTAATAAGGCTTCTCCAGGTGTTTTTATGCTTGATAAGAGTGACATTTTTAGGTAAGCCTTTGCAATGCTTATTGCTGTTTTTGTGCATTTTGGAATTTGGCGTATTCAATGATATATGTTAATGTGTTATATGAGTTTTGTGATATCTTCATATATCGTTCAAGCAAGATAATCCTGTTAATTTAGGAAAATCGCTAAGTTGGTTGCTTGAATGTGTGGATCATAAGTGATGTTTTGTAGATTTGCTCTGTTCATCTTGAACCACATTACTTGACTTCTGCAAAAATTGGGTAATCACCTAGTGAACCATTTGTTTGATTTGACTTTTTGTGACTTGTATTTTGCTTAGGGAGGTGATGTATATTGTCAATATGCGCAATTGAAGACATATATGGTTATATATCAAGTTAATAATGTGAACTGGGTTAGAGTTTAAAGATTTATGGTAGTGTTATTCATAGTTGACTACTTGACTGCCAATTGATTGATGGCTGTTTCTGGAATTCTCTGGACTCCAAGATATTCTGTACATCTATTAATTGCTATATTTAGAATAGCCTTTTTGTCGTGCTCCGTATGCGGTCTCTAATACTAGCTGTTCTCTTTCATCAAATGCAAATAACGAACACTTGTCTCATAGGAGACTGAAACCTTCCTCTCCTGGCCATAAACCTTCTAGTTTGTTTATAAGTCGTCTGCCATGTTATATAAACCCGAGATTGCCACAATAAAGGAACTTTTGTTTTGCCAAATTATAGAACTAAAATAGTAGTCAAAAGGAATGCCTCTATTATTTAGCGTAGAAACTTACTCCAATATCTGAGCTTGATTGGTTCACACAAATTCTCCATGAAACATCCATGATTCATGTCCCTATGGTGCAAATCATATCTCAAGTAATGTTTTTCTGTTTGCAAAATTGCACATTGGCTTACTTGTTACATATGCAGGAATATTAGCTTCATCTTCAGATCAGTTGCACCGAGTCTGAGATCTGTTTCATTCATTTCCTTACAAATAGCCTGAATATCATATATCTGTTTTTAAATCATATTTCGAATAATGTAGCTTCTATCCAAGCTCTTGTCAAACTATTACTGTGTTGCATAGATTAAAACAACCAAGTGTAGTATTTCATGTGTTCAATGTAATTATTTGACAGAATAGTAGACTTTTTTTTTTAGAACGGCAGAATTATAGACTCTTAAATGGTCTAAAAAGGTTTATGCTCCTAGATCATTATTTTCAAATGAGAGGAACCCTAAACGTATAACAACACCAATGTCAGGCCTACTTAAATGCTTTAATTGTGTATCACAAGAAAGATATTCATGGAAAGACCATTCTTCATGCTGCTACTTAACCATGATGCAAAATTTGAATACCTTGTTGTCAATTTGTCATCATATTATGATGTTTCTTCTGTAGTATTTGGAAACTAATATATATCATACTCGCTGTTTAGGTATGACATGGCTTCTAATCGCTGGAAAAAAGAAGCCAGCATCCCAAAAAAACTAAAAGATGAAGCCGGGTTTGTTGCACTGAATGGTGAGCTGCATGTGATGGGCTCGATCAGTGGAGTCGATTCAACAGGCCGCAAGTCAAGACAACATAAGAGGTCAGCATCTCTGTTCCTTCAGATATATCATCCTCAAAAGATGACATGGAGAACCCTGATCACAAAACTGCCATTCCAGCAACCTATAGATTTCAAAACTGCAGTTTTGTGCACCATTCGACTCTAGGCTTCAACCGTATTGATGTATTCCAGTGTTGTGCGTAATGTGTTATATCCCGTTACTTCAATGCTCCCACTCACCTACTTGAATACTTATAAAATGCATGATTACTTATTTCGGGATAACAGTCATTAGATCAAGTACTGTATCCCTTATTAAATATGTTCAACTATGGAAAGTTAATAAATATACTAATTTGTATCATTCAGTCATCCATATGTTTTTATCTATAAAGTTATTAATCAGAGTTGCATTTTACTGAACTTTAATTTTGAGTCAGCGAGTCTGGCTTTTGGCACATGGTATAGGATATAAGCAAGCAAGTGTGTTAAGTTTTCTTTGTTTCCTTCTGGTTACTACTATATATCTAGTAAGCTTTATCTGTGTCTGGTTGTTTTCATCCTTGGTTCATGCATGCATACACTACATAGATGTGTGTTTTAGGGCAATTAAAGGCTGTAGTTGGATTATCAATTATCTGACTTATGAATCTTGGTTGTAGGACAATGACGTTAATATATGATATCGAAATATAGTCATAAAAACCAAAACGTATATATTGCATCGCGGTACATATGATATACTAACAAGTATAGATTACAACTCTGATGCAAAACTGTCAATATGATCAGAATTCGGCTGACAGTTTAAAAACGCGTTGTTGAATCAATATGTACAAAGCTCTGATTCATTCCATGTTCAGAAGAATCGGATGCTGACGAGCCTTTTGGATTTAGACGTGATTTAGCCAGATTATTACGTGATCATTTCTGACCATTTCTCTAACCGCTCACAAAATATATATGACTTCTTGTGAAGGAAATTCCTGACCATTAGACTACTTTAGCAAAAAAAAAAATACATCTTCAATAATAAGAAAAATCGTTAATTTATACTATATTATAAAACAAATCTACTTTTGATTTTCAACATTGAACTTAAAATTTCAATATTGATTTTAAGTTTCAACAATGTAAACATTCTAATGCATGATGTACCATACATCATAGCCACATTATATCAATAACTTCTACTACTTACTGGCGCCACCGCCACCACCACCAATCTCCGCTGCCACCACCACCACTCCGCGCCACCACCACCACCCGCTGCCACCACCACCACCTCCTGCCACCACCACCTCTCCGCTGCCACCACCACCACCACCACCACCACCACCACCACCACCACCGCCGCCACCTCCACACCTGCCGCAACACGCGGGTACCTTTCTCTGATAATTTAAAATTTCAGGGGATGTATATTTTATATTTACTATCTATGCATGGTATGATGGTAATAATAACTCTGTATCACTCTTCTCAATATGTGTATAGCGGCTGGTATCATTCGAGCACATATTGCACCGATTGCTACCAACAAAAAAATAGATAAATGAAATTTGGGTAACAATGTCGCTAGTGACCGAGACATACGATCGGATCAGTCATTTATATGTTACCCAATTAAAAAAATACCCAAACGGCCTAAAATTATTGTCATATATATGGTATGTTCGATTCTTTTATTCTTTTTGGTGTTCCTCAACAACATAGCAATGTCGTTAATCTTATCAACATAGAAATGATCAATGTCAAAATTTCTATAAATTCAGGTGATTTTGATGTCCATTATATCATACATATATACATTCATATATCATGAGTGATCTTGTGCTCTCAAGTTTCTACCTCTTTTTAATAGTTATTCCATTGACATTTTTATTGTTCTTCAAATTCATCATTTCAATATTCTTGATCAAACCGGCCTCCAGAAAATTTGCTCCAAGATCATACCCGTTGATCGGTTCGTTGTTCTCTATACGACAAAACCGTCATCGTTTCATCCAATGGACATCCAACATTGTCAGCAACTGCCCGACTAAAACGTGGACACTTCATAGGCCTCTAGGTGGTGTTCGTGTTATCACTGCCAACCCTGATGTTGTCCGACATATACTCAAAACCAACTTCCATCTCTACCCGAAAGGCAAGCCAGCAAGAGCTGTCGTGTCTGAATTACTCGGA
Organism: Erigeron breviscapus; assembly: GCA_034093135.1. Classification (NCBI taxonomy): domain Eukaryota; kingdom Viridiplantae; phylum Streptophyta; class Magnoliopsida; order Asterales; family Asteraceae; genus Erigeron; species Erigeron breviscapus. The sequence continues at coordinate 100,511,501 of CM067167.1, read as the reverse complement.
AATGGCATTTTTAATAGTGATGGTGATGACTGGAAGTTCCAAAGACAGCTTTCTATTCACGAGTTCAACACAAAATCTCTAAAGAATTTTGTTGAACATGTTGTAGATACCGAGCTTAACGACCGTCTATTACCAATCCTTCTTATGTCTGCCAAGAATAACGAAACCACCGTTCTTGACTTCCAAGACATACTCGAAAGATTTGCATTTGATAATATATGCAAAATTGCATTCGGATATGATCCTGCTTACTTAACACCTTCGTTACCAAATGCTTTATTCGCAACGGTGTTTGAAGATGCCTTTATGATCATCATTGGCAGACTACGCTCAAATCTCCCGTTGATATGGAAACTTAAACGACTCCTTAATTTAGGCTCAGAGAAACGACTTTGTGAAGCTGTTGCTATAATTCGAGGATTCGCCAACAAAATCATCAAAGAAAAAAAACAGCAGTTATTGGGAACGAAAATGTGTCCCGATAATTCTGTTGATTTACTTCACAGGTTTCTTATATCCGGACACTCGGATGAAAGATTTGTTACCGATATTGTTACCAGCTTTATACTAGCCGGAAGAGACTCCACGTCATCAGCGCTGACGTGGTTCTTCTGGTTAGTTCACACAAATCCTAGAATCGAAAAAGAAATTTTGAAAGAAATAAATGATAAAAATGAAAACTCAATTTATGATGAAGTAAAAGACATGGTTTACACTCATGCTTCACTGTGTGAAAGCATGAGATTGTATCCTCCTGTGGCCATAAACGGGAAACAAGCTGCAAACGACGACGTTTTGCCTGATGGAACTTTTGTTAAAAAAGGTTGTCCGGTGTCGTATCATATATATGCAATGGGGCGTTCTAAGGAGATCTGGGGGTCTGACGTCGAGGAGTTCAGGCCCGAGAGGTGGTTAGAGAGGGATGTTATGTCCGAAAGGTGGGTGTTTAAACCAAAGGATAGTTATGAGTATCCGGTTTTTCAGGCTGGGCCGCGTGTTTGTTTAGGCAAAGAGATGGCATTTTTGCAAATGAAGAGGGTTGTGGCTGGGATTTTGAAGAGGTTTAAGGTGGTTCCGGTTATTGGTGATGGTGTTGATGAGCCTGTTTATGTAGCTCACTTTACGTCCAAGATGAAAAATGGGTTCCCTGTACGGATTGAAGAACGTCGTCAAAATTCTCTATATATTTGATGTCATTGTGTTAATTATCAGTTTTGGCAACGTGAAGTTTGCCACTTAGTTTTACCAATAAACCATAATCTTATCTTACAAATACACACATACATATACAACTAGTCAACTATATATAAAATTTATGTAAAATAAAAGTTTGATTGATACCAAACATCATGAAATATAGAAAAAGTTAAACCAGGAGATCCCAGCTAAATTATATGAATATCAAAAATTATATTGACGCATGCTATGAACATACTTACGGAGTATTATGCATGCCACATTAGTTAATCACTACCCATCTTTTTCAAACGAGTCCAACTTCTTGTTTCAGTATAAACATAATTAAAAAATAAGTCACTATCCTCGACCACTTCAAAAAAAAAAAAAAAACTCATTCATTTACTAGTCTTTCCATTTCTATCATTTGGGTCATGGTCACATAATTATAAGTTTTTTTGATGTATGTCGTTTCTAAAAACATACATCAATTTCCAGTATTGTTATTGCAATATTGCTTTCTTCATTCACTTTCACTTGCACAGGTTTGAATCTTGTGTTAACATTTTTATTTAAAGTTTGTTACTTTATTAATTTTTAATCAATTTGGTTTCTGGGCTTTGCTTAATTTCACTGTTTAATCAAGATTTTTTACTTTAATGTCTGAAATTAATGATGGGTGTGAGTTTATCAGATTTGTAATTGAGTTAGGATTAGTGGGTAGTTTATGAAATTTGTTTTTAGGCTTTGTAGAATGAAAAAGATTTGATCTTTGTTGATCAAGATTTGTAATATAATAGCTGAATTAGTGATGGTATTCAGATATTTTAATTGTTAATTAAGGTTTAGTGGTGTAAGTTAGTACAGGGGAGGCTGGGAATTCAGTAAGCTATGTAAAATGATTTGAGATCTTTAGCAGTATTAGGTACCGTTGTTGTCGGTGGTTTGAGATCTCATTTTATATGATAATTTTTATATTGTATTGAGTTACGAGTATATATGTTGTGTAGTATGTGAATGACTTTATAAATGTAGATCAGTATATCTTTATTGATCAATATTGGAAGCTTGATCAGTAAAAATTATACTGTATAACAAGATTTATCCAAGTAAAGATGTGTTTTGATTACAACTAAAGGATTGACTTAACCAAATAAGTATCTCAATGAACGCAATCGTACATCTATACCTTTTTTACTATTTTTATTTTTAAACTACCAGCTTAGCCGGTAGGTGTGCGTCTTATTGCGAACATCTATTCTTCTCATAACCTTAATCTTATCTATATGTACTAGTCTTCAAGCTCGTCCATTACGGGTCGTCTCAAAATATATAAATCAAAATTTTAAAAAAAAATCGAAGTATGGTATATAAAATTCAAATAGATAAAGTACAAATTAAAGAACGAAACATATGAAGATTAACACCATATCAATATCGATTCCAGTTAACCCTTTTTTCAACTTCTTTTTTATTGGCAAATTCGTTACTTTTGTTTATTAATTTGTAATAATTAGCTAAATAAAAAAGTTGCAGTTTGAAGAAAAAAAGAAGGAAAGATGTCAGATGATGAAAGAGGTAAAAAAATGCAGTTGGATTTTTTGATCTCCTGAAGTTGTAACCAAATACAAATTCTTACCCCTTTTTCTTGGGTTATATATTTATATGTGTGTCCAAAAAAAGAAAAGAAGCTCAAAAACAAATATGCAGCATGTTTAGAAAAAAACCCAAAAACAAATATGCAGATATAGTAGAAAATTTTAAAAAATTATAAAAATACATATCAATTCATCAACAAAGACCACTCGAATGTTTTGATTTTCTTTGGGTTGTTCTAATCTGAAACAATTCATAGATGCACAACACGGAGTCGTAGATGATGTTTAACATGTGTTGGGTTAAGATTTTTAAGATGAACTAACGTGGTCTTATTTTTTGTAGTTGAAGAAGAAGCCATAATAAACCTATAATGGACAACAAACTAAATTATAAGAGATGAATAATAATAATAACATAAGAATTCAATGTCAAATAATAATGATTAAACATGAACAAAATATATTTAAAAAAAACCCTTTTTGTTTGTTGAGTAAGTCGAACTTTTTTTTGTTGAGAATTCGTGATGTAGTCGAACCTTTTTTTTTTGTTGAGAATTCGTGAGGGTTTTTTTCTAGAACTAAATTAAAAGAGATGAATAATAATAATAACATAAGAATTCAATGTCAAATAATAATGATTAAACATGAACAAAATATATATAAAAAAACCCTTTTTGTTTGTTGAGTAAGTCGAACTTTTTTTTTTTGAAAATTCGTGAGGTAGTCGAACCTTTTTTTTTTAAACATGGACAAAATATATAAAAAAAAACCCTCTTTTGTTTTGAGTAAGTCGAACTTTTTTTTTGTTAGAATTCGTGAGTAGTCGAACCTTTTTTTTGTTGAGAATTCGTGAATGGTTTTTTCCTATAACTAAATTAAAAGAGATGAATAATAATAATAATAACATAAGAATTCAATGTCAAATAATAATGATTAAACATGAACAAAATATATATAAAAAAACCCTTTTTGTTTGTTAAGTAAGTCGAATTTTTTTTTGTTGTTGAGAATTCGTGAGGTAGTCGAACCTTTTTTTTTGTTAAGAATTCGTAAGGGTTTTTTCCTAGGTTGTGTGTATATAATAATTTTTGAGAAAGTTTTAAGGATAAAAAGATTTATTTTTTATTTTTTAATAGAATATAGGTTAAATTTTAAAAAAATATAGAAAAATAGAGGATTAATTAGGATGGAGAATTAGGCTCAAAAAGGGGGATTAGGGGTGCCAAGTGTACCCCCAGCCTCCTCTTTTAGTTATATTATAGATTATAGATATCTAGATCTATCTATAAACCTTATAAAACAAAGTGGATCAAAATTTTAAAAAATTAAACATTTTTTCATTATTCTCAAAAATATCCCGAATTCTTTTCTTTAACACTTTTTACATTTTTCTCTTTTCATAATCCTAACTATGTGTGTATCCATCCTTAAAACATATTTTAAATCCTAACCTTAACACATACCTCCTCCTTGAGCCTCCGCCCTCTCTCGCTAGCTCTGGCACACCACCACTGTAACACCCCGACTAGGGCGGAATCACGAGATGCCACAGAACGACATGGTACAAAAAGATTAAGTATAAAAACATCGACACAAAGTTTCAAATGCCATTCGAATTCCAAAAGATTACATGTTCAAGTTGACGTTTAATAACCATTACATAACCAAATCCATAACAAAAGATCAAATGTTTGCATTACAAACCGTCGAACATATAAGCATACAAGGCATCCAAAAGAGGCGGTCATGCTAATCTTACTGCTCTATTCCTGAAAAGCATGAAGAAAAAGTGTCAACTACGAGAGTTGAGTGAGTTCATAGGTTTATACTAACAACACAATTTATATTCGATCAAAGTCATTATATAATAAGTCATAATAATTTCCATGAATCTCATCAAAATATTTATACCCAAACCGTATGTTCATTCAACCATAACAATATCCATAGCGTATCCTGGATTTGTCATTTATAAAATTTCATAATAATAATCAAGATGAGTTTAACTTGAGCCACTACTAAGACCCTTTCACGTCCATACCCGAGATTTTATCCCAACGATGTAACCATAATAGCACATGCTGTCAATCACGTGCTTTAACCATAAACGGGTCGTGCCATGGAGACGACCAATAATATATAAAGTAGATTAGAGCACCCCATGGCCGGCAGCCGTTGAAGGCGGCCACGTAGGCGGCCAATCAACCTGTCGCCAATGATGTGAGTGAGGGGACGAATCCTAGTTGCGCAACCCTCTAACTACAGGCCTCAATGAGTTAATAGTAGTGTACAGGGGACCACCGTTTGACAGTACTCAAGCTCATCATATAACATATAACACGTTGAACATACAATAACATTCCCATATAATCATCATTCGTTCAATAAAGCATTTTCATAAAAGAAAGTCAATTTAATTAATCATGCTTTTCACCACGTAAGTAAAACACATAAAAGGGTTTGAAAGGGGGCTATGACTCACTTGATAGGAGAGTGTTACTTCGATGAATTGCGAGAGTTGATCTTAGTTGTGTCCCTCACCAAGCAAGCCTAAACCTTAACAAAATATATATATATACACGACATAAGTCCGTGTGACATGAACTAGTTAGCTAGATCATGAGATGTGTACTAGTAGACTTGCCCATCTTTGGTTGGTATTTAATTATGGAGTTCAGGTGCATTATATTGCTCACAATGTTTGGTTAGAAGATATTTGGTAGAGAATGTTAATTTCTCATTATACGTATTTATACGTTGTTGGAATTTCGGTAACTTGGCTTTGATTATCATGGCTTCCATTGTATGCTTTGCTTAATCATATCATTTGACATTAGTAACTTTATAATATTGTTATTCATGAATATTTTCTGATTTATAATCATTTATTCAATTTAATATTATTTAATTCATTATTTATTCATTTTAATATTATTTAATTCATTATTTATTCATTTTATGATTTATTAGTTAAATAATTCCTTAAAAATACTTTTAAGCACCACAATTGCCTTTATAATTTATGAATAATTATATTTAAGTTATATTCTGATTTTTATACTTTTTAACTTATGATATTATAATATACATATTTATTTACTTAATTTTTCCATTAATTTAACAATAGTGATTAATTAGCGATTTTTACTTACTTATTTACTTCTTAAATATCTAATACTTGTTTCTTTGCTTATAATAATTATATTCCAGTAGATTTTAGTCACTTTTACCATTGGTTATGAATATTTAACCAAATTCATGATTTATATAATTTGTTTATTTATTTATTTACCTTTTTAATTACTATTTAAATTCAATAATTAATGGAAATTCTTAGAAATCACTACATAACTTTTTGGCTAAAAATCCCAGGCCTTTTAGGCAACTTTTATCATGGAAAATTCATATTAATTCAACCTCTCTTGTTTCTTGCTCATTTAGAGGACTTTTATGCTTAAAATCGTTTACCGAAATAGTGATTTTAGCCTCATTTTTCAAGTAATTTAAGTGCTTCAAAATGGATTTTCATCCTTGTTTCATTATTTGCATAATATTCAACATATTTTAGTGTTCCAAGTCGTGATAGTGGTGGTGGTGTGATATGTGAAATTTAGAGCTTTCGGTTAGTGCTTATTTGACCCGAAAAGGTGATTTTTGAGCTTATTGTTGCCATGAACCAAACAAGTTGAGTTTTATAATATTGAAATCACTTTTTCACAGTAACTTCAAGAGATTTTGATGATTATTTGATTATGGTGCATGTGTGTGCTCAAAATGCATTTTTGCATGATTTCGGGTTTTGATTTCTAGCTTATTTTAACTTGTTTTGTTCCAAGCTTTAAATCTTTGTTATTTCATCAATTTTTCCAGAATATTAACATTAAGATTAACATATTTTTCACTCAGAGTCCATATCCATCTCATAATCCAACAACAAGATTCAACTTTCTTAGATTTAACATGCATGCATTTATCTCATCATTTTCAATATAAATCTTTATAGATCTATCATCTACAACATAAAAACTTCCATTTTATGAAAAATCCCAGAAATATATAAAAATGTATTCATCTTTCAAAGAAAAAGTCACTTTAAAGCTATTAATATATAACAACACTTTTAGGTCTTAAACTTGTTGAATCCTTGAATCTTTCTCCAAGATTTCGACATGCATGAGCATGAGGAAAAAGATTCTATCAACTTGCCATCATCAAGTGTGTTTTTCAAAGAAAACAAGAAGAAAATATAAACTTTTGATAAAGATCTTTGAATATAAATAAAAACAAGATTAATCTAACAAAGAGATGAAGATATATACCCTTGATGAACTCGGTTTTGAGATGAGAATATGGCAGAATTTTCGTGGCCTCTTATGCTCCTAATAACCCTTAATCCAAGCTTAAAACAACCCTTAATCCTTTCTTGAATCAACCCTTGTTTAATCCTTAACAAACCCTTATTATTATTATAGATTAAATATGATTTTTGTTCTTGTTTCTTGCCATTTTGTTTGAGCCGTAAATTTCAAAGAAAAAGTCACTTTAAAGCTATTAATATATAACAACACTTTTAGGTCTTAAACTTGTTGAATCCTTGAATCTTTCTCCAAGATTTCGACATGCATGAGCATGAGGAAAAAGATTCTATCAACTTGCCATCATCAAGTGTGTTTTTCAAAGAAAAAAGATGGAGGAGAAGAGTTTTGAGAGAGAGAGAGGGAGTTAAGTGTGTGTATTGGAAAGTGAAAGAAGTAATGTTGGAGTGTAAAAGATGGTGTGGAGTGTTGTAGTATCCAAGTTTGTCTTGGAAGTACAAGGTGCTCTAGTTAATTAATTGTTGATTGGGCAATTGGTTCTTGGGGGAATGGGGGTGGGATGGCCGAAAATTTCACTTCAAATTTGAAAAGGGTATTTAAGTTTTGTTAGTTATTATATGTACATGTATGTGATGTATGTATGTACAAGTTCATGCATAAGTACTTAAGGTACTAGCTTGTAGGCTTTCAAAGTACAAAATGTGTTCCCATTATATGTGTATAACCGTATGTATATATGTTGTATATATATATATATAATATATATTTGTGTTTTTAATTTGTTACTTAACTCTTGTCATAAACTTGTACTTATTTACACATATGTATACACTTATTATTATTCAAGCATTTTTATGTACATAAGGATTTATAAATATATTTTTAAGATGGTCATTATATATATTTGTGTTTACATACACTTTAATTTGCTTGATGATTAAATTGTTGGACATTTATAGGAACTCTTGATTGTTATCTCAACTTGTGAGTCTTACATTATTATTTATATAACTTGATTGATCAACAATAAAAATTTTGTTCAATGGTATTTCATTAAGTTTGATTTAGAACTCAATAATAGCTTTAGATTGCTAATTTAGGGGCATTATCTACTAGCTTCTAATATAACTATGGCTTGCGGGATCATAGGCAACATAACTAGCACATATATAATATTAAAAATGAGGGTTGTTACATCATTACCCCCTTAGAAGAATTCCGTCCCAGAATTTGATTTTGCTTAGGGAAAAGATGCGGATATTTCTCTCGCATCAAGTCTTCGCGCTCCCATGTGAATTTGGGTCCGCGTTTCGAATCCCATCTAACTTTAACTATGGGGATCTTGCTTGTCTTTAGGCGCTTTTCCTCTCGATCTAGAATTTCTACCGGCTCCTCACGAAAATAGAGCTTATCTTCCACTCGTAGTTCCTCGAGTGGAACCAATTTTGAGTCATCCGCCACGCACTTCTTCAAATTTGAAAGGGTATTTAAGTTTTGTTAGTTATTATATGTACATGTATGTGATGTATGTATGTACAAGTTCATGCATAAGTACTTAAGGTACTAGCTTGTAGGCTTTCAAAGTACAAAATGTGTTCCCATTATATGTATAACCGTATGTATATATGTATGTATATATATATATATTTGTGTTTTTAATTTGTTACTTAACTCTTGTCATAAACTTGTACTTATTTACACATATGTATACACTTATTATTATTCAAGCATTTTTATGTACATAAGGATTTATAAATATATTTTTAAGATGGTCATTATATATATTTGTGTTTACATACACTTTAATTTGCTTGATGATTAAATTGTTGGACATTTATAGGAACTCTTGATTGTTATCTCAACTTGTGAGTCTTACATTATTATTTATATAACTTGATTGATCAACAATAAAAATTTTGTTCAATGGTATTTCATTAAGTTTGATTTAGAACTCAATAATAGCTTTAGATTGCTAATTTAGGGGCATTATCTACTAGCTTCTAATATAACTATGGCTTGCGGGATCATAGGCAACATAACTAGCACATATATAATATTAAAAATGAGGGTTGTTACATCATTACCCCCTTAGAAGAATTCCGTCCCGGAATTTGATTTTGCTTAGGGAAAAGATGCGGATATTTCTCTCGCATCAAGTCTTCGCGCTCCCATGTGAATTTGGGTCCGCGTTTCGAATCCCAATCTAACTTTAACTATGGGGATCTTGCTTGTCTTTAGGCGCTTTTCCTCTCGATCTAGAATTTCTACCGGCTCCTCACGAAAATAGAGCTTATCTTCCACTCGTAGTTCCTCGAGTGGAACCAATTTTGAGTCATCCGCCACGCACTTCTTCAAATTTGACACATGGAATGTATCATGAACGTCTCCCAATTCTTGGGGTAACTCTAACTTGTAAGCTATGGGGCCTATTCTAGCAATGATCTTAAATGGACCGATGTATCGTGGGCTCAACTTTCCTCTTTTGCCAAACCGTACGGTTCCTTTCCATGGCGATACTTTCAATAACACTTTGTCGCCAACTTCAAATTCTAGAGGCTTTCTTCTTTGATCCGCATAACTCTTTTGCCGGTCTCTCGCGGATTTGAGCTTCTCTTTAATAATCGCCACCTTGTCCGTAGTTTCTTGGACATAATCTACCGTAGTCAATCTTCTTTTACCCGTCTCAAGCCAACACATCGGTGATCTACACTTGCGTCCGTACAACGCTTCAAGGGTGCACATTGTATGCTAGAGTGATAACTATTATTATAAGTAAATTCCGCATACGGCAACTGCTCATCCCAATTTCCACCGAATTCTAGTGCGCACGCCCTTCATGTCTTCCAACGTTTGTATCGTTCACTCGCTTCTTGCACAAGACCTCAAAATAGTGAGGTAAATCTACCATCTCTATCCGAAATAATGGACAATGACACACCATGCAATGTCACAATTTTCTCAACATAGATGCGAGCTAGGCGCTCGGTATTCCAATATTCTTTTATTGGAATGAAGTGGGTTGATTTTGTAAGGCGATCGACTACTACCCATATCGCATCATGTCCTTTCTTGGTTCGAGGCAATTTCATCAAAAGATCCATGGCGATTTGCTCCCATTTCCACTCGGGGATTTCTGGTTGGATTAAGAATCCAGACGGCTTTTTATGCTCCGCTTTAACCATTGCACAAGTCATGCATTGGTTCACATATCGAGCCACAACTCCTTTCATCCCAGGCCACCAAAAATCTCTTTTCAACCCTTGATACATCTGGTCCGCGCCCAGATGAATCGAGTACTTTGAATGATGGGCTTCATTCATGAGTACTTCTCTCAACCCGTTAATCTTTGGAACCCAAGCTCTTCCTTTGAAGTACAAGATGCCTTCATCATCCTTATCAAATCTTGTCTCCATCCCGCTCAAGGTTTCGTTTTCAATATTACCACCTTCAAAGGCCTTTGCTTGATCTTCTAAGAATCGGTCTCTTAGAGACATCCGCACTCGTAGGTGATTAATTCTTGCTCTTGGTTGCTTAGTTCTTTCCTTCCTACTAAGTGCATCTGCCACAACATCCGCCTTTCCAGGGTGGTACTTAATCTCGCACTCATAATCATTGAGTAGCTCCACCCATCTCCTTTGCCTCATATTCAACATCTTTTGATCAAAGATGTGTTGCAAGCTCTTGTGATCGGTGAATATCGTACACTTGGTGCCATAAAGATAGTGTCGCCATATCTTTAATGCAAACACCACGGCTCCTAATTCCAAATCATGTATCGAATAATTTCTTCTCATGTGGCTTCAATTGCCTAGATGCGTATGCAATGACCTTGTCTCTTTGCATCAGCACGCATCCTAGCCCTTTATTCGACGCATCACAATATACTACAAATCCTTCCATTCCATCCGGCAAGGCTAATATCGGCGCTTCACATAACATGTTCTTTAGCGTCTGGAACGCTTGCTTCTGTTCTTCACCCCATACAAATTCTCTTGACTTTTGTGTCAATTGCGTTAAGGGCACAACAATCTTTGAGAATCCTTGTATAAATCTTCTATAATAACCCGCTAAGCCTAGGAAGCTACGCACTTACGTTGGCGTTTTGGGTGTTTCCCACTTCTTGATTGCTTCGATCTTGGATGGATCTACGTGAATTCCTTCCTCATTCACAATGTGCCCAAGAAATTGCACTTGACGAAGCCAAAATTCACACTTAGAAAACTTGGCATACAACTTTTCGTCTCTTAATAACTGCAAGACTATTCTTAAGTGCCTTTCATGCTCCTCCTTACTTCTCGAATATATCAAAATATCATCGATAAACACAATGACAAACTTATCCAAGTACGGTCTACAAATTCTATTCATCAAATCCATAAACACAGCCGGTGCATTGGTGAGACCAAAAGGCATCACTAGGAACTCATAGTGCCCATAGCGAGTCCTTAAAGGTGTTTTGGGTACATTTTCCTCTCGTACCTTCAATTGGTGATAGTCCTAAAAGCATGTCTTCCTCGCGCGTTTCTCTACTCCGGATGGTAAAGTCATTTCTGTATATGGAGATAAGAAGAAAGGGAGCATAAAGATCATTAATTTGATGAAGGCTCTCAAATGCATTCGACATAATAAGAATCACTTCCTTGCTTATGTTATCGACACACGAAAGGAGAAGTCTTCTATCTCTAATGTTGACGTGGTTTCTGAGTTTTCTGATGTCTTTCCGGATGATCTTCCTGGTATTCCTCCCGACCGAGAGGTCACTTTTCAGATTGATCTTGTACCTGGTGCTACTCCTGTTGCAAAAGCACCATATCATTTGGCTCCTACTGAAATGAAAGAGCTAATGACTCAGCTCCAAGAGCTACTTGACAAAGGTTTTATACGTCCTAGTTCCTCGCCTTGGGGAGCTCCGGTTCTCTTTATCAAGAAGAAAGATGGTTCTATGTGCATGTGCATAGACTACCGTGAGCTGAATAAGCGAACGGTTAAGAATAAGTATCCTCTCTCGCGCATTGATGATCTTTTTTATCAGCTCCATGGTGCTTCTTACTTCTCTAAGATTGATTTACGGTCCGACTATCATCAGTTAAAGGTCAAAAAGGAAGATGTAGCCAAGACAGCTTTTCATACACGATATGGGCACTATGAGTTTCTTGTTATGCCATTTGGGTTGACAAATGCTCCTGCCGCTTTTATGGATTTAATGAATCGGGTATGTCGCCCATTCTTAGATCATTTTGTGATTGTATTTATTGATGATATTCTGATTTATTCAAAGTCTGAAGTGGAGCACCATGAGCACTTAAGAGCCGTTCTTGAGGTTCTTAGGGAGAAAAAGTTATATGCAAAGTTCTCCAATTGTGAATTCTGGCTTCGAGAAGTTCAATTTCTCGGGCATGTTATCTCTTCTGAAGGAATTAAAGTTGATCCCGCAAAGATTGAAGCTGTCTCTAAATGGGAACAACCAAAGACACCCACGGAAATCAAGAGTTTTCTTGGTTTAGCGGGCTACTACCGAAGGTTCATTCAATATTTCTCCCGAATAGCTAAGCCTATGACTGAATTGACAAAGAAAGGGGTGAAGTTTGTGTGGACTGAAGCTCAAGAAAAGGCCTTTCAAACGTTAAAGACCAAGTTATGTGAAGCACCGATCCTTGCCTTACCCGAAGGTACCGATGATCTTGTTGTTTATAGTGATGCTTCTATTTCAATTTTGGGTTGTGTTCTTACGCAAAGGGACAAAGTTATTGCCTATGCTTCACGTCAGTTGAAGCCTCATGAAAAGAACTACCCGACCCATGATCTAGAGTTAGCTGTTGTGGTGTTTGCTTTGAAGTTATGGAGGCATTACTTATATGGCACTGAGTGTACCTTGTACACGGATCATAAAATCTTGCAATATGTGTTCTCACAAAAGGAAATGAATGTAAGACAAAGGAGATGGATGAAACTTCTGAAAGATATGATTGTGAGATTAAGTATCATCCCGGTAAAGCTAATGTGGTAGCGGATGCATTGAGTAGAAAGGTGCAGAATTTTTCTTGTAGATTGATGAGTATGGTTGTACAAGCTAAGTCTGGGTTACTTGACCGCATCAAGGAAGCCCAAGTAAAGGCTTTGATGAAGGATAACATTGACAAGGAAAGTATTGGAAAGAAGAAATGCCTGGTGATGGAAACGAACATCCGTGGATTTCGGACATATAAGGATCGAATTTGGGTACCATTGCTTGATGGTAACTGAGAGTTGATCCTTGAAGAAGCTCATAGGTCAAGATATTCAGTTCACCCCGGTGCTACAAAGATGTATGCATATTTGAAGCCTATTTATTGGTGGCCGAACATTAAGGGAGAAGTTGCACATTTTGTTGAAAGATGCTTGACTTGTGCACAGGTAAAAACTGATCGCAAAAAGCCATATGGATTGTTGCATCAATTGGAGATTCCGGAATGGAAATGGGATCATATTACTATGGATTTTGTGACTAAGTTGCCTAGAACTCCAAAGGGAAATGATATGGTATGGTTATTGTGGATAGGTTGACGAAGAGTGCTCACTTCCTAGCGACACGACAAGATGTACCATTGACCAAGATGGAAAAGATGTATATAGATGAAATCGTCTCAAAGCATGGTGTTCCATTGTCTATTGTTTCAGATCGAGACACGAGGTATGTATCTAGCTTTTGGAAAAGTCTTCAACGAGAGTTAGGTACTAGAGTAAATTTGAGCACGGCGTATCATCCTCAAACTGATGGGCAAAGTGAAAGAACAATTCAAACATTGGAGGATATGTTAAGAGCATGTGTACTAGAGTATGGTGGAGCATGGGATGATCATTTGAAACTGATTGAGTTTGCTTATAGTAACAACTATCATACAAGTATTGGAATGCCCCCATTTGAAATGCTTTATGGTAGGAGATGTAGGACTCCAAGTTGTTGGTTGGAGCCCGGTGAGAAGCAGTTTACGAGTCCTGAAATCATAGAGATCATAGCTGAAAAAGTTAAGAAAGCAAAAGAAGCTACGCCGGAAGGTGATTGATCTCGTATTGATAAAATGGAAGCATAACCATGGTGAAAGTCTAACTTGGGAGACGGAATCAGTGATGAAGGAGAAGTATCCAAAATTGTTCATTTCTGATGAGATTCCGGGGACGGAATCCTCTTAAGGGGGAGGTAATTGTAACATCCCAAACTTTTCGTGTTTGACTATTTGACTTTCCCGTTAGTTAACATTAGGTTCGTTAAGTCTATGTGTCCATATGTGATTAAATGCTTATATGTTTAATGTGAAATGATTAATATGATGTTAATGAAAGAAAATAAAGTAGAGTGATGTATTTAAGTGCTTGTTGGTGTGTTAAGTCTCCCGGTAAGAGAATTAAGCTAAGAAAGTTAAGTTTAGAAGTTGAGGGGTCCTAAGTGTAACTTATTGGGTTGATGGCCAGGGGTTAGAGGGCAATTAGGCAGCCCTAATTGTCACAAAACTTCTGCATCTTGTGTGTGAAGAACCCCAACCGATTCCCCTCCCTCTCCAAGCAAGCTTCCTTCAAGAATCCACCGTTTCGTGCTTTTTTGATCAAGCCTTGTTTAGATCTTAGATTCCTTACATCAAGTGCAGGTAATATAGGTAATATTCTCTTTGAAATCTGATTATTTGAGTCTGTAACACTCGTCGTTTAAAAATATGGATTTCCAAAAATTTTCGCCTGACGGCGTCAAAAGAAGCGGAAGTAAACTTTAAAAGACCAAACCAACAAGAATCTGTTTGGTTCATTTATTAGTTGGTGTTACAGCCATATCGTCAAAATAAGTTTAAATGGAAACCCATCGGTTGCCCAACATTAAACAACCGACAACATATTAAATACAAGTCATTAAAGGTCTAAACATAAATCAATGTCTAGTGCGAGCAGCCACTATGGGTAAACTACAGCCAACTTCAAGATCATCTACCCATGCCTCACATCTTCTCACATCTATCTGCTCACTAATGTTGGACCTGAGGGCACAACACATTTTAAAAGAGCAAGTGTTAGCTAACGAATTAGCTAAGTAAGATAACACATCATTAATAAAACATTTGTCCATTTAAAACTTTATAGAAAAGTCTTTTGAATCGTTAAGGCACATAGCACATCAATCATATCATCTCACATACATATCATAGCATCAACATCTTCATATTAAGATGAACCACCCTAAATGTGCCTAGTCATCTTTCATATCTTTTTCACATATCATCTTTGCAAGTATGACATAAGTCACGCATATCATATAACATCTTGCAATTGTGACATAAGTCACTCACATCATATAACATATACATCTTTGTAAGTGTGACATAAGTCACACCCGACTAGATGGACAAACCTTACGGCAGTACATCAATGTCGTTAAGGAATGGCAAGCCAATCCAGAAGTAGTCCATTATGTTCAAAGACATTGGTGGGTAATCACGCCACCCGGAGTTACTGTACCACTTAATTATGTTGCAAGGAGCTACCCAAGCAACCACATATACGCACCTACCGGGCAAGGACAAGTACGGGTTAAGCTTAACACTTCTCACATCATTTACGAGATCGATTTCACATCACATATAATTTAGGTGTCCACATTACCTAAACATCATCACATATTCATCTTTTACGTTTGGGCACTTAAACGTGCACGTGTCATGGCAACTTAGTAAGTCTAGTGAACTAGATGAACAAGCCATACAATCATGCACATTTCATTTATCATCAACATATACCACATTTCAATACATCTCACGACATTACATAACATTTCATAGCATATCATTACATCTCATATCATTACATAACATTTCATAGCATATCATTACATCTCATATCATTAGGACGACATTTCAGGTCTCAATAGTCATTTACATAGCCCATATCACCTCCCGTGTAACCCCGAATACCCATAAGCAATCAAGATATCATTTGGGAAGTTATTATATGAAAACCATGTTTTTGTTGAACCCTCAGCGTGTCAAAGTAGTGTATCTTACCTCGTGACGAGCACACGAGCAATACGCAAGGTTAACTTGACTTGTTTGTGTTTCCATCTAACAATAGCATCATACAACCAATAGGTAACATAAACGTGGCTTCAAAAGACCTCTCTAAGTTTCCTATATCATAAGGTAACCTAAACATAAGGTCTATGGGTCAAACGAGCATGAAAACAAGCCTATACGACTGCCAGACCTGAATATGCGCCGCATGGATCTTCCATGTGCCGCATAAACTTGATCTGAAACACCCAGACCAATCTGTGCGCCACACAGAATTCCTGTGCGCCGCACAACGGGGCTCGATCAACAAACTTTGATTTTTGAACATCTTTAAACGATTCCCATTTGATATCAAACCCTAACCCCGACCTGGAGACATCAAATTGACCTCTTTTAAGACACAATTGATAACTTCAAACCATCAATTGATTCCTTGATCCATTACAAACATAAATCACTTAATTGATCACCTGAATAACATGAAATCGGTAAACGTTTTGCACTATAACCCAACCCAAACCCCATGGCCTGAATCGGATTCACATCTATGACTCACAAGATCAGATTTCAAAGGAATATTACCTATAATACCTGTAGATGATCATAAGGATGAAAGATCTAAACAATACTTGATTGAAACGGCACCAAACGATTGATTATTGAAGGAGAATTGCTTGAGAAGGGAGGGGATTTTCGGCTGGGGTATTACACACACAAAGAGCAGATGTTTGTGACAATTAGGGTTGCCTAATTGCTCACTAATCCCTGGCCATCAACTCCAATAGTTACACATAGGGCCCCTCAACTTCTAAACTTGACTTTCTTAGCTTAATTCACCTACCGGAAGACTTAACGATCTAACAAGCACTTAACTTTCATAACGTTGCTTTAATTGCTTTCATTATACATCATATTAATTGTTTCACATAAAACACATAAGAATTTTAATCACATAATCACATATAGGGCACATAAACTTAACGAACCCGACGTTAACTAACGGAATAGTCAAATAGTCAAACTTGAAAATTTGGGATGTTACAATTACCTCCCCCTTAAAAGGATTTTGTCCTCAGAATCACCTCGCCACTCATACGTAAATGACTTATCCGTATCCTTAACTTTATCATTTCATTTCAGGATTCCCTTGGGTTGTTCTTTAACTTAGCATGGCCAAACTCATTTAGCTCCTTACATAGTCTTTTCTACTTTCACTTTACATTTCGACCGTTTCGTCATTTCTTTGGTTCAATCTTTAAGTCAAACCAAGTAATCATCTCATTTATTCAACCTTCATAACTAGTACCCACATTACATTTGGCGAAGGCTATTCATTTGGTGTCTAAGCCCCTCATACACATATCCTTATTAACTTGCTACAATAACTCACATAATTCATTTGAACAAAGGGTCGACTCGCCGTAACTTTCGATGCATAACACATCCCTCCATAGAGTCTTATGGTTAAACCATAATACCCACTTGTTCATAAGAAGCTCTCTTTGCTCACCACAAAGCCTTCGGTCAATTTTTAGCTAATCCGAACTCTTCTTTAACGATTCCAACTTCATGAACTATTATTTTCATGATCTTTGGTTCCACAACTTTCCTTTCAAACTTATCGTATCATGAAGTGACATCCAACGCCTATGGTATAATCATTGTTGCATATGAACACAACAATAAATCTCGATGCACCATCGCACAATCATATGATTTTCCCAAGTTTCTAAGTCATTCATTCTCTTTCCCATCAACCTAGGAGTGATAGGCATCACTTGGGTTCAATTTCCTTCATACTTGCCGAATCATCTTTAAAAATTATTTACATAACGGCTGTCTCGATTTGAAACATTTCACAATTAACTTTCACACTTTAAGAGAACTTCTTCAACTTATATCTTTTCTTTTGTGTCCTATGAAACGGTGCAATAGTTCACCAAGAAATAAACATTCTAGGACAACCAGTTTACTAATGGCTCATATCATTTCCTTTAGCTTCCCACGCAGCCTTGTCTCTTAGTCCATGATAAGGTGACTCCTCACTTCCATTAAAGGATCATTAAATAATTATTTTGTAACAAAACTTTCGGTGTCTAGTCTTGGCTTTTTTTAACCCTATCACACGTCGACATATGAGATTTACTACACCTCATATCATAATAGGTCGTATCATATTTCAGGCGGCATACAAATAAGCATGTCACCACGGTTCATAAGCCTCCTCAAGTACAACCTTTGGGTCATAAGATGACCAAATGAGACAAAACTCAGTTCTTAACAAATGTAGCAAACTCAAAGCCCTTTTCAAAAATGCAAGGTTTGACTCTTGAAGATCTTTAATGAATAAGTTATGACGTTTGCAAGACAAGTCTGCAGAATTCGTCCGAAACCTGACCATTTCTGGAAATCGACATTTTTCGCCTATCTCTGGGAAAAATCACAGGAAACTTTGTTCATATCGAATTTAGGGGACACATAGAGGTTTTCAGAAATGTAAAATTCATCTCCTAAGTCGTTCATATAAAGAAGATATGAGTTTTACAATATGACTGAATCTTCAGACCTAATAAACTCTTTGTTTTGCAAACAATTTCCACCATCAAACATCCATGTCAAGCCACCACGACCTCTACAGTTCATACACATCAAAATATGACTTAGTTATCATTATGAAATCCTCAATTGATTCATGGATTCATTATACTCATTTTACAAACGATTTGACACCCGAATGACCTAAATCGACTCACATACGCAATCGAATCCATATCAAACCTCAAGACCAAATGTGAACCCTATATTAGTTCTATTTGAACGTTAAAAGGACTCTAGAAACAACTTCATACCTGTATGATATCTCAAGATACATATTGATTGCAATAACAATCACCCAATGACCCGAAATCACCAATCTAACAACAAAAACATTTTTTATCAATCAATACTCAACAAGTATATGGATGGATATGACTAATATTCAGCAAAGATTTCGATCTAGAGAAAACTTTAAACTTTATCCCTTAAGTTCATGACATGGTAAGGACCATTCGTTAGCATGCAGGTACTTCGAGAAACTCAATAGGGTCATAATGAGGGTAGTAATAACATTAGCAGGACTTCCATCATCAACAAATGGTAGCAAAAACCGTAAATCTATCTTATAGAAAGAAATACATCCCACAATCGAAAACATTAACTTCTTCCTATAAGTGAGAACAAAACGGAGGGTGCGCTTGCATGGAAGTAGCACTGGTCACACATCAAATGAAGGTTCGACCTCACGATCGAAATGAAACCGGGAACTTTATTAGAACGTCTCAAAACTATGTGTAGCCTCAACTTTAGAAATATAATGTTTGCCTTATATGGGTAATCACCCAGGCGAGAAACATGATCAATTCGGAACCAAATGCTCTTGAATACTTTTACTTCATATACTTTAAGGAACTACAATTATAGGATCTCAACATTACCTTTACATTCGTGCAATATACGGAAGAATCTCCACCTCTAGATACTCGTCCCAATCGTCATATATCGTCCCGTAGCGACATCACGATAGCGAGTCGTAAATCCAAAGCAGACCAAAATATGCGCCGTATGGATGGTACATGCGCCGCATATTCCATTTTTGGGCACAAATGCGCCGCATGAAATAAGTATGCGCCGCATATTTCATGCAAATTCGTCACAGAAAATATCCAACATTCTGAGCACACAGAATATGCGCCGCTCATAGAATGTCTATGCGCCGCATATCGGGCTCCCATCTGAAATCATTTTCAAAATTGGCAGATATGCGCCGCATGAAAGACTCATGCGCCGCATATCGCCCAGTTCGACCAACAACCCAACTTTTAATCCCTTAATCGACTTCCATACGAACTCCAACCATTAATTCGACCTGAAGACATAAATTTAACCCTTTTTGACAATGCTTTTGATGACTTTAATCCATTTATACATGTCTATTCTTCGCGTGATTAAATACGATACCATTCAGTGATTCCATCCTTCCCATCTTCCCTTCATTCGATTCAACACAGACACAGTCTCACAAACACACCCATGTCATGATACATTTACAATTACGTTCGCGACCGGAATTGTAATTGTATCCTTCCATACGTGTGTCCGGTAACCCTTCTATGCGTCAGCTACTTATAACTCTTCAAGTATCCAGCATCAACTCTACTTGTCAAACTTCAAGTCTATGTCCTTTAAGCTAGTAGACTCAACAACATTGACTACCAATCACTTCTCTGCTCACCTACCTTTAAACTTCAATTAACTTCATGTACATCATAATCATCATAAACATTTAATCCGGCTATCACTTTCCACCGATCTTCACACATTTCCACACACTTGAAGCATCAACATCACTAAAGTTGTAACACGATGTTCATTCTTGACAAATAGGGATACAATACATAGAAATCTCTCCAACTTCATTACTTTGTACACCGGTCAACACAAGCATGGCCATACAAACACGCTCGCGTCGTGATACACTTGCAATTATGTTCCGGACCATAATTGTAATTGTATCCCTTCACCCCCCCCCCCCCCCCCCCCCCCCCCCCCCCCCCCCCCCCCCCCCCCCCCCCCCCCCCCCCCCCCCCCCCCCCCCCCCCCCCCCCCCCCCCCCCCCCCCCCCCCCCCCCCCCCCCCCCCCCCCCCCCCCCCCCCCCCCCCCCCCCCCCCCCCCCCCCCCCCCCCCCCCCCCCCCCCCCCCCCCCCCCCCCCCCCCCCCCCCCCCCCCCCCCCCCCCCCCCCCCCCCCCCCCCCCCCCCCCCCCCCCCCCCCCCCCCCCCCCCCCCCCCCCCCCCCCCCCCCCCCCCCCCCCCCCCCCCCCCCCCCCCCCCCCCCCCCCCCCCCCCCCCCCCCCCCCCCCCCCCCCCCCCCCCCCCCCCCCCCCCCCCCCCCCCCCCCCCCCCCCCCCCCCCCCCCCCCCCCCCCCCCCCCCCCCCCCCCCCCCCCCCCCCCCCCCCCCCCCCCCCCCCCCCCCCCCCCCCCCCCCCCCCCCCCCCCCCCCCCCCCCCCCCCCCCCCCCCCCCCCCCCCCCCCCCCCCCCCCCCCCCCCCCCCCCCCCCCCCCCCCCCCCCCCCCCCCCCCCCCCCCCCCCCCCCCCCCCCCCCCCCCCCCCCCCCCCCCCCCCCCCCCCCCCCCCCCCCCCCCCCCCCCCCCCCCCCCCCCCCCCCCCCCCCCCCCCCCCCCCCCCCCCCCCCCCCCCCCCCCCCCCCCCCCCCCCCCCCCCCCCCCCCCCCCCCCCCCCCCCCCCCCCCCCCCCCCCCCCCCCCCCCCCCCCCCCCCCCCCCCCCCCCCCCCCCCCCCCCCCCCCCCCCCCCCCCCCCCCCCCCCCCCCCCCCCCCCCCCCCCCCCCCCCCCCCCCCCCCCCCCCCCCCCCCCCCCCCCCCCCCCCCCCCCCCCCCCCCCCCCCCCCCCCCCCCCCCCCCCCCCCCCCCCCCCCCCCCCCCCCCCCCCCCCCCCCCCCCCCCCCCCCCCCCCCCCCCCCCCCCCCCCCCCCCCCCCCCCCCCCCCCCCCCCCCCCCCCCCCCCCCCCCCCCCCCCCCCCCCCCCCCCCCCCCCCCCCCCCCCCCCCCCCCCCCCCCCCCCCCCCCCCCCCCCCCCCCCCCCCCCCCCCCCCCCCCCCCCCCCCCAAAGTCACGCATATCATATAACATCTTGCAATTGTGACATAAGTCACACACATCATATAACATATACATCTTTGTAAGTGTGACATAAGTCACACCCGACTAGATGGACAAACCTTACGGCAGTACATCAATGTCGTTAAGGAATGGCAAGCCAATCCAGGAGTAGTCCGTTATGTTCAAAGACATTGGTGGGTAATCACGCCACCCGGAGTTACTCTACCACTTAATTATGTTGCAAGGAGCCACCCAAGCAACCACATATATACACCTACCAGGCAAGGGCAAGTACGGGTTAAGCTTAACACTTCTCATATCATTTACGAGCTCGATTTTACATCACATATAGTTTAGGTGTCCACATTACCTAAACATCATCACATCAATACATCTCAAGACATTACATAACATTTCTTAGCATATCATTACATCTCATATCATTACATAACATTTCATAGCATATCATTACATCTCATATCATTACATAATCATTCATCTCATATCATTACATCTCATATCATTACATAACATTTCATAGCATATCATTACATCTCATATCATTACATCATACATTCATCTCATATCATTACATCTCATATCATTACATCTCATATCATTACATACATCTCACATCTCATTACATAACATTTCATAGCATATCATTACATCTCATATCATTACATAACATTTCATAGCATATCATTACATCTCATATCATTTCATTTATATCATTACATCTCATATCATTACATACATTTCATAGCATATCATTACATAGCATTTCATAGCATATCATTACATCTCATATCATTACATAACATTTCATAGCATATCATTACATTTCATATCATATCATTACATTTCATACATTACATCTCATATCATTACATCTCATATCATTACATAACATTTCATAGCATATCATTACATCTCATATCATACATCTCATGACATTACATAACATTATCTCATATCATTACATCTCATATCATTACATAACATTTCATAGCATATCATTACATCTCATATCATTACATCATATCATTACATCTCATATCATTACATACATTTCATGCATATCATTACATAACATTTCATAGCATATCATTACATCTCATATCATTACATCATATCATTACATCTCATATCATTACATACATTTCATAGCATATCATTACATCTCATATCATTACATAACATTTCATAGCATATCATTACATCTCATATCATTAGGACGACATTTCAGGTCTCAATAGTCATTTACATAGCCCATATCACCTCCCGTGTAACCCCGAATACCCATAAGCAATCAAGATATCATTTGGGAAGTTATTATATGAAAACCATGTTTTTGTTGAACCCTCAGCATGTCAAAGTAGTGTATCTTACCTCGTGACAATCACACGAGCAATACGCAAGGTTAACTTGACTTATTTGTGTTTCCATCTAACAATAGCATCATACAACCAATAGGTAACATAAACGTGGCTTCAAAAGACCTCTCTAAGTTCCCTATATCATAAGGTAACCTAAACATAAGGTCTATGGGTCAAACGAGCATGAAAACAAGCCTATACGACTGCCAGACCTGAATATGCGCCGCATAAACTTGATCAGAAACACCCAGACCAATCTGTGCGCCGCACAACGGGGCTCAATCAGCAAACTTTGATTTTTGAACATCTTTAAACGATTCCCATTCGATCTCAAATCCTAACCCCGATCTGGAGACATCAAATTGACCTCTTTTAAGACACAATTGATAACTTCAAACCATCAATTGATTCCTTGATCCATTACAAACATAAATCACTTAATTGATCACCCGAATAACATGAAATCGGTAAACATTTTGCACTATAACCCAACCCAAACCCCATGGCCTGAATCGGATTCACATCTATGACTCACAAGATCAGATTTCAAAGGAATATTACCTATAATACCTGTAGATGATCATAAGGATGAAAGATCTAAACAATACTTGATTGAAACGGCACCAAACGATTGATTATTGAAGGAGAATTGCTTGAGAAGGGAGGGGATTTTCAGCTGGGGTATTACACACACAAAGAGCAGATGTTTGTGACAATTAGGGTTGCCTAATTGCTCACTAATCCCTGGCCATCAACTCCAATAGTTACACATAGGGCCCCTCAACTTCTAAACTTGACTTTCTTAGCTTAATTCACCTACCGGAAGACTTAACGATCTAACAAGCACTTAACTTTCATAACGTTGCTTTAATTGCTTTCATTATACATCATATTAATTGTTTCACATAAAACACATAAGCATTTAATCACATAATCACATATAGGTCACATAAACTTAACGAACCTGACGTTAACTAACGGAATAGTCAAATAGTCAAACTTGAAAAGTTTGGGATGTTACAGAGTCATAGATGAGTATTCAATCCAGGCCATGGGGTTTGGGTTGGGTTAATTGATTAAACGTTACCGATTTCATGTTATTCGAGTGATTCAAAGAGTGATCTATGCTGTAAAGGATTTAAGGATTGATCGATGGATTAAAGTCCTCAAAAGTATTGTCAAAAAGGTTAATTTTATGTCTCCAGGTCGAATTAATGGTGTGTGTTCGTATGGAATTCGATTAAAGGATTAAAAGTTGGGTTTTTGGTCGAACTGGGTGATATGCGGCGCATGAGTCTTTCATGCGGTGCATATCTGTCAATTTTGAAAATTGATTTCAGATGGGAGCCCGATATGTGGTGCATAGACATTCTATGCGGCGCATATTCTGTGTGCTCAGAATGTTGGATATTTTCTGTGAAGAATTTGCATGAAATATGCGGTGCATACTTATTCCATGCGGCGCATAAATGCCCAGAATTGGATTTGTGCGGTGCATGATGCTTCCATGCGGCGCATAATTCTATGCGGCGCATATTCTGTGTGCTCAGAATGTTGGATATTTTCTGTGAAGAATTTGCATGAAATATGCGGCGCATATTCTGTGTGCTCAGAATGTTGGATATTTTCTGTGAAGAATTTGCATGAAATATGCGGCGCATATTCTGTGTGCTCAGAATGTTGGATATTTTCTGTGAAGAATTTGCATGAAATATGCGGCGCATATTCTGTGTGCTCAGAATGTTGGATATTTTCTGTGAAGAATTTGCATGAAATATGCGGCGCATATTCTGTGTGCTCAGAATGTTGGATATTTTCTGTGAAGAATTTGCATGAACTATGCGGCGCATATTCTGTGTGCTCAGAATGTTGGATATTTTCTGTGAAGAATTTGCATGAAATATGCGGTGCATACTTATTCCATGCGGCGCATAATCTGTGTGCTCAGAATGTTGGATATTTTCTGTGAAGAATTTGCATGAAATATGCGGCGCATATTCTGTGTGCTCAGAATGTTGGATATTTTCTGTGAAGAATTTGCATGAAATATGCGGTGCATACTTATTCCATGCGGCGCATAATATGCGGCGCATATTATTCTATGCGGCGCATATTCTGTGTGCTCAGAATGTTGGATATTTTCTGTGAAGAATTTGCATGAAATATGCGGCGCATATTCTGTGTGCTCAGAATGTTGGATATTTTCTGTGAAGAATTTGCATGAAATATGCGGTGCATACTTATTCCATGCGGCGCATAATTCTATGCGGCGCATATTCTGTGTGCTCAGAATGTTGGATATTTTCTGTGAAGAATTTGCATGAAATATGCGGTGCATACTTATTCCATGCGGCGCATAATCTGTGTGCTCAGAATGTTGGATATTTTCTGTGAAGAATTTGCATGAAATATGCGGCGCATATTCTGTGTGCTCAGAATGTTGGATATTTTCTGTGAAGAATTTGCATGAAATATGCGGTGCATACTTATTCCATGCGGCGCATAAATGCCCAGATATGCGGTGCATAGACATTCTATGCGGCGCATATTCTGTGTGCTCAGAATGTTGGATATTTTCTGTGAAGAATTTGCATGAAATATGCGGTGCATACTTATTCCATGCGGCGCATATTCTGTGTGCTCAGAATGTTGGATATTTTCTGTGAAGAATTTGCATGAAATATGCGGTGCATACTTATTCCATGCGGCGCATAAATCTATGCGGCGCATATTCTGTGTGCTCAGAATGTTGGATATTTTCTGTGAAGAATTTGCATGAAATATGCGGCGCATATTCTGTGTGCTCAGAATGTTGGATATTTTCTGTGAAGAATTTGCATGAAATATGCGGTGCATACTTATTCCATGCGGCGCATAATTCTATGCGGCGCATATTCTGTGTGCTCAGAATGTTGGATATTTTCTGTGAAGAATTTGCATGAAATATGCGGCGCATACTT
>CM067167.1:100467883-100480383 GCA_034093135.1 Erigeron breviscapus | reverse complement strand
CGCACCAAAGAGGAGGTGCGGCGCACCAAAGAGGAGGTGCGGCGCACCAAAGAGGAGGTGCGGCGCACCAAAGAGGAGGTGCGGCGCACCAAAAGGAGTGCGGCGCACCAAGAGGAGGTGCGGCGCACCAAAGAGGAGGTGCGGCGCACCAAAGAGGAGGTGCGGCGCACCAAAGAGGGGTGCGGCGCACAAAGAGGAGGTGCGGCGCACCAAAAGGGTGCGGCGCACCAAGAGAGGTGCGGCGCACCAAAGAGGAAGTGCGGCGCACAAAACGATCAGGGACCAAAGAGAGGTGCGGCGCACCAAAGAGGAGGTGCGGCGCACCAAAGAGGAGGTGCGGCGCACCAAAGAGGAGGTGCGGCGCACCAAAGAGGAGGTGCGGCGCACCAAGAGGAGGTGCGGCGCACCAAAGAGGAGGTGCGGCGCACCAAGAGGAGGTGCGGCGCACCAAAGAGGAGTGCGGCGCACCATTGAGGGGTGCGGCGCACCAAGCCAAGTGCGGCGCACCAAAGAGGAAGTGCGGCGCACAAAACGATCAGGGACAACTAGTCCAGAGGTGCGGCGCACCAAAGAGATGCGGCGCACCATTGAGGGGTGCGGCGCACCAAGCCAGGAGGTGCGGCGCACCAAAGAGGAAGTGCGGCGCACCAAAAGGAGGTGCGGCGCACAAAGAGGAGGTGCGGCGCACCAAAGAGGAGGTGCGGCGCACCAAGAGGAGGTGCGGCGCACCAAAGAGGAGGTGCGGCGCACCAAAGAGGAGGTGCGGCGCACCAAAGAGGAGGTGCGGCGCACCAAAGAGGAGGTGCGGCGCACCAAAGAGGAGTGCGGCGCACCAAAGAGGAGTGCGGCGCACCAAAGAGAGTGCAGGCGCACAAAGAGAGGTGCGGCGACCAGAGGAAAGGTGCGGCGCACCAAAGAGGAGGTGCGGCGCACCAAGTCAGGTGCGGCGCACCAAGTCAGGTGCGGCGCACCAAAGAGGAGGTGCGGCGCACCAAGTCAGGTGCGGCGCACCAAAGAGGAGGTGCGGCGCACAAATTGAGGAGGTGCGGCGCACCAAGTCAGGTGCGGCGCACCAAAGAGGAGGTGCGGCGCACAAATTGAGGCTTTTGGTGCGGCGCACCAAGGAGGAGGTGCGGCGCACCTTTGCCCAGATCAGTTCCAAAACACCCCAAACACGAACCAAACTCAACCCAAACTCAATTTTTGATCACCAAATCGACTAGTGATGTTTCAAGACTCATTTTGAAGCTTATACAAACATATTTCAACATAAATAAACATAACCCCTATCTTAGTTTCGATTCATAACATCATAATCACATCCAAATCATTCAAACCCTAATTAAACCCTAATTTGACCCAAAACAAGATTTAAGCCGATTTAGGACTTGTAAATGTTCAAGATGACTAGAAATGCATAAACAAACATAAGTAGGTACAAATGAGATGAATTAGACTTACCAAAACTTGCTTCAAAAGTCAAATCCGAATTTGACCAATAAAAATGGTTAAAGAAAACTTGAACTATGAACTCCAATCCTTGATATGATGAAGATGACGATTATGAGACGACAACGATGATGATTCTTGTTTTAAACTAATTTCACCACACTAAGTATGCAAGAAAATGAAGGAGAAATGGTCTAGCTTTCTTGCTAGAGAGAAAAGAGAAGGAGGAAGAGAGATATGTGGTGGATAAGAGGATAAGGGGAGGGAGATAAGAGGATAAGGGGAGGGAGATGGGTCATAAGGGGCTGGTGGGTTGTGGATCACCCACGGGCCGACCCGTTTCTCTTCCAAAGTCAATTTACAAAACGTTAGGCAATTAAACACCGATTAAAACATATTATCGACCCGACGAACATACCACATTGTCATTTAATCACAAAATGACCCAAATATTTCATTAACTTAAGTTGTTAGTCAAATTGCACGTAAAGTCTAACGGTCAAAACTCACGGATGTTACATTTATACTAACAACATAATTTATATTCGATCAAAGTCATTATATAATAAGTCATACTAATTTCCATGAATTTCATCAAAATATTTATACCCAAACCGTATGTTCATTCAACCATAACAATATCCATAGCGTATCCCGGATTTGTCATTTATAAAATTTCATAATAATAATCAAGATGAGTTTAACTTGAGCCACTACTAAGACCCTTTCACGTCCATACCCGAGATTTTATCCCAACGATGTAACCATAATAGCACATGCGGTCAATCACGTGCTTTAACCATAAACGGGTCGTGCCATGGAGACGACCAATAATATATAAAGTAGATTAGAGCACCCCATGGCCGGCAGCCGTTGAAGGCGGCCACGTAGGCGGCCAATCAACCTGTCGCCAATGATGTGAGTGAGGGGACGAATCCTAGTTGCGCAACCCTCTAACTACAGGCCTCAATGAGTTAATAGTAGTGTACAGGGGACCACCGTTTGACAGTACTCAAGCTCATCATATATATATATAATATATATACATATAATTCCCATATCATAATATATATATATATATATATATATATATATATATATATATATATATATATATATATATATATATATATATATATATATATATATATATATATATATATATATATATATATATATATATATATATATATATATATATATATATATATATATATATATATATATATATATATATATATATATATATATATATATATATATATATATATATATATATATATATATATATATATATATATATATATATATATATATATATATATATATATATATATATATATATATATATATATATATATATATATATATATATATATATATATATATATATATATATATATATATATATATATATATATATATATATATATATATATATATATATATATATATATATATATATATATATATATATATATATATATATATATATATATATATATATATATATATATATATATATATATATATATATATATATATATATATATATATATATATATATATATATATATATATATATATATATATATATATATATATATATATATATATATATATATATATATATATATATATATATATATATATATATATATATATATATATATATATATATATATATATATATATATATATATATATATATATATATATATATATATATATATATATATATATATATATATATATATATATATATATATATATATATATATATATATATATATATATATATATATATATATATATATATATATATATATATATATATATATATATATATATATATATATATATATATATATATATATATATATATATATATATATATATATATATATATATATATATATATATATATATATATATATATATATATATATATATATATATATATATATATATATATATATATATATATATATATATATATATATATATATATATATATATATATATATATATATATATATATATATATATATATATATATATATATATATATATATATATATATATATATATATATATATATATATATATATATATATATATATATATATATATATATATATATATATATATATATATATATATATATATATATATATATATATATATATATATATATATATATATATATATATATATATATATATATATATATATATATATATATATATATATATATATATATATATATATATATATATATATATATATATATATATATATATATTATATTGTTTCCTTATTTAAAATCATTTATATATAAGTATATATATACACAAATGAAAATATATATATATATATAAACCATATATATACACACGACATAAGTCCGTGTGACATGAACTAGTAAGCTAGATCATGAGATGTGTACTAGTAGACTTGCCCATCTTTGGTTGGTATTTAATTATGGAGTTCAGGTGCATTATATTGCTCACAATGTTTGGTTAGAAGATATTTGGTAGAGAATGTTAATTTCTCATTATACGTATTTATACGTTGTTGGAATTTCGGTAACTTGGCTTTGATTATCATGGCTTCCATTGTATGCTTTGCTTAATCATATCATTTGACATTAGTAACTTTATAATATTGTTATTCATGAATATTTTCTGATTTATAATCATTTATTCAATTTAATATTATTTAATTCATTATTTATTCATTTTATAGATTTATTAGTTAAATAATTCCTTAAAAATACTTTTAAGCACCACAATTGCCTTTATAATTTATGAATAATTATATTTAAGTTATATTCTGATTTTTATACTTTTTAACTTATGATATATAATATACATCTATACTCCTTTATAAAAATTATCACACCCTCCATTTTTAGAAATAGTTACACAATAGTTACATACGTAATTACTAAATTACCCTTAATAAACACCCACTATAGAAAGAGTTTTTATAAAATACCAAATTTGCCCTTAATGAATTAATTTACACTCTAAACTTATTTTAATAATTAACACTTTAAGCCCCTATCTTCTAAAAATTTCCACTATCACAATTACATCAACCTACATCACTTGACAGCGCCACCACCATCAATAGTGTCATCACCGACACCACTAGACCGCCTTCCCACCACCGCTGCCGCATTGCTCGAATTTTTCCATTAATTTAACAATAGTGATTAATTAGCGATTTTTACTTACTTATTTACTTCTTAAATATCTAATACTTGTTTCTTTGCTTATAATAATTATATTCGAGTAGATTTTAGTCACTTTTACCATTGGTTATGAATATTTAACCAAATTCATGATTTATATAATTTGTTTATTTATTTATTTACCTTTTTAATTACTATTTAAATTCAATAATTAATGGAAATTCTTAGAAATCACTACATAACTTTTTGGCTAAAAATCCCAGGCCTTTTAGGCAACTTTTATCATGGAAAATTCATATCAATTTAACCTCTCTTGTTTCTTGCTCATTTAGAGGACTTTTATGCTTAAAATCGTTTACCGAAATAGTGATTTTAGCCTCATTTTCAAGTAATTTAAGTGCTTCAAAATGGATTTTCATCCTTGTTTCATTATTTGCAGAATATTCAACATATTTTAGTGTTCCAAGTCGTGATAGTGGTGGTGGTGTGATATGTGCAATTTAGAGCTTTCGGTTAGTGCTTATTTGACCCGAAAAGGTGATTTTTGAGCTTATTGTTGCCATGAACCAAACAAGTTGAGTTTTATAATATTGAAATCACTTTTTCACAGTAACTTCTAGAGATTTTGATGATTATTTGATTATGGTGCATGTATGTGCTCAAAATGCATTTTTGCATGATTTCGGGTTATGATTTCTAGCTTATTTTAACTTGTTTTGTTCCAAGCTTTAAATCTTTTTTATTTCATAAATTTTTCCAGAATATTAACATTAAGATTAACATATTTTTCACTCAAAACAAGTCCATATCCATCTCATAATCCAACAACAAGATTCAACTTTCTTAGATCTAACATGCATGCATTCATCTCATCATTTTCAATACAAATCTTTATAGATCTATCATCTACAACATAAAAACTTCCATTTTATGAAAAATCCCAGAAATATATAAAAATGTATTCATCTTTCAAAGAAAAAGACACTTTAAAGCTATTAATATATAACAACACTTTTAGGTCTTAAACTTGTTGAATCCTTGAATCTTTCTCCAAGATTTCGACATGCATGAGCATGAGAAAAAAGATTCTATCAACTTGCCATCATCAAGTGTGTTTTTCAAAGAAAACAAGAAGAAAATATAAACTTTTGATAAAGATCTTTGAATATAAATAAAAACAAGATTAATCTAACAAAGAGATGAAGATATATACCCTTGATGAACTCGGTTTTGAGATGAGAATATGGCAGAATTTTCGTGGCCTCTTATGCTCCTAATAACCCTTAATCCAAGCTTAAAACAACCCTTAATCCTTTCTTGAATCAACCCTTGTTTAATCCTTAACAAACCCTTATTATTATTATAGATTAAATATGATTTTTGTTCTTGTTTCTTGCCATTTTGTTTGAGCCGTAATTTTCCAAGAAAAAAGATGGAGGAGAAGAGTTTTGAGAGAGAGAGGGAGTTAAGTGTGTGTATTGGAAAGTGAAAGAAGTAATGTTGGAGTGTAAAAGATGGTGTGGAGTGTTGTAGTATCCAAGTTTGTCTTGGAAGTACAAGGTGCTCTAGTTAATTAATTGTTGATTGGGCAATTGGTTCTTGGGGGAATGGGGGTGGGATGGCCGAAAATTTCACTTCAAATTTGAAAAGGGTATTTAAGTTTTGTTAGTTATTATATGTACATGTATGTGATGTATGTATGTACAAGTTCATGCATAAGTACTTAAGGTACTAGCTTGTAGGCTTTCAAAGTACAAAATGTGTTCCCATTATATGTATAACCGTATGTATATATGTATATATATATATATATATATATTTGTGTTTTTAATTTGTTACTTAACTCTTGTCATAAACTTGTACTTATTTACACATATGTATACACTTATTATTATTCAAGCATTTTTATGTACATAAGGATTTATAAATATATTTTTAAGATGGTCATTATATATATTTGTGTTTACATACACTTTAATTTGCTTGATGATTAAATTGTTGGACATTTATAAGAACTCTTGATTGTTATCTCAACTTGTGAGTCTTACATTATTATTTATATAACTTGATTGATCAACAATAAAAATTTTGTTCAATGGTATTTCATTAAGTTTGATTTAGAACTCAATAATAGCTTTAGATTGCTAATTTAGGGGCATTATCTACTAGCTTCTAATATAACTATGGCTTGCGGGATCATAGGCAACATAACTAGCACATATATAATATTAAAAATGAGGGTTGTTACATCATTACCCCCTTAGAAGAATTCCGTCCCAGAATTTGATTTTGCTTAGGGAAAAGATGCGGATATTTCTCTCGCATCAAGTCTTCGCGCTCCCATGTGAATTTGGGTCCGCGTTTCGAATCCCATCTAACTTTAACTATGGGGATCTTGCTTGTCTTTAGGCGCTTTTCCTCTCGATCTAGAATTTCTACCGGCTCCTCACGAAAATAGAGCTTATCTTCCACTCGTAGTTCCTCGAGTGGAACCACTTTTGAGTCATCCGCCACGCACTTCTTCAAATTTGACACATGGAATGTATCATGAACATCTCCCAATTCTTGGGGTAACTCTAACTTGTAAGCTATGGGGCCTATTCTAGCAATGATCTTAAATGGACCGATGTATCGTGGGCTCAACTTTCCTCTTTTGCCAAACCGTAAGGTTCCTTTCCATGGCGATACTTTCAATAACACTTTGTCGCCAATTTCAAATTCTAGAGGATTTCTTCTTTGATCCGCATAACTCTTTTGCCGGTCTCTCACGGATTTGAGCTTCTCTTTAATAATCGCCGCCTTGTCCGTAGTTTCTTGGACATAATCTACCGTAGTCAATCTTCTTTTACCCGTCTCAATAACACATCGGTGATCTACACTTGCGTCCGTACAACGCTTCAAGGGTGCACATTGTATGCTAGAGTGATAACTATTATTATAAGTAAATTCCGCATACGGCAACTGCTCATCCCAATTTCCACCGAATTCTAGTGCGCACGCCCTTCATGTCTTCCAACGTTTGTATCGTTCACTCGCTTCTTGCACAAGACCTCAAAATAGTGAGGTAAATCTACCATCTCTATCCGAAATAATGGACAATGACACACCATGCAATGTCACAATTTTCTCAACATAGATGCGAGCTAGGCGCTCGGTATTCCAATATTCTTTTATTGGAATGAAGTGGGTTGATTTTGTAAGGCGATCGACTACTACCCATATCGCATCATGTCCTTTCTTGGTTCGGGGCAATTTCGTCAAAAGATCCATGGCGATTTGCTCCCATTTCCACTCGGGGATTTCTGGTTGGATTGGTGAGACCAAAAGGCATCACTAGGAACTCATAGTGCCCATAGCGAGTCCTTAAAGCTGTTTTGGGTACATCTTCCTCTCGTACCTTCAATTGGTGATAGTCCTAAAAGCATGTCTTCCTCGCGCGTTTCTCTACTTCGGATGGTAAAGTCATTTCTGTATATGGAGATAAGAAGAAAGGGAGCATAAAGATCATGAATTTGATGAAGGCTCTCAAATGCATTCGGCATAATAAGAATCACTTCCTTGCTTATGTTATCGACACACTAAAGGAGAAGTCTTCTATCTCTAATGTTGATGTGGTTTCTGAGTTTTCTGATGTCTTTCCGGATGATCTTCCTGGTATTCCTCCCGACCGAGAGGTCACTTTTCAGATTGATCTTGTACCTGGTGCTACTCCTGTTGCAAAAGCACCATATCGTTTGGCTCCTACTGAAATGAAAGAGCTAATGACTCAGCTCTAAGAGCTACTTGACAAAGGTTTTATACGTCCTAGTTTCTCGCCTTGGGGAGCTCCGGTTCTCTTTGTCAAGAAGAAAGATGGTTCTATGCGCATGTGCATAGACTACCGTGAGCTGAATAAGCGAACGGTTAAGAATAAGTATCCTCTCCCGCGCATTGATGATCTTTTTGATCAGCTCCATGATGCTTCTTACTTCTCTAAGATTGATTTACGGTCCGGCTATCATCAGTTAAAGGTCAAAAAGGAAGATGTAGCCAAGACAGCTTTTCGTACACGATATGGGCACTATGAGTTTCTTGTTATGCCATTTGGGTTGACAAATGCTCCTACCGCTTTTATGGATTTAATGAATCGGGTATGTCGTCCATTCTTAGATCATTTTGTGATTGTCTTTATTGATGATATTCTGATTTATTCTAAGTCTGAAGCGGAGCACCGTGAGCACTTAAGAGCCGTTCTTGAGGTTCTTAGGGAGAAAAAGTTATATGCAAAGTTCTCCAATTGTGAATTCTGGCCTCGAGAAGTTCAATTTCTCGGGCATGTTATCTCTTCTGAAGGAATTAAAGTTGATCCCGCAAAGATTGAAGCTGTCTCTAAATGGGAACAGCCAAAGACACCCACGGAAATCAAGAGTTTTCTTGGTTTAGCGGGCTACTACCAAAGGTTCATTCAAGATTTCTCCCGAATAGCTAAGCCTATGACTGAATTGACAAAGAAAGGGGTGAAGTTTGTGTGGACTGAAGCTCAAGAAAAGGCCTTTCAAACGTTAAAGACCAAGTTATGTGAAGCACCGATCCTTGCCTTACCCGAAGGTACCGATGATCTTGTTGTTTATAGTGATGCTTCTATTTCAAGTTTGGGTTGTGTTCTTACGCAAAGGGACAAAGTTATTGCCTATGCTTCACGTCAGTTGAAGCCTCATGAAAAGAACTACCCGACCCATGATCTAGAGTTAGCTGTTGTGGTGTTTGCTTTGAAGTTATGGAGGCATTACTTATATGGCACTGAGTGTACCTTGTACACGGATCATAAAATCTTGCAATATGTGTTCTCACAAAAGGAAATGAATGTAAGACAAAGGAGATGGATGAAACTTCTGAAAGATATGATTGTGAGATTAAGTATCATCCCGGTAAAGCTAATGTGGTAGCGGATGCATTGAGTAGAAAGGTGCAGAATTTTTCTTGTAGATTGATGAGTATGGTTGTACAAGCTAAGTCTGGGTTACTTGACCGCATCAAGGAAGCCCAAGTAAAGGCTTTGATGAAGGATAACATTGACAAGGAAAGTATTGGAAAGAAGAAACGCCTGGTGATGGAAACGAACATCCGTGGATTTCGGACATATAAGGGTCGAATTTGGGTACCATTGCTTGATGGTAACTGAGAGTTGATCCTTGAAGAAGCTCATAGGTCAAGATATTCAGTTCACCCCGGTGCTACAAAGATGTATGCATATTTGAAGCCTATTTATTGGTGGCCGAACATTAAGGGAGAAGTTGCACATTTTGTTGAAAGATGCTTGACTTGTGCACAGGTAAAAACTGATCGCAAAAAGCCATATGGATTGTTGCATCAATTGGAGATTCCGGAATGGAAATGGGATCATATTACTATGGATTTTGTGACTAAGTTGCCTAGAACTCCAAAGGGAAATGATATGGTATGGTTATTGTGGATAGGTTGACGAAGAGTGCTCACTTCCTAGCGACACGACAAGATGTACCATTGACCAAGATGGAAAAGATGTATATAGATGAAATCGTCTCAAAGCATGGTGTTCCATTGTCTATTGTTTCAGATCGAGACACGAGGTATGTATCTAGCTTTTGGAAAAGTCTTCAACGAGAGTTAGGTACTAGAGTAAATTTGAGCACGGCGTATCATCCTCAAACTGATGGGCAAAGTGAAAGAACAATTCAAACATTGGAGGATATGTTAAGAGCATGTGTACTAGAGTATGGTGGAGCATGGGATGATCATTTGAAACTGATTGAGTTTGCTTATAGTAACAACTATCATACAAGTATTGGAATGCCCCAATTTGAAATGCTTTATGGTAGGAGATGTAGGACTCCAAGTTGTTGGTTGGAGCCCGGTGAGAAGCAGTTTACGGGTCCTGAAATCATAGAGATCATAGCTGAAAAAGTTAAGAAAGCAAAAGAAGCTACGCCGGAAGGTGATTGATCTCGTATTGATAAAATGGAAGCATAACCATGGTAAAAGTCTAACTTGGGAGACGGAATCAGTGATGAAGGAGAAGTATCCAAAATTGTTCATTTCTGATGAGATTCCGGGGACGGAATCCTCTTAAGGGGGAGGTAATTGTAACATCCCAAACTTTTCGTGTTTGACTATTTGACTTTCCCGTTAGTTAACATTAGGTTCGTTAAGTCTATGTGTCCATATGTGATTAAATGCTTATATGTTTAATGTGAAATGATTAATATGATGTTAATGAAAGAAAATAAAGTAGAGTGATGTATTTAAGTGCTTGTTGGTGTGTTAAGTCTCCCGGTAAGAGAATTAAGCTAAGAAAGTTAAGTTTAGAAGTTGAGGGGTCCTAAGTGTAACTTATTGGGTTGATGGCCAGGGGTTAGAGGGCAATTAGGCAACCCTAATTGTCACAAAACTTCTGCATCTTGTGTGTGAAGAACCCCAGCCGATTCCCCTCCCTCTCCAAGCAAGCTTCCTTCAAGAATCCACCGTTTCGTGCTGTTTTGATCAAGCCTTGTTTAGATCTTAGATTCCTTACATCAAGTGCAGGTAATATAGGTAATATTCTCTTTGAAATCTGATTATTTGAGTCTGTAACACCCGTCGTTTAAAAATATGGATTTCCAAAAATTTTCGCCTAATAGCGTCAAAAGAAGCGGAAGTAATCTTTAAAAGACCAAACCAACAAGAATCTGTTTGGTTCATTTATTAGTTGGTGTTACAAGCCATATCGTCAAAATAAGTTTAAATGGAAACCCATCGGTTGCCCAACATTAAACAACCGACAACATATTAAATACAAGTCATTAAAGGTCTAAACATAAATCAATGTCTAGTGCGAGCAGCCACTATGGGTAAACTACAGCCAGCTTCAAGATCATCTACCCATGCCTCACATCTTCTCACATCTATCTGCTCACTAATGTTAGACCTGAGGGCACAACACATTTTAAAAGAGCAAGTGTTAGCTAACGAATTAGCTAAGTAAGATAACACATCAATAATAAAACATTTGTCCATTTAAAACTTTATAGAAAAGTCTTTTGAATCGTTAAGGCACATAGCACATCA
The DNA here is from genome assembly GCA_034093135.1 of Erigeron breviscapus. Taxonomy (NCBI): domain Eukaryota; kingdom Viridiplantae; phylum Streptophyta; class Magnoliopsida; order Asterales; family Asteraceae; genus Erigeron; species Erigeron breviscapus. Next base: position 100,468,673 of record CM067167.1, on the reverse strand, counting down.
ATCATATCATCTCACATACATATCATTGCATCAACATCTTCATATTAGGATGAACCACCCTAAATGTGCCTAGTCATCTTTCATATCTTTTTCACATATCATGTTTGCAAGTGTGACATAAGTCACACATATCATATAACATCTTGCAATTGTGACATAAGTCACTCACATCATATAACATATACATCTTTGTAAGTGTGACATAAGTCACACCCGACTAGATGGACAAACCTTACGGCAGTACATCAATGTCGTTAAGGAATGGCAAGCCAACACACGAGTAGTCCGTTATGTTCAAAGACATTGGTGGGTAATCACGCCACCCGGAGTTACTCTACCACTTAATTATATTGCAACGAGCCACCCAAGCAACCACATATACGCACCTACCGGGCAAGGGCAAGTACGGGTTAAGCTTAACACTTCTCACATCATTTACGAGCTCGATTTCACATCACATATAGTTTAGGTGTCCACATCACCTAAACATCATCACATATTCATCTTTTACGTTTGGGCCCTTAAACGTGCACGTGTCATGGCAACTTAGTAAGTCTAGTGAACTAGATGAACAAGCCATACAATCATGCACATTTCATTTATCATCAACATATACCACATTTCAATACATCTCACGACATTACATAACATTTCACAGCATATCATTACATCTCATATCATTAGGACGACATTTCAGGTCTCAATAGTCATTTACATAGCCCGTATCACCTCCCGTGTAACCCCGAATACCCATAAACAATCAAGATATCATTTGAGAAGTTATTATATG
>CM067167.1:100448858-100466883 GCA_034093135.1 Erigeron breviscapus | reverse complement strand
GCTTCATTTCTCTCTCTGCTTCATAAATCAAGAACCCTAATTCCTAAATTTTAATTTCATTTTCAAATGGCTCCTAAATCATCCCGTTCAAGAGATGTAAATCTCTTGACTGTTCCATATGCTCCTTTACCAGATGTCAAACCGGCATCTGGTGCTCCTAGTAACACTTCGCTCATCAAACTCAATCCAAATAATCCGATGGCGAGTTTACAAGGATCTCAAGGGTCCAATACCCTTATTGGTAGAATCCAAATTTGTTTGAAGGATTCTCCAATAGGACCCTCATTCTCTCTAAACCCACGCAAGATGTTTCACGACTACTTGTGTGAGTTTTGGTACACTGCCACTCTTTTTTCCGATTGTTCTTCCATCACTTTCACATTAAAAGGTGGAACAATCCAGTGTACCTTGTCAGCAGACGTGTTGAGGGATGCCTTACACCTCAACTACTGGAGAGAGGGTGAATCTCCAGTTGTCTTACCCCCAAACATTAATTTTCGCCAAGTCCTCCTTGAAATGGGACATAAGGAGTGCTTGGATAAAGGGGTTTTGAAGACGAAAGGTGCGATGACCATGAAGGGTCTTACACCTTCATGGAGGTATTTTTTTCATCCACCTGGTGGAGAGTATGGGTGGGAGTTCTGGTGGTCTTGACCAAATTAACTCCTCACAAGCAGAGATGGCATACTGCTTGTGGAATGGATTGAGAGTAGACTTTGCAGATATCCTGTTTAGAAGCCTAGTACAAAAACTGAAGGGCACCAGGGGAGTTTGTATCCCCTTCTCAAGGTTTCTCTCTCTCTGCTTTCAACAAATTCTGGACAGTGAAGCATACTTAAGCACAGATTCACCTTACACTGTGCCAGATTTGTTGAGGAATTTAGACTCTCTAGTATCTGAAGCTGGAGAGGTCGAGATTCTAGATCGAATGCAACTGGCATTCGCCAAAACTGATGCACCAATCGAGGGTGAGTCAGAAAGACAACCGGGCGGGCCTCAAAATAATGAGGGACCCTCCAGTTCGTCTAATGTTATGGTTGAGGATAGAGCAACCATAACTGAAGCAACTCCAATAACATCTATCCCTGGTGAAGATACCTCGGTATCTGATCCTCCAACAGATGCACCCAACCAGGAAACTGGGGAAGGTCATCTGGAGACTGACCCTTCTGGTCAGCCCTCAGTTACATTCATGGATCTGGACATGAATGTTAATGACGAGGAAATCCTTATAGAATCTTCGGATTTTGAAGGTACTGCTTCAGACTTGGAGATTTTTGATTCTGCTGTACCAGATCAAAACCCTTCATCTCCAGTCTCGCTTCCAGATGCATCAATTTCACTTTCACCATCCCAACAAAATGAGCCTACAGATATTCCATTCCCAACTTATAACTATATGTCTGAAAACAGACGTATGGCACTTTCACCAACTGGGCAATTCTCACTCCTTCGAGAAATGCCACCCCCACCGCCGCCGTTGTTCACACCTGAGCATTCTCAGCATGAACAACACATTGAACTTCCAGTCCTTTCTTCTATCACCACTCCTACTATTTCTTCAACTGCTGGTATGACAACTGGGGAGACTTCTCTAAGTTTGCCTCCTCTAGTTGCTCCAGTAGAAACTGCTGCTGGTCCAGTAACACCTTCTCCTCCGTCACTGGACAGTCAAGTTGTCTCTGTACAAGCTGATCTCCAAATCCTTCTCACCAGGGTGGAGGAGATTCAAAAGACACTTGACAAAAACACCAAGTCTTTCTCCAGATACCACAAGGATCACTTGACCAATATTAAAGTGGTTGATCTGGGGATTAACAAGTTTTCATCTAATGAAGACTTGGTGTTGAAGAAGCTGAATGAGTTGGTCACTGGCTGCAACAATCTGGCAGGTACTTTAAAAGAAGCCTTTGACCTCACTCAGTCCAAGGTCACAACCTCAATCTCCAACTTGCTGGGCAACACTGTTAGAACATCAGAAGTGGACTTAAGGGAGATTGAAAAGCAGGTAAAAGAACTAGTTGACAAGCCCGGGTTGAATGTGACTGAACTTGGAGAGCAGTTAATGACTTCAGTTGGTCAGAAGATAGATGATACGCTGGGTGCAAGAGAAGCACAATTGATTGAAAGGGTGATGTCTGAGATCACCAAGCTGGCCACTCCTCAGGTTGATCTGGCCCCACTTACAAATGAGATCAACCAGTTGAGGGGCAGCATTGATAACTTGAACACCCAGGTATCACTTCATGCTCAATCTTTGGATAAACTGACAACTGAAGTAGAAAGTTTGAAGAAAAAGGATGAGGAAGTGAAGGATAAGGTGGTTTCTGGTTTGGACGAAGATTCCAAAATTTTAAATGAATTGAAAACTGGTCAGCAACAAGTTAAAGCTAATGTTCTGACCCAATCTAAAGAAACCAACCACCTTTGGAGATCTTTCAGGATGATGTGCACAATCTTCAAAGAATGCAAGAACATGCAATCATGGCAGCCTCTTGACCGGTTGCCAGCTCACCATTTTGAATGGGAAGTGATTAGGGCAGGTCTAGATGCTGCCAAGGGGGAAAGAAGTGCAGTTCTTGCACCAACTCAAACTGAAAGCACTCCATCTGGAAGAGAAATGATTGTAGCTGCCAGTACTGAAGCTGGTGAGCCAAGAATGGTTGAAACTGGTGATGTAGGTGATAGGGGGAATGTTGTTGTTGACAAGGGCAAAGGTTTAGCAGTTGATGTATCTGCCCAGCCGGCCACTTATGTACCAATGTTAGAAACTGGCAATGCTGATGTACTTCCTCCAGTTTCAGATAGTGACAGCAGAAGATTGGCTAGACTTGGCATTGAAATTAAAGAAAGAAAGAAGATGAAACAAAGAAACCAAGCTGAAGCCAGAGCATATCTTGCATAGATTAAACTGCTTGATATGAGTGATGCTCATCTTTTGGGAATCACTAAGAATGAGTATGCCAAAGTTAAGAATGATCCCAGGATAGTTGACCAGTTGAAAGAAATGCTTGATGTTGAACTGGACAGGCACTATCCTGAGGATGAAGCTGAATTTGATGCCAGAAATTTGAACATATCAGTGGAGAAGGCAAAGAAGAACAGGGCCAGTGGGATTCTAAAAAGAATTGAACATGTTAAGAAGGTTGTGAAAAAGGTTTTGAATCCACCAAGGAGAAACCCTCAACCAAGAAGACCACTGACCAGAGATGCTGACCTTAGCACATTCGTAGAACCATCTGGCGAGGTATCAAATGAAGGCATCAAGTTTGCTGTAATGGCTGCTGGTGCTGGGAGTACTAAAATAGCAAATGAATTTGAAGCAAGAAGCTACTACTCCCAAATCATGGCAACCAGAAGACATAGTGGGACTATTAATGGTGTTAATGTAACAATCAAGCCAGGCACCAAAGTCTTTCACGTTGAGGTCAGTTATACCAGAGGGCCACTGGTTAAAACTGACAATCCTGGTGCAATGCAGTATGGGTTCTCGGAGTGGGTTGAAATGGTGAATGTTTTGGATGCAAAGGCACAAAAGAATAGGTTTGAGAAAGCATGGGTGAACTTCTTAAGGGGCAAGATTCAACACAAAGAAAATCTGGAGCTAAAGTTGAATATTGATCCTGAAGACTCTCAGCCTATCTCTTCAGTGACCAAGAGAAGAAGAACTGGCGAAGGGCCATCTCATTAAGTTCTCTTTTCAGTTATCTACTTGTAATTTATTTACATTCTGTAACTTGTATAAATTTCATTTCCTTGTATAAATGAAGTTACCAGTTTGTAACCACAAGGTAGATAATAGATTAGATCTAACAAACTTAAAAGAAAAACCCAAGGCATTTATTGATCTATAAAAATGCCTTGGAAAACTTAGATAGATTTAAATCGAACAAGTCTCTCCAGTTCACACTTGTACAGATACAAGGACTGAAAAAGACTTGCCAATATTTCTAGACAAATAGGGGGAATTTGTTAGGACCAGTTTACTGGTAAACTGGCCAGTCTCCAGTTGCACCTGGAGACCCAGAAGATTTGTCCAGAAATATATTGAAGTTCAGTTGCATCGTACAGTTAATGCAACTGAAGACTTCCTCCAGTTGAGAACTAACCAGTTGAAGAATCCTTCCAGTTGGAGTCGATGACAACAAGTGGAAGATAGAGAATGACAATGGCAGCGAAGCCCAGTTGACATTCTAGTCAGTTACAAACTGGAGACCATCAGTGGAAAGCTCTTGCAAAGCTTTACACTGATTACGAGGAATTAACTTTTGTGCTTTATGTGCTTTTACCCGGATAATAAGATTTATCTTATTATTTAAGTAATAAAAGGTACATAAAGCTGGTTGAATAAAGTTGCTTTATTCTGCAACTTTACACAGTATTTTAAAGAATTAAATGTTATTCCTTAAATGCTCTCAACCATATTTGTATGGCTAAAGTTAACATCTCAATGTTAACTTTGCCTATAAATACATGTCATTGCACACCAAGAATATTACTTCTTTCGAACAACTTCTTCGAACACACTTCCAAAGAATTCACACTTTGCATACCTGCAATATTCTTGGTGAACTTGTGCAATATTCTCTCAATCGTTAAAAGGAACATTTCACAACTTTAAGTGTTTCGATTGTTTAGAAAAATTCCAAGTGTAGATCAATTGTAGTTCATAGGTTGTTAGGATATTTACATACTTTGTATTATCTTGGTTCCGCAACAACCTTGTAATTTATTTAAAGTTAATAAATAAATTACACTTGAAAATTACATATTGTCTCACCAATTTACTTTACAAGTATTTTGTATTATCTTGGTTCCGCAACAACCTTGTAATTTATTTAAAGTTAATAAATAAATTACACTTGAAAATTACATATTGTCTCACCAATTTACTTTACAAGTATTTTGTATTATCTTGGTTCCGCAACAACCTTGTAATTTATTTAAAGTTAATAAATAAATTACACTTGAAAATTACATATTGTCTCACCAATTTACTTTACAAGTATTTTGTATTATTGCATTGTTCTTTACTTATTGTCTCTTAAATAAGTAATCTATCTAGAACTTGGTATATACTCCTGTAACTGGTCGTCTCCAGTTCAGTGCTTATATTGCAAAGTAACTCCACCATTGACATTGAGGTGTCTTCAGGTAGTACTGTAACATCCGTGAATTTTGACCCGTTGACTTTATGTGTAATTTGACTAACAATCTTGTTGAATGAAATAATTGGGTTCATTTTGTGATTATATGACTTCGTGGTATGTTAGTCGGGTTGTTAGTATGTGTAGTCGGTGTTTAAATGTATAACTAATTGTATTGTGGCTTGAGAAGTGAAACGGGTCGACCCATACCCGCGACCCATCAGCCCATAAGACCCATGCTTTCTCCCCCCCTTATCCTTTCCTCCTCCTTTCATTTCTATCTATCTTTCTCTATTTCTTTCAAGAAAAAGAACCATATCTTGTTCTTCATCTTTCTTGCATCAAATTAGTGCTTTGGAACTGCTATAGTACAAGAATCATCATCGTTGTCGTCTCATAATCGTCATTACATCATAACCTTGAAGTTCATAGTTCAAGCTTTCATCCATTTTGACTTAAATTCGGGTTCTAGCTCAAGGAGAAGCTTTGGTAAGTCAAATTCATCCCATTTCCTTCTATTTATGTTTGTTTATGCATTTCTAGTCCTCTTGAACATTTACAAGTCCTAAATCGGCTTAAATCTCGTTTTAGGTCAAATTAGGGTTAAATTTAGGGTTTGAATGATTTGGTGGTGATTCTGATGTTTTGGTCGAAATCGTGGATTGGGTTATGTGTATTTATGGTTAATGATGTTTAGTAATGCTTCAAAACAAGTTACAAGTTCCTACAAATCGTTTTGGATTGGTTTGGGTCGAGTTTTAAGGGTTTTGGTTCGTTTTTCCTGCATAAACTACAGGTGCTGTCTGCAGGGAGTGGCCACTGCGGCGCAGTGAGCTCTACCCTTGCTCACTGCGGCGCAGTGCCTATGTTCTGGTCTTGGTTCGACTTAGCCACTGCGGCGCAGTGAGCATGGTTCTGGCTCACTGCGACGCAGTGGATAGTTGCTGTGAAAGTATGCGCGTCAATTTTCAAACGTTAATAACTTTTGATCCGTGACTCCAATTAAGTCTTATGACCTATAGTTGGAATCATAAGAGAGTCTAGTTTCTAGTAGTAACACTCTTTTTGTATGGATCTTATCTCATTTCTAAAAAGGCCGAGTCGAATGCGTCTTGTTCCTACTCGTTAAAGTTGTAAAGGTGTTTAGGGTTTGTGACTTGACTTAATTGTGCTAAACCAACTTGTTTATGATTGTAGAGTTGACATTACGATATTATGATGTATAATTATAGGTTGTGGACATGTGGATCCTATTACTCGTTTGTAATCTTATACTAGCTTCTTTGCCGGACAAGGTGAGTTTCGTATCTCCCTACTCGCTTGAGATTCGAGCTGAAAAGTGTAAACTTGCGTGTTTACTTACGTTGTTGATTGATTGATTGATTTGATTTGGTTTAAATGTTGGATTGTTGAGACGGTTATCACGTTTGATTGTCTTGGTTTACGTTTGTTAAGTATTTCATTAATATTAGGATAGACGTACATACATAGAAGTCGGTTATGCTTTCATTGGGTTTTAGATGTGGTGGGAAGGCTGCGGGTGACCCTATATATAAGCATCTGGGACTTGATGAAAGTAGAATCCTCTTAAGTGTATGTACGTATAGAATTGGTGTTAATATTGATTGTTGGTTCATGACAGACGATTGTGATTGATGCATATACGATTGATGGTAAGCATGCATACGTTGTATATAATCCCTCGGTTGAGGACTCAAACATCCTAGTGTATAGATGTATACACTTGTCCTGTGAGATGTTGGTGACATGACATCCGGGTATATAGACATATATACGCCGATGATTTTGAGATGCCGCCTTGTTCATTGTGATGACAGGCGAGTATCGTTGCATAGGTGACTTGAGTTCACGCATAGGATAGGCATGTTGGCTTATTCATGCATTCAGCACTTACATTGATTCGTATATCATTTGTGCATTCGTATTACACACTCACTTGTCTTGTGAAATCTTGTTGTTGGACGTTAGTGTGTTACTTAGAGGCTCGCTGTAAGTCATGTTTAGCCTCTACTCGTACATTATGATTATTGACGCTGGTTCTTCATGGACCATTACTACGAACTCACCAACCTTGTGTTGACTATGCTTAGTACACTTTTCAGGTAATCAGGTTCTCACCGGACGTGGAGTTTAGTTGCTTGCTTGCTGTTAACCCGGGCTTTGGACTTTATGAATCAATGATTCATCGACCTTCTCTTTTGCATTATGCTTAGGATCGATTTGCCATCATCTGGATGTTATTTTGTATCTTTGATGGTTATTTGCTCCTTATGTATTTTGGTACCTGTTTTGTATTGTAATGGATTCACTGAATCTTTATTTGCATTTAGTTCTTGCTTTATTGTAATTCCACCTTGTGCTATATGATTTCCGTGATATTTCGAGCCTGGGCTTGGGGTGTTACAAGTACCATCTATTGAGTTGGGACTTACACCTTTCTTCTTATGTATCCCCATCAGTTTCTTTTTCTTCTTTTCTTCCTGCCGAACGAAAATACCCTTTTTTCTTCAAAACCAAAAATCAAAATACACCTCTTTTCTCCAATTATTCCGGCAAACTTTCCAACCAAATTTTCGCGGCGACTTTCCTTACCACCATCCCCATCTCTCTTTTAAAATACCAAACAAATCTCAACCAAAACCCTATTTTTTAAATCCGGCCATCACTTTTTCCGGCGATTTTTCCGGCCATTTTTTCCGACAAGGTATGTATTTTCCGGCCATCACCCTTTCTGTTTGCTTTTATTTGTGTTTTTGATAGATTTGGTAAATGCTTGTATTCTTTTTTATAGATTTGGTAGTAGTCGCCGCGGTTTGAATTTTCCGGCCATCCCGCGTATTTCGACCATCCAATTTTTGGTATGTATTTTGTGGGCATTACCCTTTTTTTCTTTGCTTTTATTTGTTTTTTGATAGTTTTGGTATATGTTTGTATTTTTTTTCTATAGATTTGTTAGGATTATTAATATTGTAAATTGATGTATTAGGATTATTAGTTAGTATTGTGATTGTTATAAGTGCTTAAATTAGTGGTTTTGTAATTGTTGTTATTCTTGTGTTATTGGTAGTCTAATTGTTAGTGTTAATATGTTAGTGTTGTCAAAAATCCCCGATAGTTTAAGAAAAATTTTGTAGGAAAATTTTTGTAAAAAAAATAAAATATTATGTAGTAAAAAATCATAAAAGATTATGTAGAAAGAAATAATTTGTATAAAAGTAAGTATAAAAGTAGATTATATAAGTATAAAAATCAAGTTTTAACAAAACTTTAAATAAAAAAAGTATAAAACAACAAGGTATAAAAAAAGAAACATAAATAAATATAAATATAAAAAAATATATATACTAGAGTATATAAGTATAAAAAAACTTTAAAAAAATACTATCAAAATAAGTGAAAAAGAAATATAAAACAAATTTAAATAAGTATATAAAATTATAACTTTATAAAAGTAGATTATATAAGTATAAAAATCAAGTTTTAACAAAACTTTAAATAAAAAAAGTATAAAAAACAAGGTATAAAAAAAGAAACATAAATAAATATAAATATAAAAAAATATATAAAAAGATATATATAAAAGTTACTATAAAAAGGTTTACAAAAATTAATATAAAATACTTCTAAAAAATATAACAAAATTTAAGTACGAAAAAGAAAAGATAAAACAAGTTTAAATAAGTATATAAAATTATAACTCTTAAAAAAATACGTATAAAAGTAATAAAAACATAAGTTGTGTATAGTATAAAAAATTATGTGATTGTGTGACCTTTATCGTTTTGTTGTATGTATTATTAATATGGGTATAATTTGATTTGTAATTTGCAGTATAAATGACTACAGTTCATGGTGGGGATGGTGGTAATGACCCACCACGTAAATCGTGGGTGCAGAAAATTTGGGCTGCGCCGGGAGCGGTGGTAAGAAATTTTGTGTTTCTATATATATTTTTTTATTTATGGACTTCATGTGAAATTAATAATTCTTTTGTTTTGTAGCACCTAAAAAAGGTCGGGGGAAGAACCAGGCACTAAACCTGGAGAAAAAGTTTCAAGAACAAGGTCGGTTTGAAGTTGATTTTATATATATATATATATATATATATATATATATATATATATATATATATATATATATATATATATATATATATATATATATATATATATATATATATATATATATATATATATATATATATATATATATATATATATATATATATATATATATATATATATATATATATATATATATATATATATATATATATATATATATATATATATATATATATATATATATATATATATATATATATATATATATATATATATATATATATATATATATATATATATATATATATATATATATATATATATATATATATATATATATATATATATATATATATATATATATATATATATATATATATATATATATATATATATATATATATATATATATATATATATATATATATATATATATATATATATATATATATATATATATATATATATATATATATATATATATATATATATATATATATATATATATATATATATATATATATATATATATATATATATATATATATATATATATATATATATATATATATATATATATATATATATATATATATATATATATATATATATATATATATATATATATATATATATATATATATATATATATATATATATATATATATATATATATATATATATATATATATATATATATATATATATATATATATATATATATATATATATATATATATATATATATATATATATATATATATATATATATATATATATATATATATATATATATATATATATATATATATATATATATATATATATATATATATATATATATATATATATATATATATATATATATATATATATATATATATATATATATATATATATATATATATATATATATATATATATATATATATATATATATATATATATATATATATATATATATATATATATATATATATATATATATATATATATATATATATATATATATATATATATATATATATATATATATATATATATATATATATATATATATATATATATATATATATATATATATATATATATATATATATATATATATATATATATATATATATATATATATATATATATATATATATATATATATATATATATATATATATATATATATATATATATATATATATATATATATATATATATATATATATATATATATATATATATATATATATATATATATATATATATATATATATATATATATATATATATATATATATATATATATATATATATATATATATATATATATATATATATATATATATATATATATATATATATATATATATATATATATATATATATATATATATATATATATATATATATATATATATATATATATATATATATATATATATATATATATATATATATATATATATATATATATATATATATATATATATATATATATATATATATATATATATATATATATATATATATATATATATATATATATATATATATATATATATATATATATATATATATATATATATATATATATATATATATATATATATATATATATATATATATATATATATATATATATATATATATATATATATATATATATATATATATATATATATATATATATATATATATATATATATATATATATATATATATATATATATATATATATATATATATATATATATATATATATATATATATATATATATATATATATATATATATATATATATATATATATATATATATATATATATATATATATATATATATATATATATATATATATATATATATATATATATATATATATATATATATATATATATATATATATATATATATATATATATATATATATATATATATATATATATATATATATATGTAAATGTCTATGTAAATGTCTCTTTTTAATATATATTATATATTTATTACTATTATATATATATATATATATATACTTTAACGTGATTCAGGACAAGCTCAAGGAGAAGAAGGAGGAGCGTGAACGGGACCCCGTCCCAACACCCCAGCCAGAACTTTTTCCGGCTACATTTGGAAAGGTTTAAGACGTGGCACGCGGTGGGGGAATCGGGGTCTATGTTTAAGAGCTATATAGGGACATTGGTTCGTGGTAGTGGGCTCCCCATGACTTATGACTCATGGTCGGATGTGCCCACGCAAGATAAGGTGTTCCTAATTCCAGCCTTAAACGTACAATCTCTATAATATTATATTCCTAAATTGATATTTTATGAAAATTTGATATATCGCTAACTATTACTTCAAAATTGCAGGAACGGTTCCGATTGGATCACTTCATCAATTTGGACCCCAATGATGCCATCCGGAAAGCATTTGAGCGCATGATCACCGCTGATGCGCAACATATGTATCGGAACTGGAAAAGCGGATTCAAGAAAACCCACTTCGATGATAAGGGGGGTTTAGAGAAGATTGCAGAGTTGGAGGGAGCTGTTCCCGAGGGTATGGAGCCGGAGGAATGGTCGGATTTGTTGCGCTTCTACCAGCGGGAGGACCGTGTGAAAAGGACCAAGACCAACAAGGATAACCGGGCCCTCCAAAAACTCGCAGGGACCCACGGTCGGGAGTCGGCATCTCAGTATGCCGACCGATATGCGGTAACTTGTTATGAAATATTAACTTGTGTTTAAAAATATATATTCCCTAAATAATTGCTATTCTTATGATAATTTGATGTGCTTACAGCGAACTCATGAGGGACAAGACCCTGATCTGGTCGAAATGTATGCGGCCAGACACAAGCATGCGGATGGGTCATGGGAACACCTGACAGCTCAAGCTAATTATGTAAATGTCTCTTTTTAAGTTATATTTTTAGTATTACTTACTCATTTTATCAACCTTATATATATATATATAATTTAACGTGATTCAGGACAAGCTCAAGGAGAAGAAGGAGGAGCGTGAACGGGACCCCGTCCCAACACCCCATCCAGATCTTTTTTCGGCTACATTTGGAAATCGGTCGGGCCACCGCCGTGGCCTAAGAAGGATCGTTCGGGGTGTGGGAGATACAGAGTATGACTATACTCATTTGACCCAGCCACAGGGTAGTTGTGTTTACCGTGTCTATAAATCCTGCTCGCTTCCAGTTGTCCCTTTATTTCTGTGTGTTGACCGACGAGGATAGAATTAACACATTGAATTATTCTGTAAAATGTACATCGGCCCTTCAACTCGGACTTCAGGAGTGAATTCTCAGCCTCAACTCTGTTGGTAGTGTAGTTACGGTAGTTGAGATGTTGATCGACCCAAAAGGACACAAACTTTTCCTTGTACGGTGAAAGCCACTCCTTCTGCAAGTACTTGTACATCTCTGTAAATTTAATATTGGGTAAAAACGGGTGGATATATGTGATTTACCAAACAAGTAAAAAAAAATAAATCATGTGCACTTCACATACTGTCTAAATCTTTTCCCATCTTCTCTTTTAAATCTTTTTCATTTTCGGTGTACTCTTCTAGCGTCTGCGATTCATAAAGTTTTTTCCACCATCCGTAAAAAGGCCCCCATTTGCCTTGTGCGGTGAATGCTGGCATGCAATGTTTGTCAATGTTTCTCCATATGTGGGTTCTACAAAGTAAATGGTATGCTTCCGGCATAACAGTTTTGCATGCTTTCATGAGGGCCAGATCCCTGTCCGTGAGTACGACACGTACATCAAACCCTTCACCTAGGGTCGACTTCAAACACTCCAACACCCATCTATAATTATGTTCCAGTTCACTTGTGATAAATGCGTACGATATGCTGAAAGTCCTGTTTGTTGAAGTCACCCCGACAATCTCGACCAACGGCATGTTGTACAAGTTGGTTTTGTACGTGGCGTCTATTTGGATAACCCAAGGAAATGCACGCCACAACTAAAAGGAAGTCGAATGTATAAAAAACAGATTTTGCAACCGACCAGTCATATATATGATAATAATCACAATATAATACTTAACTTTGGTCCAATATATATGATAATAATCAACAATATAATACTTAACTTTGGTCCAATATATATGATAATAATCAACAATATAATACTTAACTTTAATATATATGATAATAATCAACAATATAATACTTAACTTTGGTCCAATATATATGATAATAATCAACAATATAATACTTAACTTTGGTAATATATATGATAATAATCAACAATATAATACTTAACTTTGGTCCAATATATATGATAATAATCAACAATATAATACTTAACTTTAATATATATGATAATAATCAACAATATAATACTTAACTTTGGTCCAATATATATGATAATAATCAACAATATAATACTTAACTTTGGTAATATATATGATAATAATCAACAATATAATACTTAACTTTGGTCCAATATATATGATAATAATCAACAATATAATACTTAACTTTAATATATATGATAATAATCAACAATATAATACTTAACTTTGGTCCAATATATATGATAATAATCAACAATATAATACTTAACTTTGGTAATATATATGATAATAATCAACAATATAATACTTAACTTTGGTCCAATATATATGATAATAATCAACAATATAATACTTAACTTTAATATATATGATAATAATCAACAATATAATACTTAACTTTGGTCCAATATATATGATAATAATCAACAATATAATACTTAACTTTGGTAATATATATGATAATAATCAACAATATAATACTTAACTTTGGTCCAATATATATGATAATAATCAACAATATAATACTTAACTTTAATATATATGATAATAATCAACAATATAATACTTAACTTTGGTCCAATATATATGATAATAATCAACAATATAATACTTAACTTTGGTAATATATATGATAATAATCAACAATATAATACTTAACTTTGGTCCAATATATATGATAATAATCAACAATATAATACTTAACTTTAATATATATGATAATAATCAACAATATAATACTTAACTTTGGTCCAATATATATGATAATAATCAACAATATAATACTTAACTTTGGTAATATATATGATAATAATCAACAATATAATACTTAACTTTGGTCCAATATATATGATAATAATCAACAATATAATACTTAACTTTGGTCCAATATATATGATAATAATCAACAATATATATGATAATAATCAACAATATAATACTTAACTTTGGTCCAATATATATGATAATAATCAACAATATATATGATAATAATCAACAATATAATACTTAACTTTGGTCCAATATATATGATAATAATCAACAATATAATACTTAACTTTGGTCCAATATATATGATAATAATCAACAATATATATGATAATAATCAACAATATAATACTTAACTTTGGTCCAATATATATGATAATAATCAACAATATAATACTTAACTTTGGTCAATATATATGATAATAATCAACAATATAATACTTAACTTTGGTCCAATATATATGATAATAATCAACAATATAATACTTAACTTTGAATATATATGATAATAATCAACAATATAATACTTAACTTTGGTCCAATATATATGATAATAATCAACAATATAATACTTAACTTTGGTCAATATATATGATAATAATCAACAATATAATACTTAACTTTGGTCCAATATATATGATAATAATCAACAATATAATACTTAACTTTGAATATATATGATAATAATCAACAATATAATACTTAACTTTGGTCCAATATATATGATAATAATCAACAATATAATACTTAACTTTGGTCAATATATATGATAATAATCAACAATATAATACTTAACTTTGGTCCAATATATATGATAATAATCAACAATATAATACTTAACTTTGAATATATATGATAATAATCAACAATATAATACTTAACTTTGGTCCAATATATATGATAATAATCAACAATATAATACTTAACTTTGGTCAATATATATGATAATAATCAACAATATAATACTTAACTTTGGTCCAATATATATGATAATAATCAACAATATAATACTTAACTTTGAATATATATGATAATAATCAACAATATAATACTTAACTTTGGTCCAATATATATGATAATAATCAACAATATAATACTTAACTTTGGTCAATATATATGATAATAATCAACAATATAATACTTAACTTTGGTCCAATATATATGATAATAATCAACAATATATATGATAATAATCAACAATATAATACTTAACTTTGGTCCAATATATATGATAATAATCAACAATATAATACTTAACTTTGGTCCAATATATATGATAATAATCAACAATATAATACTTAACTTTGGTCCAATATATATGATAATAATCAACAATATAATACTTAACTTTGGTAATATATATGATAATAATCAACAATATAATACTTAACTTTGGTCAATATATATGATAATAATCAACAATATAATACTTAACTTTGGTCCAATATATATGATAATAATCAACAATATATATGTATCACAATCCCCAATTGTATAGTTTTAGTGAGATTTCATTTTGATAAATAAAAAGGTAGAAAAGAGTATGGATATATATTACTAATAGTTCTATACTATATATAAACATTTATATTATAAGTATGTATGGATATATATTGTAAAATGAAAGCGAAATGTATGGATACATACCCGAAGATCAAAAATTGCAGTAAAATGAAAGCGATAGAGAGCCAGTAAAATGAAAGCGATAGAGAGCGAATGAAGTTGGAGTGTATTTGAAAACGAAAACGAATGAAATTGCAGTGTAATTTGAAAGCGAAAATGCAGTTATATACACAAAGTACACTGTTAATCTGCAGTGTGGTTTTGTCTTTATTCAACTATCCGCGGCGACATCGCCGCGGATAGTCGAATAAGACAAAACCACACTGTTGACTATGACAGTCGACAGAGACTTTTGTCTTATTCGACTTTCTGCGGCGACATCGCCGCGGATAGTCGAATAAGACAAATCTACACTGTTGACTGTCATAGTAAACAGTGTACGGATAAATGTACGTGACTTTCCGCAGCGACATCGCCGCGGATAGTCTGGTCGGGTTACTAATTTATTGGTCGGACTACATGACGCCTAATAAAGGTTTTTGTATTAAAAAGAAAGAAAATATACGAGTATGTTTTAAAACACACGCCTTCCGTACATGGTACAATAATTTTGTTAGCTTAGGAAATAAAATGCATGATTAGGGGTTGGGTATTGTAAAACAAGTATTAAAGTAAAACAAATAAGACAAGATCTTGAACCTTAGATCATGGTTAAATTGATGCACGAAGATTCACGAAGTAATTGATGTACGATGATTTTCATGATGCACGGTGATTATTACTGAAGAAAAATCTATTATTTTACTTTAATACTTGTTTTATTTTACCTAAAACTTGCATGATTAATTGCTTACCTGATTGATTAACTACAAAACAAAGCATGCATAGGACGACCAAACTATGCAATTATGTCGATCGACATTAATTCAACTTTAATCAATAAAAAAAGCAGCCTTTAAAGATGGAAAAACAATTACCTTTTTTTTGAATGGAAAAACAATTACCTAACACCGTCCGTAATCTTTTACGTGTAAGTTAATTCGAATTTTAATGTATAATTAAAATTACACATTCCCAAGTAAAAAGGTTTGATAAATATTCAAAACACCTATTAAATGATTGGAAATAATTAAAGAAGATGTGATCATAAGCGTAAAAAAATTGCAAATTTTCTTAGTTTTCTAATATCTCAAATTAACAATCTTAAATAATATCATGTCAATGTATATAAAATACAACGAATGCTTTTATAGAATAAATTCCAATATATTATAGTTTCTGATCTATGGTAATATGTTATGTGCTACTTTTAATAAATGTGAGTTTGATAAATTATTATTAAAATATTTGATTAAATTGGATAAAAATATAAAAAAGTAGTTATTTGGACTAAAATATAAGGTACTAAAATTGTTTACCCACACGGTATATAACATTGTGAGTTATTATAATTTTTATTTAACCACTAGCTTAAACCTCAGTGGCCTATCTTCTAAATCCACTATGTGGCCCTGGGGTGAGTTTACCCAAAGTCTCTGGTTCGAGCCTTGGGGTTTTCATCTCAAAGGTATTTTTCATGAGGAGGGGTTGGAGGTTAAGAAATATCTAGTTAAAATTGTACTCAACACGTCTGAATCGAAACTCACTTTGCAAAAATAAAAATAAAAATAATTTTTAAATAAAAATAAAAATAAAATAAAAATTAATAAATAAAAAAAAAATAAAAATAAAAATAAAAATAAAAATAAAAATAAAAATAAAAATAAAAATAAAAATAAAAATAAAAATAAAAATAAAAATAAAAATAAAAATAAAAATAAAAATAAAAATAAAAATAAAAATAAAAATAAAAATAAAAATAAAAATAAAAATAAAAATAAAAATAAAAATAAAAATAAAAATAAAAATAAAAATAAAAATAAAAATAAAAATAAAAATAAAAATAAAAATAAAAATAAAAATAAAAATAAAAATAAAAATAAAAATAAAAATAAAAATAAAAATAAAAATAAAAATAAAAATAAAAATAAAAATAAAAATAAAAATAAAAATAAAAATAAAAATAAAAATAAAAATAAAAATAAAAATAAAAATAAAAATAAAAATAAAAATAAAAATAAAAATAAAAATAAAAATAAAAATAAAAATAAAAAT
>CM067167.1:100436358-100443858 GCA_034093135.1 Erigeron breviscapus | reverse complement strand
CCTGTCTACGAACTTAAGCTATCTTCGTTCAGAACCTAGTCTACGAACTTAAGCTATCTTCGTTCAGAACCTAGCTACGAACTTAAGCTATCTTCGTTCAGAACCTTAGTCTACGAACTTAAGCTATCTTCGTTCAGAACCTGTCTACGAACTTAAGCTATCTTCGTTCAGAACCTGTCTACGAACTTAAGCTATCTTCGTTCAGAACCTAGTCTACGAACTTAAGCTATCTTCGTTCCGAATTTAGCCTACGAACTTAAGCTATCTTCGTTCAGAACCCTAGCCTACGAACTTAAGCTATCTTCGTTCAGACCTTGTTCTTACGAATTTAACCTATTTTCGTTCTATTTCTTATCTTCGTTTGAACAATAATTTTCACTTATGGCTTCCTCATCTTCTACCAACAATGTTGTTGCCCAATACCTCAATTCTCTCGTTTATCATGATCATCTTGTAGGACGTACTAATTCTCCACCAAAGTTAGTTTCATTGGCTGACTTCTGGGCGTGGAGAGGTCGATTTGAAGATTTTATTCAACGAGAAGACTTAAACATGTGGCTTATGATCACTGAAGGTTATGAGTGGCCCACTCTTACTGTGAATGGAGTTACTTCTACATACAAGGTGGGAGAATTAACAGGTGAAGAAAAGGCTAACTATGCCATTGAAGTAAAGACTCTTTCCACTCTTCGTATGTGCATTCCTCAAGAGTTGGTACACCTATTTCCTAAACAGGAATACAAAACTTCAAAGCAACTGTTCGATGCTATTGAAGCTCATTGTGAAGGTGATCCTCTATTAAAGCAAAATAGAATTAAAATGCTTAAGAAACAATTTGACTGCTTCAATGCTACAAAGAATGAACAAGTTGAGGATCTTATTCTGAGATATTAACATCTTCTTGCTGAATTAGCTTACTTTGATCTTAAATACACTCCTACTGAGATAGTGGATAAATTCCTGGATGGTTTGCCGAAAGCTTACAAAGAGTTTCGTCATGGATTGCAAGAAAGAGCTGATTATGCATCTCTTCGAATAGATGGAGTAATATCCACTCTAAGAAACAAAGAAATGAAGGATAAGGCAAAGGATCTTCAAGATAACTTCACACAAGATCCATCTCTCTATCATGCCACTATGAAAAATCCAACAGCTGATGTTAATGTCTTCTTTTCTAGAGTTGGTAATATTGGCGAGACAGACAATAGTGGTCCACTGATGGATGGAGATGATTCTTCCGGATTCATGGCTACTGATGCTGGTAACAAGGGTAAAAAGGCTAATGAAGGTGCAAAGACTGGAAATATGAAGTTTGGTAATATTGGCGAGACAGACAATAGTGGTCCACTGATGGATGGAGATGATTCTTCCGGATTCATGGCTACTGATGCTGGTAACAAGGGTAAAAAGGCTAATGAAGGTGCAAAGACTGGAAATATGAAGTTTGGTAATATTGCATCTTCTTCTGCTGGTTACAAGTCTATGCCTATGAATATGAAATCAGCTGAGGGTAGGATGAATGTATTTGCTGCCATGTGTGCTGCACATGAAGCTTTTGTTGCAGGTAGAATCACAGATCCAGCACTCATTGATGAAGATTACGACCAGATAGATCCAGATGATGTTGAAGAAATGGATCTGAAATGGCAACTGGCCATGATCACCAGGAGAGTGCAAAAGTTTATGCATAGAACAGGCAGACAGCTTACTGGAGGTACTCAGGGCTTTGACAAGTTAAAGGTGAAATGCTATAACTGCGAAGGTTTTGGACATTTTGCCAGAGAGTGTCAACGGCCTAAGAGAGAGGCCAATGTTACCCCTACACGTCAAGATAGAGGTGGTAATCGTCCGTTCAATCAAAATTCAACTAGAGCTCTTTTGTTGACTGATGATCCTACTGCAAATGTCAACGGCAATGACAAGGCTATAGTAGCTGTTCAACCCGATGGTTCTTATGTTTGGAATCTTCCACATGATGAGACCAATAACGCTTATTTGGCTGAAATCCTTGATGATATGGCTCAAATAGTTGATTCTCCTGATGACTTCTTGGACACCACAGTTTACCATAGTGAAGAGCAATTGTATGAGAATACTAAAAGTTCAAAATTGGAATCTGTTGCTGCTGGTGTATATGATACTGATTCCGAATCTGACAATGAGTTAGAAGATGTCAAGAATCTTGATGAAGTGAAAGCTACTGAAGAAGTGAAAGCTACTGAAGAGGTGAAAGCTGCTGAGGTTAAAGATGATTCTGCCACAGAAAAGGGTGAAAAGACAATTGAAGAGCAGATGCAAGAGTTTGAGATTCCGGCTGACATGACTGTGGATGACTTTGTTGCTTACATGGCAGATTGCAAAGAGGCAGACCAACAGGTATCTTATTCTTTACATACTATTGTTCATGTTTGCAAAATTATTAATCGAATGTTTGATGAACTTGAACAAAAGAATGATCACATTAAGAAATTAGAATCTGTTGTCAATGTTGCTCATGATGAAAGAGATAAGTTAATTAAAAAGGGTCTAACTGTAAATGATAAAGAAAAATTCTTCAAGGAAAAGATTAGATCCTTAGAGTCTGACATTAGAGCTATGAAAGATAAAGTCAATCAGTCTGTGGCCATAGAAAGAGTAAGTAGTAAAGCTTATTCCTTGTTAGCTAGAAAGTGTGCTACCATTGAAAAGGAACTTGCTGATGCTAGGATAGAAATCTTGGAATTAAATGTTAAATCTGATTCTGCTAGACATGCTGAGCTTTTGATGCATATGACAAGTTAAGGTGAAATGCTATAACTGCGAAGGTTTTGGACATTTTGCCAGAGAGTGTCAACGGCCTAAGAGAGAGGCCAATGTTACCCCTACACGTCAAGATAGAGGTGGTAATCGTCCGTTCAATCAAAATTCAACTAGAGCTCTTTTGTTGACTGATGATCCTACTGCAAATGTCAACGGCAATGACAAGGCTATAGTAGCTGTTCAACCCGATGGTTCTTATGTTTGGAATCTTCCACATGATGAGACCAATAACGCTTATTTGGCTGAAATCCTTGATGATATGGCTCAAATAGTTGATTCTCCTGATGACTTCTTGGACACCACAGTTTACCATAGTGAAGAGCAATTGTATGAGAATACTAAAAGTTCAAAATTGGAATCTGTTGCTGCTGGTGTATATGATACTGATTCCGAATCTGACAATGAGTTAGAAGATGTCAAGAATCTTGATGAAGTGAAAGCTACTGAAGAGGTGAAAGCTGCTGAGGTTAAAGATGATTCTGCCACAGAAAAGGGTGAAAAGACAATTGAAGAGCAGATGCAAGAGTTTGAGATTCCGGCTGACATGACTGTGGATGACTTTGTTGCTTACATGGCAGATTGCAAAGAGGCAGACCAACAGGTATCTTATTCTTTACATACTATTGTTCATGTTTGCAAAATTATTAATCGAATGTTTGATGAACTTGAACAAAAGAATGATCACATTAAGAAATTAGAATCTGTTGTCAATGTTGCTCATGATGAAAGAGATAAGTTAATTAAAAAGGGTCTAACTGTAAATGATAAAGAAAAATTCTTCAAGGAAAAGATTAGATCCTTAGAGTCTGACATTAGAGCTATGAAAGATAAAGTCAATCAGTCTGTGGCCATAGAAAGAGTAAGTAGTAAAGCTTATTCCTTGTTAGCTAGAAAGTGTGCTACCATTGAAAAGGAACTTGCTGATGCTAGGATAGAAATCTTGGAATTAAATGTTAAATCTGATTCTGCTAGACATGCTGAGCTTTTGATGCATATGACAAAGTTTGAGAATTCTTCCTCTAAGAGTCTTGACACTGCTAAGATCTCTTATAAAGATGTGCCTCCTCCTTTCAATAATAACTATACTTCTGTTGAACCTAATATTCCTGAAATCCTACTTCAACCTAGTGTTGTAGATGGTAAACCAAAAGACTCAATTCCTGAGGCAAATATGCCTGAGGGAACAAAAGAGTCTAAAGGAGTTTCTTCTCAACCTAACAAGGAAGAGAAATTGAAAGGTGTTGTCTTAAATCAGTTTATTCCTAATGGTCAGAAAGACAGTATTGTACACTTTACACTTCACAAGAGTAATAGGGTCTATACTGAGTTAGAATTTCCATTAGAATCTATTGACCCTAAGAGGATTGATAAAGTTTGGGATGTAGCTATTGAGGATATGAAGAAATTAAGTCAGCAGCGTCTCACTCCATTAACTAAGCAGTCTAGGATTAGAAAATCTGAAGATAACTTAGCCGTTAATGAAGAAGCAACTAAGGCTTTAAAGCACATCTTAATGCCTGCCCTTAAGAAATCTTCAAGTAAAGATAAACATGAGAAGGATGGTGCTAGAAAGTCTAGGATATCACCAACTAAACGAGACCCTGAAAAAGAAGATCAAAGAAAAACAAGTAAGTCAGTGGACACTAGTGCTAACAATGAATCTGTAGGTACCGATAAAAAGGTAGATACAAACAAAAAGTTCAAGGTCCTCTCCTGCTTTGCTTGTCATGAAAAGGGTCATGTTTATAGTGTATGTCCAAATAGACCTCGAAGATCAGGTTCTCCTTCAAAGGTTTCCACCTCGGAAGGAAAAAGGGGGTTGGGTAATGATGAACAGGTTGATGAGGCTAAAGTTCAGTCTTCTCTAAAACCGTTTACTATACCTCAACGACGTGAATCTCCACTGAAAGGTTCATCAGGAAATGCTCATTCTGCTTCTAGAAATCAAAATTCATATTATGACCGAATTCATTTGAGTGTTCGACCTTCTTATGGCCCTCATTCTCCTAGACCTTCTCCGACGAGAGGTCAGAAGTCTCCTCCAGTGAGAAGACGAGACGAGAATCATGTCCCACCCACGGCCTCGAGCAATGGATATTGGACTGAACTGATTCTCAGGGATGAGAAGGGTCGACCCAAACCTAAGAAGGTTTGGGTCCCCAATGAAAACTAATTTTTCTCATTTTATGTGCAGGGAGTTCCTAGAAACCGGTTTATGGATTTTGTTAGACAAGTTGAGAATGTCCATGAAGTTAAAGTTAAGAGAATCAGGAGTGACAATGGCACTGAGTTCAAGAATAATACTATTACGTTTTTTTGCTTAACCAAGGGTATTCAACATCAATTCAGTGCACCGCATGAGCCACAGCAGAATGGATAATGCTCAGAGCTCCTAGGAAGAGAGACATCTATGGCTTAGTTTTAGGTGTTGATAATCCAACGGAGCCCCTCTGTTTGTTGAGCAAAGCAAATGAGTCTGAATCTCTCCTCTGGCATCGTAGAATGGGACATATCAATTTTCGGAAGATGAATGAACTTGTTAGTCTTGGATTAATTGAAGGTGTTCCAGTTAAGAAGTTTGGGATGGAAGATAAATGTGTACCATGTTTGAAAGGAAAGCAACACAAGAATCCTCATAAACCAAAGGTGCACAACACTATATCCAAACCATTCGAACTACTTCATATGGATCTCTTTGGTCCTGTGAATGTAAGAAGCATTGGAGGGATGTTCTACTGTTTGGTGATCACTGATGATTACTCAAGGTACTCATGGGTATTTTTTTTGAAGACAAAGGACGAGACCGCAAACCGGTTTATGGATTTTGTTAGACAAGTTGAGAATGTCCATGAAGTTAAAGTTAAGAGAATCAGGAGTGACAATGGCACTGAGTTCAAGAATAATACTATTACGATTTTTTGCTTAACCAAGGGTATTCAACATCAATTCAGTGCACCGCATGAGCCACAGCAGAATGGATAATGCTCAGAGCTCCTAGGAAGAGAGACATCTATGGCTTAGTTTTAGGTGTTGATAATCCAACGGAGCCCCTCTGTTTGTTGAGCAAAGCAAATGAGTCTGAATCTCTCCTCTGGCATCGTAGAATGGGACATATCAATTTTCGGAAGATGAATGAACTTGTTAGTCTTGGATTAATTGAAGGTGTTCCAGTTAAGAAGTTTGGGATGGAAGATAAATGTGTACCATGTTTGAAAGGAAAGCAACACAAGAATCCTCATAAACCAAAGGTGCACAACACTATATCCAAACCATTCGAACTACTTCATATGGATCTCTTTGGTCCTGTGAATGTAAGAAGCATTGGAGGGATGTCCTACTGTTTGGTGATCACTGATGATTACTCAAGGTACTCATGGGTATTTTTTTTGAAGACAAAGGACGAGACCGCAAACCGGTTTATGGATTTTGTTAGACAAGTTGAGAATGTCCATGAAGTTAAAGTTAAGAGAATCAGGAGTGACAATGGCACTGAGTTCAAGAATAATACTATTACGTTTTTTTGCTTAACCAAGGGTATTCAACATCAATTCAGTGCACCGCATGAGCCACAGCAGAATGGATAATGCTCAGAGCTCCTAGGAAGAGAGACATCTATGGCTTAGTTTTAGGTGTTGATAATCCAACGGAGCCCCTCTGTTTGTTGAGCAAAGCAAATGAGTCTGAATCTCTCCTCTGGCATCGTAGAATGGGACATATCAATTTTCGGAAGATGAATGAACTTGTTAGTCTTGGATTAATTGAAGGTGTTCCAGTTAAGAAGTTTGGGATGGAAGATAAATGTGTACCATGTTTGAAAGGAAAGCAACACAAGAATCCTCATAAACCAAAGGTGCACAACACTATATCCAAACCATTCGAACTACTTCATATGGATCTCTTTGGTCCTGTGAATGTAAGAAGCATTGGAGGGATGTCCTACTGTTTGGTGATCACTGATGATTACTCAAGGTACTCATGGGTATTTTTTTTGAAGACAAAGGACGAGACCGCAAACCGGTTTATGGATTTTGTTAGACAAGTTGAGAATGTCCATGAAGTTAAAGTTAAGAGAATCAGGAGTGACAATGGCACTGAGTTCAAGAATAATACTATTACGTTTTTTTGCTTAACCAAGGGTATTCAACATCAATTCAGTGCACCGCATGAGCCACAGCAGAATGGATAATGCTCAGAGCTCCTAGGAAGAGAGACATCTATGGCTTAGTTTTAGGTGTTGATAATCCAACGGAGCCCCTCTGTTTGTTGAGCAAAGCAAATGAGTCTGAATCTCTCCTCTGGCATCGTAGAATGGGACATATCAATTTTCGGAAGATGAATGAACTTGTTAGTCTTGGATTAATTGAAGGTGTTCCAGTTAAGAAGTTTGGGATGGAAGATAAATGTGTACCATGTTTGAAAGGAAAGCAACACAAGAATCCTCATAAACCAAAGGTGCACAACACTATATCCAAACCATTCGAACTACTTCATATGGATCTCTTTGGTCCTGTGAATGTAAGAAGCATTGGAGGGATGTCCTACTGTTTGGTGATCACTGATGATTACTCAAGGTACTCATGGGTATTTTTTTTGAAGACAAAGGACGAGACCGCAAACCGGTTTATGGATTTTGTTAGACAAGTTGAGAATGTCCATGAAGTTAAAGTTAAGAGAATCAGGAGTGACAATGGCACTGAGTTC
>CM067167.1:100403858-100428858 GCA_034093135.1 Erigeron breviscapus | reverse complement strand
AAAAATTTTCTAAGTACAAATTTGTTCTTACGAAGATAGTATTAACTTCGTCACATCTATTTTCGTTTTCTTGGTTTTAACGAGTTTTTGCTATGTACAGGATTAGGTCAAAGGGTCGCATCGTGGAAAGTTTCGTGATGAAGAATCTGGAAAAATTTTCTAAGTACAAATTTGTTCTTACGAAGATAGTATTAACTTCGTCACATCTATTTTCGTTTTCTTGGTTTTAACGAGTTTTTGCTATGTACAGGATTAGGTCAAAGGGTCGCATCGTGGAAAGTTTCGTGATGAAGAATCTGGAAAAATTTTCTAAGTACAAATTTGTTCTTACGAAGATAGTATTAACTTCGTCACATCTATTTTCGTTTTCTTGGTTTTAACGAGTTTTTGCTATGTACAGGATTAGGTCAAAGGGTCGCATCGTGGAAAGTTTCGTGATGAAGAATCTGGAAAAATTTTCTAAGTACAAATTTGTTCTTACGAAGATAGTATTAACTTCGTCACATCTATTTTCGTTTTCTTGGTTTTAACGAGTTTTTGCTATGTACAGGATTAGGTCAAAGGGTCGCATCGTGGAAAGTTTCGTGATGAAGAATCTGGAAAAATTTTCTAAGTACAAATTTGTTCTTACGAAGATAGTATTATCTTCGTTCCAGTTGATCTTACGAAGGTTAACTTCGTTCTAACATATTTTTGACCGATTTCCTAACCGACCAGTTTTGACCCGTTTTTAACCATCTATATAAATACAAACCTAATTCGTTTTATCTTTTAAAGAAAAACGAATTTAAGTCTCTTCTTCTGAATAAACTCCTATACTTTCATCAATCAAATCACTTGATTTCACTTGATTCTCTGCTTGTTGTTTCGATTATTGTTGAAAACAGTGATTCAGGTATATTATCGAGCATCGTCATTCACAAATCCCCAATTCTACATTCTTATTTTGCCCAATTTTTGCATGAACTCAATCGGTTTTATACATAATTTAGGGTTCTAGGGTTTAATTTCGTTTTTCGATTTTAACCCATTGGATCTTTAATTCATATGTAAAATCGAAGTGGGTTATGCTTCATTTAAGTGATACAAATGTTTTGTAATTGATTTTGGGCAAATCAAGTGTTAATCAATTTTTTAAGAATCGAATGTTTGATTTTGGAAACAACATGCTGTTCAGAATGTCTACGAACTTAGGTTCTGAAACAGAGCTTACGAACTTAGTCTCTCTTTTCAACTAACGAATTTAAAGAGTTATTTCATACAGTTTAAACTTATGAAATTATTGATTAAGTTCATCTAAGCCTGCAATTCATTTCTTGTGCTAATCCTATAATTGTTTTTATATTATGATTTGTTTTGCAGAAATGGCTCTTGCTCCGCGTCAGTTTATTAAGAAGCACAATCTTGCTTTAAATCTTGATCCAGATCAGCATAATTGTGAACGTTATCATGAGATGTTTGATTTTATTGCTCGCTCTAGGCTTTCTTTTGCATTTTGTGATTCACCTAGACTCATTAGGCAGTATATTGATGCCTTCTGGAGGACTGCTCATCAGGTCATGGTTAATGGTCGTAGTTTTGTTCGTGCTACTGTCGAAGAAATCACATTTGATTTTAATGCTGCGATGCTTCGTGATATTCTGCATTTGGGTGAAGAACCAGACGAAGCAGTGGAATTGGCTTATGACTTTGACCTTATTCGTAGATGTTTTCAAAGAATGGGCTATGTTGGTCAAATAAAGCTTCCTTTTGACAAAAGTGGATTTCAAGGACGTTGGAGATATCTTGCTTATGTTTTGTTAGTAAGTCTGAGCAATCGTAAGGCTGGATTTGATCAGCTTTCTGCTCAGATTTCTTCGCAGATGGTTGCCTTGGTCTATAATCGACCTTATCCTTTTTCAACATACTTCTATCAAGAGTTTATTGGTCAAATCAATGCCAAAGCGAAAAATAGGTTTCTCTTATATCCTCGCTTTGTTATGGCAATCGTTAGACATTTTTGTCCGAACTTGGTATTTGATCAAGGTCCTCGCTATGCACCACATGCTTGGCCTTTACGTCTATTTGCTGATTCTAGTAATGAGCATCGAACTAAGATGGCTCATGATGTCCCTGCTGTTTCAGGAAGTGATCATTCACATCACTTTTCTCAAGAAGGTGTATCTGGTGCTTTACGCCGAGAGCGTCGGAGTAAGGCATGTCATTCTTCTCCCGTTCTTTCTGATACGGATCAATCCGTTCATGATGAACATGATACTCAAGTTAATCAGGATGATGGTGCTTTACAAGAAGCTGTACTTCATTATCAAGAAGAAGTGGAACATAGAGATATGGCACCAAGTCCAATTCATGAAGGTACAAGTACTGTTGGACCTAAAAGAACACTGGATGCTCCTCTTACTTATCGCAGAGCTAAGCGTGCACGAATTCCTGAGGCTACTTCTGTATCTACAGCTGCTGCTGCTATTCCTGCTGTCTCTACAGCACCGGTTGCTTCTGTTGCCGGTAGTGTAACGTTGCGTCCACTGTTGCCTCCTGCCATACCAATATTGCCCAGATTGCCTACTTTTCCTCCTCTTCCTTCAGATTACTCCCTAGTTCGGCGTATCGATGTTCTTCAGGCTCGTGTTGATACATTAGAGTCTGATCTTACGAATGTTCGAGATACTTTGACCTTTTTAATAAACTGGGTCAAGAATCAAGGGGGAGATGTTCCTGAAGAAGTTTGTGTGAAGAAGATCTACATGAACTTGGAAATAATAGGATTATCAATCCAAGTGGTTATGGTCTTGCTGATGTTGTTGGTAAGAATCTTCATGAAGATTTCAAGTTGAGATCGAATATGAAAGACTCAGAGAAACCAAAGTTTCATATTGAACCAAGACGAAAGAAGAAGGTGTATCTGGTGCTTTACGCCGAGAGCGTCGGAGTAAGGCATGTCATTCTTCTCCCGTTCTTTCTGATACGGATCAATCCGTTCATGATGAACATGATACTCAAGTTAATCAGGATGATGGTGCTTTACAAGAAGCTGTACTTCATTATCAAGAAGAAGTGGAACATAGAGATATGGCACCAAGTCCAATTCATGAAGGTACAAGTACTGTTGGACCTAAAAGAACACTGGATGCTCCTCTTACTTATCGCAGAGCTAAGCGTGCACGAATTCCTGAGGCTACTTCTGTATCTACAGCTGCTGCTGCTATTCCTGCTGTCTCTACAGCACCGGTTGCTTCTGTTGCCGGTAGTGTAACGTTGCGTCCACTGTTGCCTCCTGCCATACCAATATTGCCCAGATTGCCTACTTTTCCTCCTCTTCCTTCAGATTACTCCCTAGTTCGGCGTATCGATGTTCTTCAGGCTCGTGTTGATACATTAGAGTCTGATCTTACGAATGTTCGAGATACTTTGACCTTTTTAATAAACTGGGTCAAGAATCAAGGGGGAGATGTTCCTGAAGAAGTTTGCAGATTGTCAGTAGTTCAGCCAAGACGTCAGAATGATGATGATGATGCTGATAATGCTGGTAATAGGTTTGATTCTCGCCCAGTTTCTGACAAAGGAAAAAGGTGTTGAGACTCAGGGGGAGACAGGAAAGGATACTACCCAGATTGGTACTTCTGGTGCGGGTGGATCAAGTGCTCCTCGTGATGTTGAAGTTATTGAAGCACTTGACTCAGGTAATTCTTCGAAATCGATTGATTATTTAAGTGATGATCAAGTTGAAGCTGAAACTGAACGATTAAAGTGTGAAGTTAAGGCAAAATTTGGACATGACTGTAATACCGAAGAAAATGCTTTTCATTCTGTATTTGATAACTTGTTAGATAAACAACAAAAAGCAGAAACTGAAAGAGAAAAAGAATTACAGATTCAAAAGCAAACAGCCTTGGAATCTGATTCTGATTCAACTTATGATTATGATAAAGATTAGATAAAGTGTATATTAGGTTGCATGTAATAAGTTTACGACATGTAAATGTAATCTATCTTATTTCAATGCAATTATATTTTATCTTTATTATTATTATCATGATTATTCATTGTATTTTGGTGTTTATTTTGTGTAATCTTAATAGATGATACAGATGATGCAGAATTATTCTTTGATGGTGATGAACTTGAGGAAGGTGAGTTTGTTCCTGAACCGGATCTAAACATATTCAAGAAACCTTATGGGTTTGATGATGTTTGGGACTCAATTCCTGAAGATCCATCTATAGAAGAAAGAAAAGTGTTAGAGTTCAAGAGAAAAGAAGTTAAGGAAAGAATGCTTCAAGATTCAATTAGTGGCACCGCTAAAGTTTTAAATTTTGTGGTATATGCTAAGATTGATGATACATTGATTCCTTTCCACTGGGAAATTAACTTGACAAGACTTTTTGATCCAAATGATTATCCAGTTCCTCTCAGAGAAGATGATCCACTACAAGAGATTGATCGACTTGTGCCTGGGCAAAGAATTAATGAATATATATGCACATGGGATACTATGAAACCCATTATGTATTGGACTCATATCTCAGATAAAGATGCTGCAAAATATAAGACAATAATCTGGAGTTGGTTCTATGACGAAGAATTGAAGTTGTTCGTTCTTAAAAGACCAGAAGGTTGTCAGTATTTAGCATGGCGTGAGAGACACTTCAGAAGTTTGTGTGAAGAAGATCTACATGAACTTGGAAATAATAGGATTATCAATCCAAGTGGTTATGGTCTTGCTGATGTTGTTGGTAAGAATCTTCATGAAGATTTCAAGTTGAGATCGAATATGAAAGACTCAGAGAAACCAAAGTTTCATATTGAACCAAGACGAAAGAAGAAGGTGGTTAAGCCAGACAAAAGTGTTGAGTATATTCAACATGATATCAAGTGTATGATCAAAGTCCCTGCCAAGAAGTGGGCACAATATGTCTTTAATAAATATATATATATATATATATATATATATATATATATATATATATATATATATATATATATATATATATATATATATATATATATATATATATATATATATATATATATATATATATATATATATATATATATATATATATATATATATATATATATATATATATATATATATATATATATATATATATATATATATATATATATATATATATATATATATATATATATATATATATATATATATATATATATATATATATATATATATATATATATATATATATATATATATATATATATATATATATATATATATATATATATATATATATATATATATATATATATATATATATATATATATATATATATATATATATATATATATATATATATATATATATATATATATATATATATATATATATATATATATATATATATATATATATATATATATATATATATATATATATATATATATATATATATATATATATATATATATATATATATATATATATATATATATATATATATATATATATATATATATATATATATATATATATATATATATATATATATATATATATATATATATATATATATATATATATATATATATATATATATATATATATATATATATATATATATATATATATATATATATATATATATATATATATATATATATATATATATATATATATATATATATATATATATATATATATATATATATATATATATATATATATATATATATATATATATATATATATATATATATATATATATATATATATATATATATATATATATATATATATATATATATATATATATATATATATATATATATATATATATATATATATATATATATATATATATATATATATATATATATATATATATATATATATATATATATATATATATATATATATATATATATATATATATATATATATATATATATATATATATATATATATATATATATATATATATATATATATATATATATATATATATATATATATATATATATATATATATATATATATATATATATATATATATATATATATATATATATATATATATATATATATATATATATATATATATATATATATATATATATATATATATATATATATATATATATATATATATATATATATATATATATATATATATATATATATATATATATATATATATATATATATATATATATATATATATATATATATATATATATATATATATATATATATATATATATATATATATATATATATATATATATATATATATATATATATATATATATATATATATATATATATATATATATATATATATATATATATATATATATATATATATATATATATATATATATATATATATATATATATATATATATATATATATATATATATATATATATATATATATATATATATATATATATATATATATATATATATATATATATATATATATATATATATATATATATATATATATATATATATATATATATATATATATATATATATATATATATATATATATATATATATATATATATATATATATATATATATATATATATATATATATATATATATATATATATATATATATATATATATATATATATATATATATATATATATATATATATATATATATATATATATATATATATATATATATATATATATATATATATATATATATATATATATATATATATATATATATATATATATATATATATATATATATATATATATATATATATATATATATATATATATATATATATATATATATATATATATATATATATATATATATATATATATATATATATATATATATATATATATATATATATATATATATATATATATATATATATATATATATATATATATATATATATATATATATATATATATATATATATATATATATATATATATATATATATATATATATATATATATATATATATATATATATATATATATATATATATATATATATATATATATATATATAGAAGATCTACATGAACTTAAATAATATATATATATAGTGGTTATGGTCTTGCTGATGTTGTTGGTAAGAATCTTCATGAAGATTTCAAGTTGAGATCGAATATGAAAGACTCAGAGAAACCAAAGTTTCATATTGAACCAAGACGAAAGAAGAAGGTGGTTAAGCCAGACAAAAGTGTTGAGTATATTCAACATGATATCAAGTGTATGATCAAAGTCCCTGCCAAGAAGTGGGCACAAGATGTCTTGGATAAGATGGATAATTGGGAGATTGATCGGAATTCTGGTGAAGCCAAGATGTATGCAGACTCGAAGAAGACTATATTGTTGAGAAGGATGTATGATCCAATGCAGTTGGTTAACTTCTCAAGAAATGATCAGAGAAAATTATACGATACTGAATGTTCATTTTTACCATTCTGGAAGAATGAAGAAGATCTACATGAACTTGGAAATAATAGGATTATCAATCCAAGTGGTTATGGTCTTGCTGATGTTGTTGGTAAGAATCTTCATGAAGATTTCAAGTTGAGATCGAATATGAAAGACTCAGAGAAACCAAAGTTTCATATTGAACCAAGACGAAAGAAGAAGGTGGTTAAGCCAGACAAAAGTGTTGAGTATATTCAACATGATATCAAGTGTATGATCAAAGTCCCTGCCAAGAAGTGGGCACAAGATGTCTTGGATAAGATGGATAATTGGGAGATTGATCGGAATTCTGGTGAAGCCAAGATGTATGCAGACTCGAAGAAGACTATATTGTTGAGAAGGATGTATGATCCAATGCAGTTGGTTAACTTCTCAAGAAATGATCAGAGAAAATTATACGATACTGAATGTTCATTTTTACCATTCTGGAAGAATGAAGAAGATCTACATGAACTTGGAAATAATAGGATTATCAATCCAAGTGGTTATGGTCTTGCTGATGTTGTTGGTAAGAATCTTCATGAAGATTTCAAGTTGAGATCGAATATGAAAGACTCAGAGAAACCAAAGTTTCATATTGAACCAAGACGAAAGAAGAAGGTGGTTAAGCCAGACAAAAGTGTTGAGTATATTCAACATGATATCAAGTGTATGATCAAAGTCCCTGCCAAGAAGTGGGCACAAGATGTCTTGGATAAGATGGATAATTGGGAGATTGATCGGAATTCTGGTGAAGCCAAGATGTATGCAGACTCGAAGAAGACTATATTGTTGAGAAGGATGTATGATCCAATGCAGTTGGTTAACTTCTCAAGAAATGATCAGAGAAAATTATACGATACTGAATGTTCATTTTTACCATTCTGGAAGAATGAAGAAGATCTACATGAACTTGGAAATAATAGGATTATCAATCCAAGTGGTTATGGTCTTGCTGATGTTGTTGGTAAGAATCTTCATGAAGATTTCAAGTTGAGATCGAATATGAAAGACTCAGAGAAACCAAAGTTTCATATTGAACCAAGACGAAAGAAGAAGGTGGTTAAGCCAGACAAAAGTGTTGAGTATATTCAACATGATATCAAGTGTATGATCAAAGTCCCTGCCAAGAAGTGGGCACAAGATGTCTTGGATAAGATGGATAATTGGGAGATTGATCGGAATTCTGGTGAAGCCAAGATGTATGCAGACTCGAAGAAGACTATATTGTTGAGAAGGATGTATGATCCAATGCAGTTGGTTAACTTCTCAAGAAATGATCAGAGAAAATTATACGATACTGAATGTTCATTTTTACCATTCTGGAAGAATGAAGAAGATCGATATCGTAAGATTCTTCAAGTCTGCTTACACGAAAATATTCATGCAAATAGCAAGCGATTGTTATTTGATGGATGATGAAGATTCCTTTGAAGACTGAAGAAATCGAAGATGCTGCTGTCAAGGGGGAGTTTGTTGATGCATGTTGATGTGACAACAGCAACTTAGATTTGATTAGTCTTTTAGATTAAGACATTATGTTATTTTATGTCTTATTTATATATGTGTAATTGATAGATTATGTGCACTAGTCAAAAAGTTTATAATTTTATAATTTTTATTTTTCTACAATTCACATATTCATAAATTAAGTCTAGGCACATAAACTTATGTTATTAAAATATTAATGTGTTAAAGTTATATAAAAAATAAAGTGTTAAAGTTATATAAAAAAACGCCATCATTTACGGTCTGTTGCTATTAGTTGTTAATTAAAAAAGTTGACAACTTTCAAACAGCCATTCATTAAGGCATTTCGGTTTATTTGATTTTATTAATATTTCTATTATGCCCTTTCAGTACTAATATTCTTTAAATGGTTGAATTTATTTACAAAAGTGCCATCAATGCATATTAACCTTTGATCCATTTAATCTAATGACTATTATTAGTTCTCGACATATTATTAGTTCTCGTAATATCTTTGCTCTCTCTCTCTCTCTCTCTCTCTCTATATATATATATATATATATATATATATATTTATATATATATATATATACGGATATACATATAGATGGAACACATTTTGTACTTTGAAAGCCTACAAGCTAGTACCTTAAATACTTATGCATGAACTTGTACATACATACATCACATACATGTACATATAATAACTAACAAAACTTAAATACCCTTTTCAAATTTGAAGTGAAATTTTCGGCCATCCCACCCCCATTCCCCCAAGAACCAATTGCCCAATCAACAATTAATTAACTAGAGCACCTTGTACTTCCAAGACAAACTTGGATACTACAACACTCCACACCATCTTTTACACTCCAACATTACTTCTTTCACTTTCCAATACACACACTTAACTCCCTCTCTCTCTCAAAACTCTTCTCCTCCATCTTTTTTCTTTGAAATTTACGGCTCAAACAAAATGGCAAGAAACAAGAACAAAAATCATATTTAATCTATAATAATAATAAGGGTTTGTTAAGGATTAAACAAGGGTTGATTCAAGAAAGGATTAAGGGTTGTTTTAAGCTTGGATTAAGGGTTATTAGGAGCATAAGAGGCCACGAAAATTCTGCCATATTCTCATCTCAAAACCGAGTTCATCAAGGGTATATATCTTCATCTCTTTGTTAGATTAATCTTGTTTTTATTTATATTCAAAGATCTTTATCAAAAGTTTATATTTTCTTCTTGTTTTCTTTGAAAAACACACTTGATGATGGCAAGTTGATAGAATCTTTTTCCTCATGCTCATGCATGTCGAAATCTTGGAGAAAGATTCAAGGATTCAACAAGTTTAAGACCTAAAAGTGTTGTTATATATTAATAGCTTTTAAAGTGACTTTTTCTTTGAAAGATGAATACATTTTTATATATTTTGATGAATATATTTCTGAGATTTTTCAAAAAATGGAAGTTTTTATGTTGT
The DNA here is from genome assembly GCA_034093135.1 of Erigeron breviscapus. Lineage (NCBI taxonomy): Eukaryota > Viridiplantae > Streptophyta > Magnoliopsida > Asterales > Asteraceae > Erigeron > Erigeron breviscapus. The sequence goes on along the minus strand of CM067167.1, from coordinate 100,418,481 downwards.
TAGATGATAGATCTATAAAGATTTGTATTGAAAATGATGAGATGAATGCATGCATGTTAGATCTAAGAAAGTTGAATCTTGTTGTTGGATTATGAGATGGATATGGACTTGTTTTGAGTGAAAAATATGTTAATCTTAATGTTAATATTCTGGAAAAATTGATGAAATAACACAGGTTTAAAGCTTGGAACAAAACAAGTTAAAATAAGTTGGAAATCATAAACCGAAATCATGCAAAAAGGCATTTTGAGCACACACATGCACCATAATCAAATAATCATCAAAATCTCTTAAAGTTACTGTGAAAAAGTGATTTCAATATTATAAAACTCAACTTGTTTGGTTCATGGCAACAATAAGCTCAAAAATCACCTTTTCGGGTCAAATAAGTACTAACCGAAAAGCTCTAAATTGCACATATCACACCACCACCACCACTATCACGACTTGGAACACTAAAATATGTTGAATATTCTGCAAATAATGAAACAAGGATGAAAATCCATTTTGAAGCACTTAAATTACTTGAAAAATGAGGCTAAAATCACTATTTCGGTAAACGATTTTAAGCATAAAAGTCCTCTAAATGAGCAAGAAACAAGAGAGGTTGAATTAATATGAATTTTCCATGATAAAAGTTGCCTAAAAGGCCTGGGATTTTTAGCCAAAAAGTTATGTAGTGATTTCTAAGAATTTCCATTAATTATTGAATTTAAATAGTAATTAAAAAGGTAAATAAATAAATAAACAAATTATATAAATCATGAATTTGGTTAAATATTCATAACCAATGGTAAAAGTGACTAAAATCTACTCGAATATAATTATTATAAGCAAAGAAACAAGTATTAGATATTTAAGAAGTAAATAAGTAAGTAAAAATCGCTAATTAATCACTATTGTTAAATTAATGGAAAAATTAAGTAAATAAATATGTATATTATAATATCATAAGTTAAAAAGTATAAAAATCAGAATATAACTTAAATATAATTATTCATAAATTATAAAGGCAATTGTGGTGCTTAAAAGTATTTTTAAGGAATTATTTAACTAATAAATCTATAAAATGAATAAATAATGAATTAAATAATATTAATTTGAATAAATGATTATAAATCAGAAAATAGTCATGAATACCAATATTATAAAGTTACTAATGTCAAATGATATGATTAAGCAAAGCATACAATGGAAGCCATGATAATCAAAGCCAAGTTACCGAAATTCCAACAACGTATAAATACGTATAATGAGAAATTAACATTCTCTACCAAATATCTTCTAACCAAACATTGTGAGCAATATAATGCACCTGAACTCCATAATTAAATACCAACCAAAGATGGGCAAGTCTACTAGTACACATCTCATGATCTAGCTTACTAGTTCATGTCACACGGACTTATGTCGTGTATATATATATATTTATGGTTTAGGCTTGCTTGGTGAGGGTGTTAGGTCCAGATTTACTGGACCCACTCCAGACTTGAAGACTGGAGCGGTACTGAAGATTTGTCCAGAAATAATAGAAGACCAGTGAGCTGTTTACTTGTACAGGAATCTGGATTCCACTAGATTAGCTCACTGGACTTCACTCCAGTTAAGATCGTTTCTACTGAAGACATTCTCACTGAAGTTTGAAAAAAGAAGACTGACAAGCAGTGGAGCCCACTAACAGTCTTACCAGATCTCCTGACTGGAGCTTTATCAGTGTTCTAGACCTTACAAGTCTGAACACTGATTACGAGGAATTGACTTTTGCCTTTACACACTTTTACACGGATAACCCATTTGTCTATTGATAAAAGTACAATACGTGTGTAAAGGTGGTTGGTTAAAAGGATGACAAGTCACATCAATATGACTTTATCCTTGTACTTTAACCAATGCATTTAAGGAATTAAAGTAGTTGCCTTAAATGCATGCAATCATATTTGTACGGCATAATAAATTCACTGTTGAATTTATTTGCCTATAAATACCAAGTCACATACCTCGTACAAATTACTTTTTGCAATTTGGTGAACTTGCTAAAATACTCTCGATCATAATAGTTATACTTCACAACTTTAAGTATATCGATCCAAGGAGATTATTTAGCAAGTATAGATCACTTGTAATTCAAAGATTGTTTAGATAGTTACATACTTGTAATATCTAGGTTCCGCAACAATCTTGTATTTTGTTTAACATCAATAAATAAAATACACTTGAAAATTACATTTGTGTTCCACCATTTATTTACTTGTTTAAATATTGCTTTAAGTCTTTATTACTTTATTTATATTCTTGCATTTGTATTTAAAGTAATACTAGTCCAATCTAGTTCATACTTGACTTGTTATTTTACACTCGTGGGTTAAACCATCGTGTGAGGGACTTTACAATTGGTATTAGAGCGGAAGGCTAATATACTTGCCTAGATCTGTTTCACGATGGCAATCCCAGAAAATACACAAGAAACTCATGAAACTAATTTTAATGAACCACCACCTGTTGTCAATAATAATCCTCCACCTCCTCCTCCTCCTGCTTCTCCACATGTACATGTGCACTACTCGAATAATCCTGTTCCTAAATTCAATGGGAGCAGTGATGAATTTGGTACGTGGAAAGCTAGGATGATATTACATGTTACTGGTATTGAAAGGAATATGATGAAAATTTTAAATGAAGGACCCTATGTGCCTAGACTTCCTATCAATGCACTCCTTGACCCTACTGGATCAAGAAGTGGAGGGGAAAGAGGGAGGAACACTGGTCCGAAGAGGAGAGGAGATTGGTAAATCTTGATACTATCCTTAAAAACATGATCCTCGGGGCTGTTTCAGAAACCCTAATTCCCACACTAGTTCTCTATCCCAGTGCTAAAACCATGTGGGATGAACTGGTGAACCAGCATGAGGGAGGTGATGACACTGTTGTTACCAGAAAGGTCTCCTTAAACAAAAAGTATGAGTCATTTTTTGCTCTCCCCAATAAGTCTCTAACTGGTACTTACACCAGATTTATGAGCATTATAAACCAGTTAAGAGGACTGGGGTTGAGAAAGACAAGGATATATTTTTGGAGAAATTTTGTGATATTCTTCCCACTAAATGGTCTCACATGATTCTGGTCTTGAGACAAGGTAAAACCTTGCACTCCCATACTCTGTCAACATTGTATGGAGCCTTCAGATTCACTGAAGAGAATCAAGCCCAGAGGATTGAGGCTGAAAAAGATGCTTTAAATCATGCTTCCAGTAGTTCCACATTGGTCAGTAATACTGAACCACCCTGTGCTGCATTAATATCTTCCGAGAATGTATTTTCTATAAAGAAGATGATGTCTGAACTAATGGATTCTGGAGTCACTAATGATATCTCTCCAGACTGTGATGAAACTGACAGTGATGACCTGGTTGCAATGATTGCTAAAACATTTAATCGTTTTAAAGCAAGAGCAAATAGGGCCACTAGACAACATGCACCCAGTTCCTCTGCTGACAAGACCAATCTGACATGCTTTAAGTGTGGCAGAAAAGGTCATTTCATGAAGGAGTGCAAGTCCAGTCAGTTTGTCTCTCAGTCTGGTCCATCTAATTCTTATAACAAGCCTGATGATAGCTATAAGTCCAAGTACAAAAAGCTTAAGGCTCAAATTGCTCTCATGTCTCAACAAATAGAAAATAATAAATACATGATAGCAACCACTGAAGAAGCATGGGTTCCCTCAGATGATTCATCAGTTGATGAAGAAGAGGAAAGAGATTGTTGTTTTATGGCTCTGGCAGATCAAGAGCATCTGGTGAAGGATGATGTCACATCTGGTCGATGGGTGGACATTGTTATAAAAAAGGTTAGTGAGTATGATATTGAAACCAATCCTGAATTAAAATTGGACATTGCTGAAGCTCTAAATTCTGATTTAATTTTTGTGGAAACTGTTAGATTTGACAGTCTTAATGGCTTAGAAACAGATTCCTCTGAAATCGCTGCTTTAAAATCAAAATTAAAAGAACTTCAAGATATTGAACTGGCATTTCAAGCACAAGTTTTGGTAACTGAACAACTAGTTCAAGAAAAACATGACCTGGAAATGATTTTGCAAAAAGAAAAACAGGTCATTAAATCATGGCTAGAAACAAGAAAGCCATATGATGCTGGAATAAACCAATTTCCATCCCAAAAACATGCATATCTGGATGGAAATACTCATATTGCAGCATTAATACCAGTTATTGACCGGTTACCAGAGGAGGTTAGACCAAGTACTATTTATGATGAACCTTCTACCCCAAAAACTTGTATTATCCCAGCTCAACTTCTAGAGGTTAAGACTGGAGCATCCCAGATGACTGCTCCAGTTAAAAAGGTCAATCAGAATAAACCTTTGCCTCAGACTGCTTCTAAAGAACCCCAGGTTCAAAAGAAAAAGAACAGTTCCCTTCCTAAGCCTAAGGTCCAGTCATCTGGAAAGGCTCAGACGTCATCTGAAGAAACAATTTTGTTAAGGTTGGAGAGCCAGTTTCAACTACTGGCTCGTCAAGTTCAAAGCTGTAATGCAAGACTGAACAACTTTGAGGGTACTTCATCTGGCCCTAAACAAAATCCCAAACCTTTTTCTAAGAAAGATAAAAATGTTCCTTTAATTGAGAAAAAGAAAAAGGTTTCTAAACTATCAACTCCAGTAGTGTTTTCAACAAAAACTACTGTTGAAGAAAGTGAACTCAACTAGATACCCCCAAGGGATCCATAAGGGAGGATCCAGTGAACCCATCAGTCGATGGGTTCCCAAATCTAACTGATAATATCTAGAGCAGCACACTCCAGAGCAGCACACTCCAGAGCAGCACACTCCAGAGCAGCACACTCCAGAGCAGCACACTCCAGAGCAGCACACTCCAGAGCAGCACACTCCAGAGCAGCACACTCCAGAGCAGCACACTCCAGAGCAGCACACTCCAGAGCAGCACACTCCAGAGCAGCACACTCCAGAGCAGCACACTCCAGAGCAGCACACTCCAGAGCAGCACACTCCAGAGCAGCACACTCCAGAGCAGCACACTCCAGAGCAGCACACTCCAGAGCAGCACACTCCAGAGCAGCACACTCCAGAGCAGCACACTCCAGAGCAGCACACTCCAGAGCAGCACACTCCAGAGCAGCACACTCCAGAGCAGCACACTCCAGAGCAGCACACTCCAGAGCAGCACACTCCAGAGCAGCACACTCCAGAGCAGCACACTCCAGAGCAGCACACTCCAGAGCAGCACACTCCAGAGCAGCACACTCCAGAGCAGCACACTCCAGAGCAGCACACTCCAGAGCAGCACACTCCAGAGCAGCACACTCCAGAGCAGCACACTCCAGAGCAGCACACTCCAGAGCAGCACACTCCAGAGCAGCACACTCCAGAGCAGCACACTCCAGAGCAGCACACTCCAGAGCAGCACACTCCAGAGCAGCACACTCCAGAGCAGCACACTCCAGAGCAGCACACTCCAGAGCAGCACACTCCAGAGCAGCACACTCCAGAGCAGCACACTCCAGAGCAGCACACTCCAGAGCAGCACACTCCAGAGCAGCACACTCCAGAGCAGCACACTCCAGAGCAGCACACTCCAGAGCAGCACACTCCAGAGCAGCACACTCCAGAGCAGCACACTCCAGAGCAGCACACTCCAGAGCAGCACACTCCAGAGCAGCACACTCCAGAGCAGCACACTCCAGAGCAGCACACTCCAGAGCAGCACACTCCAGAGCAGCACACTCCAGAGCAGCACACTCCAGAGCAGCACACTCCAGAGCAGCACACTCCAGAGCAGCACACTCCAGAGCAGCACACTCCAGAGCAGCACACTCCAGAGCAGCACACTCCAGAGCAGCACACTCCAGAGCAGCACACTCCAGAGCAGCACACTCCAGAGCAGCACACTCCAGAGCAGCACACTCCAGAGCAGCACACTCCAGAGCAGCACACTCCAGAGCAGCACACTCCAGAGCAGCACACTCCAGAGCAGCACACTCCAGAGCAGCACACTCCAGAGCAGCACACTCCAGAGCAGCACACTCCAGAGCAGCACACTCCAGAGCAGCACACTCCAGAGCAGCACACTCCAGAGCAGCACACTCCAGAGCAGCACACTCCAGAGCAGCACACTCCAGAGCAGCACACTCCAGAGCAGCACACTCCAGAGCAGCACACTCCAGAGCAGCACACTCCAGAGCAGCACACTCCAGAGCAGCACACTCCAGAGCAGCACACTCCAGAGCAGCACACTCCAGAGCAGCACACTCCAGAGCAGCACACTCCAGAGCAGCACACTCCAGAGCAGCACACTCCAGAGCAGCACACTCCAGAGCAGCACACTCCAGAGCAGCACACTCCAGAGCAGCACACTCCAGAGCAGCACACTCCAGAGCAGCACACTCCAGAGCAGCACACTCCAGAGCAGCACACTCCAGAGCAGCACACTCCAGAGCAGCACACTCCAGAGCAGCACACTCCAGAGCAGCACACTCCAGAGCAGCACACTCCAGAGCAGCACACTCCAGAGCAGCACACTCCAGAGCAGCACACTCCAGAGCAGCACACTCCAGAGCAGCACACTCCAGAGCAGCACACTCCAGAGCAGCACACTCCAGAGCAGCACACTCCAGAGCAGCACACTCCAGAGCAGCACACTCCAGAGCAGCACACTCCAGAGCAGCACACTCCAGAGCAGCACACTCCAGAGCAGCACACTCCAGAGCAGCACACTCCAGAGCAGCACACTCCAGAGCAGCACACTCCAGAGCAGCACACTCCAGAGCAGCACACTCCAGAGCAGCACACTCCAGAGCAGCACACTCCAGAGCAGCACACTCCAGAGCAGCACACTCCAGAGCAGCACACTCCAGAGCAGCACACTCCAGAGCAGCACACTCCAGAGCAGCACACTCCAGAGCAGCACACTCCAGAGCAGCACACTCCAGAGCAGCACACTCCAGAGCAGCACACTCCAGAGCAGCACACTCCAGAGCAGCACACTCCAGAGCAGCACACTCCAGAGCAGCACACTCCAGAGCAGCACACTCCAGAGCAGCACACTCCAGAGCAGCACACTCCAGAGCAGCACACTCCAGAGCAGCACACTCCAGAGCAGCACACTCCAGAGCAGCACACTCCAGAGCAGCACACTCCAGAGCAGCACACTCCAGAGCAGCACACTCCAGAGCAGCACACTCCAGAGCAGCACACTCCAGAGCAGCACACTCCAGAGCAGCACACTCCAGAGCAGCACACTCCAGAGCAGCACACTCCAGAGCAGCACACTCCAGAGCAGCACACTCCAGAGCAGCACACTCCAGAGCAGCACACTCCAGAGCAGCACACTCCAGAGCAGCACACTCCAGAGCAGCACACTCCAGAGCAGCACACTCCAGAGCAGCACACTCCAGAGCAGCACACTCCAGAGCAGCACACTCCAGAGCAGCACACTCCAGAGCAGCACACTCCAGAGCAGCACACTCCAGAGCAGCACACTCCAGAGCAGCACACTCCAGAGCAGCACACTCCAGAGCAGCACACTCCAGAGCAGCACACTCCAGAGCAGCACACTCCAGAGCAGCACACTCCAGAGCAGCACACTCCAGAGCAGCACACTCCAGAGCAGCACACTCCAGAGCAGCACACTCCAGAGCAGCACACTCCAGAGCAGCACACTCCAGAGCAGCACACTCCAGAGCAGCACACTCCAGAGCAGCACACTCCAGAGCAGCACACTCCAGAGCAGCACACTCCAGAGCAGCACACTCCAGAGCAGCACACTCCAGAGCAGCACACTCCAGAGCAGCACACTCCAGAGCAGCACACTCCAGAGCAGCACACTCCAGAGCAGCACACTCCAGAGCAGCACACTCCAGAGCAGCACACTCCAGAGCAGCACACTCCAGAGCAGCACACTCCAGAGCAGCACACTCCAGAGCAGCACACTCCAGAGCAGCACACTCCAGAGCAGCACACTCCAGAGCAGCACACTCCAGAGCAGCACACTCCAGAGCAGCACACTCCAGAGCAGCACACTCCAGAGCAGCACACTCCAGAGCAGCACACTCCAGAGCAGCACACTCCAGAGCAGCACACTCCAGAGCAGCACACTCCAGAGCAGCACACTCCAGAGCAGCACACTCCAGAGCAGCACACTCCAGAGCAGCACACTCCAGAGCAGCACACTCCAGAGCAGCACACTCCAGAGCAGCACACTCCAGAGCAGCACACTCCAGAGCAGCACACTCCAGAGCAGCACACTCCAGAGCAGCACACTCCAGAGCAGCACACTCCAGAGCAGCACACTCCAGAGCAGCACACTCCAGAGCAGCACACTCCAGAGCAGCACACTCCAGAGCAGCACACTCCAGAGCAGCACACTCCAGAGCAGCACACTCCAGAGCAGCACACTCCAGAGCAGCACACTCCAGAGCAGCACACTCCAGAGCAGCACACTCCAGAGCAGCACACTCCAGAGCAGCACACTCCAGAGCAGCACACTCCAGAGCAGCACACTCCAGAGCAGCACACTCCAGAGCAGCACACTCCAGAGCAGCACACTCCAGAGCAGCACACTCCAGAGCAGCACACTCCAGAGCAGCACACTCCAGAGCAGCACACTCCAGAGCAGCACACTCCAGAGCAGCACACTCCAGAGCAGCACACTCCAGAGCAGCACACTCCAGAGCAGCACACTCCAGAGCAGCACACTCCAGAGCAGCACACTCCAGAGCAGCACACTCCAGAGCAGCACACTCCAGAGCAGCACACTCCAGAGCAGCACACTCCAGAGCAGCACACTCCAGAGCAGCACACTCCAGAGCAGCACACTCCAGAGCAGCACACTCAGTTAAGAAGCGACAATGACAGAATTCCAGAATGCAACTCAGAAATTCTGTACTGACACTGGCGTCTCCCAGAACTTCTCATCAGCACGCACTCCAGAGCAGAATGGAGTGGTAGAAAGAAAAAATCAAACGCTGATAGAAGCTGCCAGGAGTATGCTTGCTGAATCTGGTCTTCCTACCAATTTCTGGTCTGAAGCAATTGCTACTGCTTGCCACACCCAGAATCGATCAGTGTATGTGAAGCGACACAAGAAGACATCCTATGAAATATTAAGAAATAGAAAACCAAATATTGGTTATTTTCACGTTTTTGGATGTCCAGTTTACATCCTAAACGACTCTAGTCAGTTAGGCAAATTTGATGCCAAAGCTGATGAACTTGTTATTGGATCAGATGTTCGTACTACTCCCCAGTATCAGTCTCAGTTGAAGCTGCACCAGTAATTCAAGAAATGCCTTTAAATGAAGAATTTCATGATGCAAATCGTGATCTTACTGATTCAGATGAAGATATTGAATTAGTCTGGCAAGATCCTCCTCCTGAAACAACACCAGAGGAGACTCAACTGAATTCTTGCACTGATATTGTTGTAAGAAATAATCCTGGTCAATACTCTAGGTGGACAAAAGCTCATCCTATTGATCAGATCATAGGTGACTCCTGTAGAGGGGTTCAGACCAGAAGAGCCTCCAGTGAACAATGTTTATATGTCAGCTTCTTATCTCTGGTAGAACTGAAGAAGATTGACGAGGTTATGGAAGATCCAAGCTGGGTGTTATCTATGAAAGAAGAGTTACACCAGTTTGAGAGGAACAAGGTATGGTACCTGGTTTCTCCTCCAGTTGGCAAGAAAGAACCAATTGGAACTAGATGGGTCTTCAGAAATAAGGTAGATGAAGATGGTCTTGTTATCAGAAACAAGGCCAGATTGGTTGCCCAAGGGTATTGCCAATCAGATGTTGATTTTGATGAATCATTTGCTCCAGTGGCTAGACTTGAAGCGATCAGAATATTCTTAGCATTCGCTGCTCATCATCAATTCAAGGTCTATCAGATGGACGTAAAAAGTGCATTTTTGAATGGAAAATTAGAAGAAGAGGTTTATGTCAGACAACCACCAGGCTTCATTGATGAAAAATATCCCCACTGGGTATATCGTCTGGACAAAGCACTTTATGGTCTTAGACAAGCTCCACGTGCCTGGTATGATACTCTGACTAAACACTTGTTGAAAAATGGTTTTAAAAGAGGTGCAATTGACAATACCTTATTTATTCTTCGTGAAAAAGGTAACCTTCTGTTGGTACAAATTTATGTTGATGATATAATTTTTGGGTCTACTGATGAAAACATGTGCAAGAAATTTTCTAAAATCATGTCTTCAGAATATGAAATGAGTTTAATGGGTGAATTAACATTTTTTTTAGGTCTTCAGATTAAACAAACCAGTGATGGTATTTTTATTAATCAAGAAAAATATGTTAGAGATCTTTTAAATAAATATGATATGAACTCTTCACCATCTAAACCCACTCCAATTTCTGCACCGCTGACACTGGACTTTGATCCAGATGGAAAACCAGTGAACACCACTGTCTACAGAGGCATGGTTGGTTCACTGATGTATTTAACTGCTAGTAGACCAGATATTATGTTTTCAACATGTTTATGTGCCAGATATTAGTCTAATCCAAAAGAATCTCATATGCTTGCTGTAAAGCGCATACTGAATACCTTAAGGGTGTCCCCAGTTTGGGCCTTTGGTATCCCAAAGGCTCAGGCATGGATCTAATGGGTTATTCAGATTCAGATCATGCAGGTTGTAAGATAGACAGGAAATCCACTACTAGTGGATGTCATTTCCTTGGTGGCAAACTGGTCAGCTGGACAAGTAAGAAGCAAACTTTGGTTTCATTATCCACTGCTGAAGCTGAATACGTGTCTGCAGCCAGTTGTTGTGCTCAGATACTCTGGATGAAGAACCAGTTGCTTGATTATGGTATTAAATATTTAAAAACTCCCATATTTTGTGATAATACCAGTGCCATTGCTATCTCAAACAATCCAGTCATGCACTCAAAGACAAAGCACATCGATCTCAGGTATCATTTCATTCGTGATCATATTATGAAAAATAATATTGAACTCCATTTTATTCCCACTGACAAACAACTCGCTGACATTTTTACAAAACCATTGGATGTAAAAACATTTGAATATCTTGTCGGTGAGTTGGGAATGTTGAACCCTTAATCTGGAACCTTGTTATGAACGCCTTTGTGACACTGGCAGGGTTCTTTGATTTCCAGATCTTTAAATCTATGCTTGCTTGGCTATCGAACGCCTCTGTGATACTATCTTTGCACTATAGATTTACTGGTCACCATTCCAGGGGGAAGACTCAGACCATATATTTTTGTCCTTAAAATGTTTTTAATCTCAGGGGGAATTTATTCTCACTGGAAGAATTTTCTGGAAAATATCTCTGGCACCTTGTAAATGTGTCCCTCTCACTTGTCTGTGTATTAGTTGATGTGCATGTTTGAGATTGCCTGGTACATTACTGGAGTGTCCCTCTAGTGTACCATCAGTGCATGCTTCACTGGTCTAATCCACCAATGATACTGGAGTGTCCAGTCAACCTCCAGATGCACTGAAATGAGTCATGGTGTGTCAGTCATAATATTTTGATACTTGGTCCTTGTGCGTGCCACGTAAGCAAACCTTTGAATGGACAGTTACTGTTTATCCTACGTGGCATGTCATTTTTTTCAAACTTAATGATGGATATTTTACCTTGGAAAAATAAAAAGTACAAGTTGGTTATTTTTGTGGGCTGTCAAACTGTCATACATTTATGTGTGATGGGATGAATTAAATGCGGATGTCAAAACCGATCAAAATTGTTTTGAATAAATTCAAATTAACCGTTTTGAATTCCATTTTCTCTCTCCTCTATAAATACCCTTATTTACTTTCATTTTTACTTCATCTCGAAAAATCATTTACTCCCAAATCTTCAAAATTCCTTCATTTACTTTCTTCTTCATTAAATTTCCAATCATCAATCTCTCTCATATTCAATTCATAAAATCTTCATCAAAACCCTAACAACAGTTTCATTTTCATCTCTTTATACTAAATACAATGGCTCCAAGACAATCAAACTCACCAAAAAATCTTCTTTCTGCTACATATGCTCCTGTCGCCGCCGTAAGAAGGGTGGAGCATATTTCTCTTGCAGCAGATGCCATTCGTATTAACATGAATAACTGGATGGCCAAACTCTCTCTTTCCAGTGTTCATGAGGCCCAATCCATCATTGGGAGATTGAATACTTTCTTTCTTTCATGTCCTATTTATGGTGCATTAACCTTAAATCCCGAAAAGATGTACCACGACTATTTATGTGAATTTTGGTACACAGCTGTGTATGTGGATGCAGAAAAATCCATCACCTACACACTGAAGCAAGGCACCAGACCATTGGCTATAACTGTTGATTCTTTTCGAACTGCTCTTGAATTGAATTATTTTTCACAGAATGAGATGCCCATTGAAATACCTTATGGCATTAATACAAGGGAAGTGTGTAGACTGATGGGATACACAGAGATCCTGGATGAGCATGGCCAGCTATCCAGGAAGGGAACAATCTACATGAGTAGGCTGACAACTCATGGAGAATTTTTTTCACTCACATAGTTGAGTGTTTGGGAGGAAGCTCTGGAGGACTCGACCAAATAAATCAGACACACCTCCAGATTGCTTACTGTCTCTGGTTCGGATACAGAGTGGATTTAGCCCAAATTTTCTTTGATGATCTGGTATAGCGTCTTAAAGTGAAAGGTAGAAAAGCATTTGTACCTTATATTCGTTTTCTTTCACTTATTTTTAAAAGAGCTCCGGGTAACCAGTACGATTTTGAAACCACTCATTTTTCAGTATGTGAATATATGCGTGATCTGACCAATCTTAAATCTTCTGCAAATGAGGTAAATAATCCTCAGGTCATGATCACTAGTTTTCAAAGGGAAGAAACTGATGCATCATCACCAAATGAGTCAGTAGAGGCTTCAGGCAGGCCTCAAAATAGTGAGGGACCTACTAGAGACCTCATTGCTGAAATGGTTCCACCCATTACCCAGGTGGTTCCTGACCCTCAGCAAAATGTTAATTTTGTTCCACCAGACCCTCCCACTAGACCAAGAACTACAACCAGATGTCTTAGGAAAGGAAGAGTCCCGGTCGCTTCTCGTAGTACCCAATCTAGCCATCCAGAATCCTCCCAACAGGATTCTGGAGATGTCATAAGGGAAAACCCACAAGCAATCACTTCCAATATTCTTTTAGGGAATAGTGGTGAAGAAAATAGGGGGTCTGCCCAACCCTCAGTAGAGTCCGTGTCAGCACAATCAATGGAACATAGCCAAATTTCTGACACAACTCTTGCACAGACTGGGGTTACTGGAGCCTCACCTTTAGTAATTCCAGTCTCACATTCTTCGGCTGGTGACATAATAAATGCAGATGGGTCATTGATTGTTGAACAAAGTGAGAATGTTGAGCAGGATGCTCAGATTGATTTGAATAGAGAGGCTGGTGATCAGACAGTTGGTGAAATTATTGGTTGGGATGAAGCTGAGTCACCAATGTCTGATGGTAATAATTTTGATGCTGATATGAGTTTCTTGGGTGATGATACTATGGAAGTGGAGCAGACATCAAAAATGCCACCACCTCCAGAATCACTAAATGTTCCACCACCACCTCCAGAAAACTGGTATGCCACCTCCACCAGAATCCTTGAATGCACCACCACCACCATCTTCAATTCCTTCAAATACTTCTTATTTTAACCCTTCACAAATTGAAACAGAAATTCCTCGTGTGCTGGACTCAACTGTCATAACTTCTGCAACATCAACTGAAGAAGTCCAGACACAACTTCCTTTGGCAACCAGAATGACTTCTGAACTTGCTCCTCCCAGTGGTCTCTCCACTTCTTCTTCAACCGAGGTCCAAGACCTTTTAAATAAGGTGGCGGACCTAGAGAGATCACTACAGTCTTCTTCTCAGGTAGTTTCTGATTTTAAATCAATTTTGTCAACTAATCTTGCATCAAAAATGAACCTATTTGCTGGAAATGAGAAGTTGGTCTTCGAGAAGTTGAATGAGCTGGTACTGGCCACAAACAAAAATTCAGAAAATATTAAAGTGGCAGTCCAGGGTTTGAAGACAAAGCTGGTAAATTCTATCCAGACTACAGTGAAAGCCGAGATTGTTCAGCCTCTGACAAGTCTGACAGAAGAGATTCAGAAATTGACCACCAGAATTAGCAATCTGGAAAGCAGGCCAACCCTTGACCAGAATTCTGTCATCAGCAACATCAGTGATTCATGTACCAGAAAATTTAGAGGTGAGATGCTGAAAGAAATCACTGCAGAAATTTCTGGGTCAGTACTTAGAAATATTCAAGATGGTTTATTGCCTCAGGTGGTCAACATGATAAATACTGAAATGCCAAAACACTTGCCTCAAGAAGTAGAGATTATTAAGAAGGAAGTGACTGAGTTAAGGAAGACTGTGAATGTCATAACTCCAGTGTCAGGAAGAACATTTGGGTCTTCAGACAGACACATGCTTGAGCAGTTATGGAATGCCCACAAGTCTCAAACTGGTGGACATTCCAAGGGGGAAAAGTCTGCTGCCACTGAGTCCATTCCAGAAGGGTTGGTGATGAAAAAGAAAGAAGTGG
>CM067167.1:100382603-100402858 GCA_034093135.1 Erigeron breviscapus | reverse complement strand
TTTTTTTTTTTTTTTTTTTTTTTTTTTTTTTTTTTTTTTTTTTTTTTTTTTTTTTTTTTTTTTTTTTTTTTTTTTTTTTTTTTTTTTTTTTTTTTTTTTTTTTTTTTTTTTTTTTTTTTTTTTTTTTTTTTTTTTTTTTTTTTTTTTTTTTTTTTTTTTTTTTTTTTTTTTTTTTTTTTTTTTTTTTTTTTTTTTTTTTTTTTTTTTTTTTTTTTTTTTTTTTTTTTTTTTTTTTTTTTTTTTTTTTTTTTTTTTTTTTTTTTTTTTTTTTTTTTTTTTTTTTTTTTTTTTTTTTTTTTCTTCTTAAGGTCTTTAGGAGCCTTAGATGAAGTCTGAGGGAATGGCTTTTTGGACTTAGCCTTCCTTTCTGAAACAGTTGTCTGAGATGTTTCAGATTTACCCTCAGATTGTTCCTTGGCTTTATTAGTTGCAGTCTTCTGCTTGCCAACTTTAGGAAAAATGATTTCAGGTTTTATTTCCTTTGGAAGTGCATCTAAATCAGTGATTATGGATGCCAAGTGAAGATCACCAGACTCATATGCTGCTCTTTGTGATGCAAAAGTATTTTTAGTTCTTCCTTTTCCAATTCTAAAGTTGCAACCATAGACTGATAACTTTTTAGAGCCAATTGAACATCTTTCAGTTCTTTTAGTCTGGCATGACTGGCGTTCAGTTCAGAAGCATTGTTTTCAAACATTTTTAGGCTTTCTGAACGCACTGTCTCAACAAAAGAGATGTCAGCCTCTAAAAGAACCAAAAGGTCCAGTTTGTGTTCTTCATTATTTTCAAAGCCAAAATTACTGACCTTTTTCATTACAATATCCACCCAGCGACCAGATTCGACATCGGATTTGACCAAATGACCTTGATCTTCTTGTGCCATGAAACACATGTCCCTAACTTCTTCTTCATCATCAGATGATTCATCAGAATCTTCCCATTTTTCAGTTTTGGCAATCATACAACTGTTGCTTGAGTTGTCTTGTGCCAGAAGAGCCATATGAGCCTTTAACTTCTTGTATTTGGCCTTATAGCTGTCATCAGATTTCTGAAAAATAGAATGGTTAGGAGCAGATTGTGATGATGATGGTTGACTAGATCTGCATTCCTTCATGAAATGTCCTTTCTTTCCGCATTTAAAGCATTCAAGATTGGACTTGTCAATAGAAACACTGGAAGCAAAGGGTTTGCCAGATCGATTTGATTTGGCCTTAAAACGATTGAACGTTTTAGCCAGCATGGCAACCAGATCATCATTGTCATTCTCATCACAATCATGTGTAACATTACCAGAGACACCAGTTTTTAACATTTCAGAAACCATCTTCTTCATCGAGTCAGAAATATCACTCTCCGAAGATAGTAGAGCAGTGCTATGTGGTTCAGAGTACTGAACCATACCAGAACTGGTAGAAACATGATTTTTGGCATCTTGCTCAGCCATAGCTCTCTCAGCTTTGTTCTCTTCAGTGTATCTGAAGGCTCCATAAAGGGAAGCAAGAGTGTGACTGTGCAAGGTTTTTCCTTGTCTTAAAACCAAGATCAAATTTTCCCATTTGGAAGGTAAAATGTCACAAAATTTTTCCAACAAAATTTCTTTATCTTTGGTTACACCCAGGGCTTTCAGTTGGTTTACCAGATTTGTGAATCTGATGTATGTTTGAGTTAAGGTTTCCCCAGGGACAGCAAAAAAAGACTCATATCTTTTGTTTAAAGCAACTTGTGACAATTGTCTCATTTGTGCCTTCAAACTGTGTCATTAGTTCCTCCCACATTAATTTGGAATTTTCAAGTAAAATAAGAGTGGGCATAAGGGTTTCAGGAACTGCATATAAAATCATATTTTGTAGCTTAGTGTCAAGGTCTACAAGTCTATGATCTTCCTCAGACCAATGATCCTTCTCCTTAGGTGACTGCCTAGGAGTCCCATCGGTATTTCTGACAACAGTAGAAGCATTCATAGGGACAAAGGGTCCTTCTTTTAGGATATCGGGCAAGTGTCTCTCAACACCAGCAATATACTTTAGCATGCATGCTTTCCATGTTTGAAAGTTTTCACTGTTCCCATCAAACTTGGGAACAGGATTGTTTGGAAAGTGTACGTGTACATTGTGAGATGGTATATTGTTGTTGATGACAGGGGGTGGAGTAGAGTTGTTAGGGTCAGGGCGTTCTTGTTGAAAGTCAGCCATCTATTTAGATCAAAGGTTAATGAATTGATATAATTCAACCTTTAGGCTCTGATACCAATTGTGAGTCCCTAATATAGATGGTTAATTAAACCCGACTGGCAAGTACAACTGATCTTGATGGACAAGTTTAGTTTACGATCCAGATATGGATAACAAGAAATAATTAACTTGATATAAAATGTAAGAACAAAAAGGAGGCTGAAACTATATAAAGATATTTATATGTATAGTCAAGTATGTAGCATTGAGACACGTTGTTTCCTTTCTAATGTATTTGATTTATTGATATATAAACAAATACAAGGATTGTTGCGGAACAAAGATAAACACCCAAGTGTAAGTATCTAAACAATCCTGAAAAACAAGTGATCTAAATAACTTGGAAATACTCGTAAGTTTACTTAGAGTATATCTCACAAGTTGCAATGCTAAAGTTTCAAGCATTTTGCAAGTTGTGAGAAGACTTTGTATTTATAGACCAAGTCCATGATGATGTGGACAAGATCGTACAAATGTGGTTGTAAGCATTTAAGGAATTAAACCTAATTCCTTACATGCTTATAAAAAGGAAGAGTATATAAGTCAGTTGATGTGACTTATAGTACTATGTTCCAAACCTATACTTTTAACTTGTACCTTTTATTAATAGATAAATCTATTAACTGGGTAAAGGTATGTAAAGTATAAAGTCTTCCTCGTAATCAGTGTAAAGTGTTGTTAATACTTTATACTGAGATGCTTCAGTCTTCGATCTGGTAGAATCACTCTTTGCTCGCTTCTGAGATGATTCTCTTCTTCATACTTCAGTCTTTGACTTCAGAATGTATGCTTCAGATTTATCTCGATCTGAACTGAAGTGAAGCTTCAGTGAAGGAATTCTGAGACATCTCAGAATTCTGTACAGACGTCTTCACTAAACTTCAAGCTATTTATGAACAAATTATACTTGGTCGATTTCCGACCTAACAAGTACCTTGAGTAATCATCAGTGATCACCAAACAGTAGGACATCCCCCCAATGCTTCTTACATTCACAGGACCAAAGAGATCCATATGAAGTAGTTCGAATGGTTTGGATATAATGTTGTGCACCTTTGGTTTATGAGGATTCTTGTGTTGCTTTCCTTTCAAACACGGTACACATTTATCTTCCATCCCAAACTTCTTAACTGGAACACCTTCTACTAACCCAAGACTAACAAGTTCATTCATCTTCCGAAAGTTAATATGTCCCATTCTACGATGCCAGAGGAGAGATTCAGACTCATTTGCCTTGCTCAACAAACAGAGGGGCTCCGTTGGATTATCAACACCTAAAACTAAGCCATAGATGTCTCTCTTCCTAGGAGCTCTGAGCATTATCCATTCTGCTGGAATAACGAAACCCGACTTCAAGATGAATGCCTCCTATTCTGTGAAATGAACATTGTTGCCCTTGTCACATACGACCCATTTATACCAGTATAATTGGACAAGAGTTTCTGTCCCCTGTCATGTGCCTGGAGCATCCACTGTCAAGGTACCATAAATGAATTGGTGTCCTAGGAACTCCCTGCACATAAAATGAGAAAAATTAGTTTTCATTGGGGACCCAAACCTTCTTAGGTTTGGGTCGACCCTTCTCATCCCTGAGAATCAGTTCAGTCCAATATCCATTGCTCGAAGCTGTGGGTGAGACATGATTCTCGTTTCGTCTTCTCACTGGAGGAGACTTCTGACCTCTCGTCGGAGAAGGTCTAGGAGAATGAGGACCATAAGAAGGTCGAACACTCGAATGAATTTGGTCATAGAATAAATTCTGACTTCTAGGAGCAGAACGATCAGGTCGTGGAGGTGTTTAAAAACGATTTGAATTCCTATGAACATTTCCTGATGAACCTTTCAGTGGAGATTCACGTCGTTGAGGTATAGTAAACGGTTTTGGAGAAGATTGAACTTTAGCCTCATTAACATGTTTATCATTACCCAACCCCCTTTTTCCTTCCGAGGTGGAAACCTTTGAAGGAGAACCTGATCTTCGAGGTCTATTTGGACATACACTATAAACATGACCCTTTTCATGACAAGCAAAGCAGGAGAGGACCTTGAACTTTTTGTTTGTATCTACCTTTTTATTGGTACCTACAGATTCATTGTTAGCACTAGTGTCCACTGACTTACTTGTTTTCCTTTGATCTTCTTTTTCAGAGTCTTGTTTAGTTGGTGATATCCTAGACCTTCTAGCACCATCTTTCTCATGTTTACCTATACTTGAAGATTTCTTAAGTGCAGGCATTAAGATGTGCTTTAAAACCTTAGTTGCTTCTTCATTAACGGCTAAGTTATCTTCAGATTTTCTATTCCTAGACTGCTTAGGTAATGGAGTGAGACGTTGCTGACTTAATTTCTTCATATCCTCAATAGCAACATCCCAGACTTTATCAATCCTCTTAGGGTCAATAGATTCTAATGGGAATTCTAACTCAGTATAGACCCTATTACTCTTATGAAGTGTAAAGTGTACAATACTGTCTTTCTGACCATTGGGAATAAACTGATTTAAAACAACACCTTTCAATTTCTCTTCCTTGTTAGGTTGAGAAGAAACTCCTTTAGACTCTTTTGTTCCCTCAGATATCTTTGCCTCAGGAATTGAGTCTTTTGGATTACTATCTACAACACAAGGTTGAAGTAGGATTTCAGGAAGATTAGGTTCAACAGAAGTATAGTTATTATTGAAAGGAGGAGGCACATCTTTATAAGAGATCTTAGCAGTGTCAAGACTCTTAGAGGAAGAATTCTCAAACTTTGACATATGCATTAAAAGCTCAGCATGTCTAGCAGAATCAGATTTAGCATTTAATTCCAAGATTTCTATCCTAGCATCAGCAAGTTCCTTTTCAATGGTAGCACACTTTCTAACTAACAAGGAATAAGCTTCACTACTTACTCTTTCTATGGCCACAGACTGATTGACTTTATCTTTCATAGCTCTAATGTCAGACTCTAAGGATCTAATCTTGTCCTTGAAGAATTTTTCTTTATCATTTACAGTTAGACCCTTTTTAATTAATTTATCTCTTTCATCATGAGCAGCATTGACAACAGATTCTAATTTCTTAATTTGTTCATTCTTTTGTTCAAGTTCATCAAACATGCGATTAACAATTTTGCAAACATGAACAATAGTATGTAAAGAATAGGATACCTGTTGGTCTGCTTCTTTGCAATCTGCCATGTAAGCAACAAAATCATCCACAGTCATGTCAGCCGGAATCTCAAACTCTTGCATCTGCTCTTCAATTGTCTTTTCAACCTTTTCTGTAGCAGAATCATTTTTAACCTCAGCAGCTTTCACCTCTTCAGTAGCTTTCACTTCATCAAGGTTCTTGACATCTTCTAATTCATTGTCAGATTCGGAATCAATATCATATACACCAGCAGCAACAAATTCCACATTCGAACTTTTAGTATTTTCATACAATTGCTCTTCACTGTGATAGACTGTGGTATCCAAGAAGTCATCAGGAGAATCAACTATTTGAGCCATATCATCAAGAATTTCAGCCAAATAAGCGTTATTGTTCTCATCATGTGGAAGATTCCAAACATAAGAACCATCTGGTTGAACAGCTACTATAGCCTTGTCATTGCCATTGACATTTGCAGTAGGATCATCAGTCAACAAAAGAGCTCTAGTTGAATTTTGATTGAACGGACGATTACCACCTCTATCTTGACGTGTAGGAGTAACATTTGCCTCTCTCTTAGGCCGTTGACATTCTCTGGCAAAATGTCCAAACCCTTCACAGTTATAGCACTTCACCTTTGACTTGTCAAATCCCTGAGTACCTCCATTAAGCTGTCTGCCTGTTCTATTCATAAACTTTTGCACTCTCCTGGTGATCATTGCCAATTGCCATTTCAGATCCATTTCTTCAACATCATCTGGATCTATCTGGTCGTAATCTTCATCAATAAGTGTTGGATCTGTGATTCTTCCTGCAACAAAAGCTTCATGTGCAGCACACATAGCAGCAAATACATTCATCCTACCCACAGCTGATTTCATATTCATAGGCATGGACTTGTAACCAGCAGAAGAAGATGTAATGTTTCTGAACTTCATATTTCCTGTCTTTACACCTTCATTAGCCCTTTTACCCCTGTTACCAGCATCAGTAGCCATGAATCCGGAAGAATCATCTCCATCCATTTATGGACCACAATTGTCTGTCTCACCAGTACTATCAACTCCAGAAAAGAAAGCATTAATGTCTGCTGTTGGATTTTTCATAGTGTCATGATAGAGAGATGGATCTTGTGTGAAGTTATCTTGAAGATCCTTTGCCTTATCCTTCATTTCTCTGTTTCTTAGTGTGGATAACACTCCATCTATTCGAAGAGATGCATAATCAGCTCTTTCTTGTAATCCATGACGAAATTCTTTGTAAGCTTTCGGCAAACCATCCAAGAATTTATCCACTATCTCAGTAGGAGTGTATTTAAGATCAAAATAAGCTAATTCAGCAAGAAGATGTTGATACCTCAGAATAAGATCCTCAACTTGTTCATTCTTCGTAGCATTGAAGCAGTCAAATTGTTTCTTAAGCATTTTAATTCTATTTTGCTTCAATAGTGGATCACCTTCACAATGAGCTTCAATAGCATCGAACAGTTGCTTTGAAGTCTTGTATTCCTGTTTAGGAAACAAGTGCACCAACTCTTGAGGAATGCACATACGAAGTGTGGAAAGAGTCTTTACTTCAATGGCATAGTTAGCCTTTTCTTCACCCGTTAATTCTCCCACCTTGTACGTAGAAGTAACTCCATTCACAGTAAGAGTGGGCCATTCATAACCTTTAGTGATCATGAGCCACATGTTTAGGTCTTCTCGTTGAATAAAATCTTCAAATCGACCTCTCCACGCCCAGAAGTCACCTAATGAAACTAACTTTGGTGGATAATTAGTACGTCCTACAAGATGATCATGATAAACCAGAGAATTGAGGTATTGGGCAACAGCATTGTTGGTTGAAGATGAGGAAGCCATAAATGAAAATTACTGTTCAAACGAAAATAAGAGATGGAACGAAAATAGGTTAAATTCGTAAGAACAAGGTCTGAACGAAGATAGCTAAGTTCGTAGACTAAGGATCTGAACGAAGATAACTAAGTTCGTAGACTAAGGATCTGAACGAAGATAACTTAAGTTCGTAGACTAAATTCGTTTGAAGAAGATTCAAAACGAAAATGAAGATAACTTCGTTTTCTATCTTTCGCTTGATGAACTATAGAACGAATTTAAGTTAAATTCGTTTTTAAACTTCGTTTTGCTAAGTTCGTAGGTCAAACGAACTTAGCGACAGAAAGGGTGTTCGGGAGGTTTTTGAGAAAATAACAATCAAACAAACGATCTCAACCCTTCGATAAGATATCGAATGGCTCTGATACCACTTGTGAATCCCTCGATAGCTACTGATCGCTCTCGAGATCGTCTATTGTTATGTCGTGAGTGCGGAATCCTCACGAGATAACTAGTTTGATTAGTTATCGTATATATTGCTAATTATATCAATATAATCGGCCTTATGTGATCTATCTTCGTTTTCTATAAGCTAGAAACGAACTTAGTCGCCTTTGGTGTGTGAGAAATGAACCGATTCCTCAATTTAGGGTTTCCATTCATTTATATATGTTTCTGATCGATATTGGGCCTGCTGGGCTTTGTTCTTACGAACTTAGCAGCCCAGCCCATATAACGAAGATTATCTTCGTTAGTTCCTAACGAAGGTTATCTTCATTAGTACTAAATATGTAACACCCGTTTCGTAAAAATATGGATTTCCAAAAATTTCGCCTAACGGCGTTAAATCATGCGGAAACGATTTAGGAAAATACTCAACTAAGGAAAACAGTTGAGAAAACATTGGTGGTGTTACTAATAGCATCAAATCTGTAATAAGAGAAATCCATAAGATTGCCCAACATAAAGCAATCATATCATAGTCATTACATAAGTTCCATAAAGGAAATCAATAACATAAGGTCTATGCGAAGCTATTGGGTAAACTAAAGCCAGCTTGATCATCTACCCATCTCTCGCCAAAGCTTCACACGTCATCTCACTGCCTAACCTGAGGGGTGTCAACACATTAAAAGAAACAAGTGTTAGCTATAAAGCTAAGTAAGATAACACCAGGTTTAAGCAAAACATTTCATCCATTTAAATCGTCACTTTAAAGCATTACGTCATTTTAATTAGGCATTTATACCACCGTTACCACCGTCAGGCACGATTTATACGTACCTATTACCACCGTCAGGCACCATTTATACGTACCTATTACCACCGTCAGGCACCATTTATACGTACCTATTACCACCGTCAGGCACCATTTATACGTACCTATTACCACCGTCAGGCACCATTTATACGTACCTATTACCACCGTCAGGCACCATTTATACGTACCTATTACCACCGTCAGGCACCATTTATACGTACCTATTACCACCGTCAGGCACCATTTATACGTACCTATTACCACCGTCAGGCACCATTTATACGTACCTATTACCACCGTCAGGCACCATTTATACGTACCTATTACCACCGTCAGGCACCATTTATACGTACCTATTACCACCGTCAGGCACCATTTATACGTACCTATTACCACCGTAAGGCACGATGTACCTATTACCACCGTAAGGCATGACGTACCTATTACCACCGTCAGGCACCATTTATACGTACCTATTACCACCGTCAGGCACCATTTATACGTACCTATTACCACCGTCAGGCACCATTTATACGTACCTATTACCACCGTCAGGCACCATTTATACGTACCTATTACCACCGTCAGGCACCATTTATACGTACCTATTACCACCGTCAGGCACCATTTATACGTACCTATTACCACCGTCAGGCACGATTTATACGTACCTATTACCACCGTCAGGCACCATTTATACGTACCTATTACCACCGTCAGGCACCATTTATACGTACCTATTACCACCGTCAGGCACGATTTATACGTACCTATTACCACCGTCAGGCACCATTTATACGTACCTATTACCACCGTCAGGCACCATTTATACGTACCTATTACCACCGTCAGGCACGATTTATACGTACCTATTACCACCGTCAGGCACCATTTATACGTACCTATTACCACCGTCAGGCACCATTTATACGTACCTATTACCACCGTCAGGCACCATTTATACGTACCTATTACCACCGTCAGGCACCATTTATACGTACCTATTACCACCGTCAGGCACCATTTATACGTACCTATTACCACCGTCAGGCACCATTTATACGTACCTATTACCACCGTCAGGCACCATTTATACGTACCTATTACCACCGTCAGGCATGACGTACCTATTACCACCGTCAGGCACCATTTATACGTACCTATTACCACCGTCAGGCACCATTTATACGTACCTATTACCACCGTCAGGCACCATTTATACGTACCTATTACCACCGTCAGGCACCATTTATACGTACCTATTACCACCGTCAGGCACCATTTATACGTACCTATTACCACCGTCAGGCACCATTTATACGTACCTATTACCACCGTCAGGCACCATTTATACGTACCTATTACCACCGTCAGGCACCATTTATACGTACCTATTACCACCGTCAGGCACCATTTATACGTACCTATTACCACCGTCAGGCACCATTTATACGTACCTATTACCACCGTCAGGCACCATTTATACGTACCTATTACCACCGTCAGGCACCATTTATACGTACCTATTACCACCGTCAGGCACCATTTATACGTACCTATTACCACCGTCAGGCACCATTTATACGTACCTATTACCACCGTCAGGCACCATTTATACGTACCTATTACCACCGTCAGGCACCATTTATACGTACCTATTACCACCGTCAGGCACCATTTATACGTACCTATTACCACCGTCAGGCACCATTTATACGTACCTATTACCACCGTCAGGCACCATTTATACGTACCTATTACCACCGTCAGGCACCATTTATACGTACCTATTACCACCGTCAGGCACCATTTATACGTACCTATTACCACCGTCAGGCACCATTTATACGTACCTATTACCACCGTCAGGCACCATTTATACGTACCTATTACCACCGTCAGGCACCATTTATACGTACCTATTACCACCGTCAGGCACCATTTATACGTACCTATTACCACCGTCAGGCACCATTTATACGTACCTATTACCACCGTCAGGCACCATTTATACGTACCTATTACCACCGTCAGGCACCATTTATACGTACCTATTACCACCGTCAGGCACCATTTATACGTACCTATTACCACCGTCAGGCACCATTTATACGTACCTATTACCACCGTCAGGCACCATTTATACGTACCTATTACCACCGTCAGGCACCATTTATACGTACCTATTACCACCGTCAGGCACCATTTATACGTACCTATTACCACCGTCAGGCACCATTTATACGTACCTATTACCACCGTCAGGCACCATTTATACGTACCTATTACCACCGTCAGGCACCATTTATACGTACCTATTACCACCGTCAGGCACCATTTATACGTACCTATTACCACCGTCAGGCACCATTTATACGTACCTATTACCACCGTCAGGCACCATTTATACGTACCTATTACCACCGTCAGGCACCATTTATACGTACCTATTACCACCGTCAGGCACCATTTATACGTACCTATTACCACCGTCAGGCACCATTTATACGTACCTATTACCACCGTCAGGCACCATTTATACGTACCTATTACCACCGTCAGGCACCATTTATACGTACCTATTACCACCGTCAGGCACCATTTATACGTACCTATTACCACCGTCAGGCACCATTTATACGTACCTATTACCACCGTCAGGCATGACGTACCTATTACCACCGTCAGGCACCATTTATACGTACCTATTACCACCGTCAGGCACCATTTATACGTACCTATTACCACCGTAAGGCACGATGTACCTATTACCACCGTAAGGCACAGGTTATGCATAACACTTAACATCTAATTAGCTCGAGCATTTATCATATTTAGTTTAGATTTCCACCTTTAACCTAAACTAATCCATACTATCATCTTTTCACGTTAGGGCCCTTAAAACGTGCACGTGTCATGGCAACCTAAGAAGGTCTAGTGTTCTAGATGAACAAGCCACATGTACATGCACATAACAACATTACAACATATCATTAACCACCGTTCATCATAACATATCATATCGTAAACATATCATTAACCACCGTTCATCATAACATATCATATCGTAAACATATCATTAACCACCGTTCATCATAACATTTCATATCGTAACCACATGTACGGGGAAACATTTTAGGCATAAACATCGTCATCATTAATCCCCGAGTACCTCCCATATCAACCCAACCACCTATGAGTTATACATTACTGTTATGGAGGTTATAGTTTACGAACCATTTTCGTTGCACCCTCAGCGTGACAAAAGTAGTGTATCTTACCTCGTAGTAGTGTACGCGAGCAAACAGAGAGCTAATAGTGCTTAATAGTAATCCCCGACACCTATCGTACATTAACATATGAAATATAAGTCATTTGGGACCTTAAAAGGACTTGAAAACGAACTTAGTTTTGTCCTTACGAACTTACACCATCAAACGAAGTTAATCTTCAAAACGAATTTAGTAGAAAACGAATTTAAGTTCAAAAACGAATTTGCATCAAAAACGAATTTATACTTCAAACGAAGTTAAACTTCGTTTTGTCAAACGAACTTAGATTTCCAGAAAACGAATTTAGTCATCAGAAAACGAATTTAAGCTTCAGGAAACGAATTTAAATCAGAAAACGAATTTAGTCATCAAAAACGAATTTATATCAGAAAACGAATTTAGTCATCAAAAACGAATTTAGTCATCAGAAAACGAATTTAGTCATCAAAAACGAATTTATATCAGAAAACGAATTTAGTCATCAAAAACGAATTTAGATCAGAAAACGAATTTAGTCATCAGAAAACGAATTTAGTTCAGAAAACGAATTTAGATCAGAAAACGAATTTAGTCATCAGAAAACGAATTTAAGCATCAGAAAACGAATTTAGATCAGAAAACGAATTTAGTCATCAAAAACGAATTTAGTATCAGAAAACGAATTTAGTCATCAAAAACGAATTTAGTCATCAGAAAACGAATTTAGTATCAGAAAACGAATTTAGTCATCAGAAAACGAATTTAGTCATCAAAAACGAATTTAGATCAGAAAACGAATTTAGTCATCAGAAAACGAATTTAGATCAGCAAACGAATTTAGCATTCCAGAAAACGAATTTAGTCATCAGAAAACGAATTTAAACCTATCTTCGTCCAGAATTCAAAAACGACTATGTTCTTCATTTTTTTTCCAGAAACGAACGACTTGGGCTTCACCCAAAACATGATTTTGACATTGTTTAACATATTTTGATCATTCATATCGATTACAAACTCGTTTGACACCGTTTAGATCATTAATTAGCCAAAGACACAACATGAACCCTAATTAACCAAAAACCCTTTTAAAATCAGATTTGAAACATCAATTTAGGACCTTTAAATCTGTAAATACATCGATGAATCATTAGTTACCTGATAATACAATGACCGATCCAATCCAATTACAAAAACACTCGAATGATTAACCAAAAACCCTTTTAAAATCAGATTTGAAACATCAATTTAGGACCTTTAAATCTGTAAATACATCGATGAATCATTAGTTACCTGATAATACAATGACCGATCCAATCCAATTACAAAAACACTCGAATGATTAACCAAAAACCCTTTTAAAATCAGATTTGAAACATCAATTTAGGACCTTTAAATCTGTAAATACATCGATGAATCATTAGTTACCTGATAATACAATGACCGATCCAATCCAATTACAAAAACACTCGAATGATTAACCAAAAACCCTTTTAAAATCAGATTTGAAACATCAATTTAGGACCTTTAAATCTGTAAATACATCGATGAATCATTAGTTACCTGATAATACAATGACCGATCCAATCCAATTACAAAAACACTCGAATGATTAACCAAAAACCCTTTTAAAATCAGATTTGAAACATCAATTTAGGACCTTTAAATCTGTAAATACATCGATGAATCATTAGTTACCTGATAATACAATGACCGATCCAATCCAATTACAAAAACACTCGAATGATTAACCAAAAACCCTTTTAAAATCAGATTTGAAACATCAATTTAGGACCTTTAAATCTGTAAATACATCGATGAATCATTAGTTACCTGATAATACAATGACCGATCCAATCCAATTACAAAAACACTCGAATGATTAACCAAAAACCCTTTTAAAATCAGATTTGAAACATCAATTTAGGACCTTTAAATCTGTAAATACATCGATGAATCATTAGTTACCTGATAATACAATGACCGATCCAATCCAATTACAAAAACACTCGAATGATTAACCAAAAACCCTTTTAAAATCAGATTTGAAACATCAATTTAGGACCTTTAAATCTGTAAATACATCGATGAATCATTAGTTACCTGATAATACAATGACCGATCCAATCCAATTACAAAAACACTCGAATGATTAACCAAAAACCCTTTTAAAATCAGATTTGAAACATCAATTTAGGACCTTTAAATCTGTAAATACATCGATGAATCATTAGTTACCTGATAATACAATGACCGATCCAATCCAATTACAAAAACACTCGAATGATTAACCAAAAACCTTGAACAATTGCTTTAGAAATCAGTTAAGAGATTGGAGAGGCTGTGTATGTGTTATCAATTAGGTTAATTGCTGGAAAATGATCCTAGATTAGGTTAATCTTAACCTAATCCCGTTTTTAACTTTACACCTTTGGCAAAACTGGTCCCTGGACTTCATATCGACTTTATTTCGCTTAAAAACACTTATTGGGGATACATATAACACACTAAAGCACTTTCGCACACTACAAAGGCCTTTTACACATCATTTAATCCACTTTATTGTCACTCATTAAAGATAATTAAATCTCACATATAGGGCACATAAACATATAAACACATATTTCCACACAAACGTATCACGGACTTATAATTTGACCTAACGACGTTAGTCAACATGAACGATTAAGTTTTGGGATGTTACAATTACCTCCCCCTTAAGAGGATTCCGTCCCCGGAATCACTTCAGCATCAAAAAGGTGGGGATAGGTCTCCCGCATTACGGACTCGGTCTCCCAAGTCATACTTTCGCCGTGATTGTGTTTCCACTTTATGAGAACTAGATCGATAGTCTTTCGTCGTAACTTCTTTTGTTTCCTTCCCATTATAGCAACAGGTTCATCGACAATCTGCTTGTTGGGATTAATACTTACGTCCTCGAGTGGAATGACATCCGTTTCATTCGCATAGCACTTACGTAGGTAACACACATGAAATGTGTTGTGAATTGCGTGTAGTTCTGGAGGTAATTCCAGTTGAAATGCCTGTTCATTAACCTTCTTGATAATCTTGAAAGGTCCAATGAATCTGGGGCTTAACTTTCCACGTTTTCCAAACCGTAATACACCTTTCCAAGGCGACACCTTGAGTAAAACCATTTCGCCTTCTTTAAAATCGAACGGCCTCCTTTTCTTATCAGCATATGACTTTTGCCTTTCGCGAGCAACACGTAAGGCTTTCTTTGCTATGTTAACTTTATCGGCCGTAATTTGTACTACTTCGGGTCCAGCAAATTGCTTTTCCCCGGGCTCCAACCAACAACTAGGAGTCCGACACTTTCTACCATATAACATCTCAAAAGGTGGCATTCCAATGCTCGCATGATAACTATTGTTATACGCAAACTCAATAAGAGGTAGGTGTTTATCCCACGAACCACCATAATCCATTACACAAGCTCTGAGCATATCTTCGAGCGTTTGAATAGTCCTTTCACTTTGCCCATCGGTCTGCGGGTGATAGGCTGTGCTCAGACGAACTTGAGTACCAACTTCCCGTTGAAAACTCTTCCAAAAGTTGGAAACGAATCGAGCATCACGATCGGACACAATCGATATCGGAACACCATGTTTAGTAACCACTTCATCAATATACAACGTAGCGAAGTTCTCCATAGGAGCAGTCTCACGAACTGGGAGAAAGTGAGCACTCTTCGTTAATCGATCGACAATAACCCATATCATATCGTGACCACGAGGCGTCCTCGGAAGTTTGGTCACAAAATCCATCGTAATGTGATCCCATTTCCACTCAGGGATCTCAAGTTGCTGAAATTTCCCGTAAGGCTTTTGATGTTCAGCTTTCACTTTAGCACACGTCAAACATTTCTGCACATACATCATCACATCGTTCTTAATACTGGGCCACCAATAAATAGGCTTCAAATCTGCATGCATCTTTGTGGCACCAGGGTGTACAGAATACTTAGTTTTGTGAGCTTCATCCATTACTAACTCACGATTGCCTCCATAGAGAGGAACCCATATTCTACCTTTGTAAGTTCGAAGGCCACGACTATTTTCTTCCATTTGGAGTCTGTTCTTCTTCTTTTTCCCAATAGACTCCGCTTTCACATTATCATCCTTTAACGCTTCGATTTGAGCTAATCGAATAGGTTCCAGTAAATTCGACTCAATCTTTGTAATCATCGCACATAATCTACTCTTCGCATATCCTTTGCGGCTTAAGGCATCAGCAACCACATTAGCTTTGCCTGGGTGATATTTAATTTCACAATCGTAATCCTTTAATAACTCCATCCACCGCCGTTGTCTAACATTCATGTCCTTCTGAGTAAACACGTACTGTAAGCTCTTATGATCCGTATAAAGGGTACACTTTGTACCATACAGATAATGTCGCCACAACTTCAGAGCAAAAACAACCGCAGCCAGCTCAAGGTCATGAGTAGGATAGTTCCGCTCATGAGGCTTCAGCTGTCGAGAGGCGTAAGCGATAACTTTGTCTCGTTGCATTAGTACACACCCTAACCCCGTGATGGATGCGTCACTATAAACCACTAAATCATCTGTTCCTTCGGGTAAGGCTAAGACTGGAGCTTCACACAACTTCTTTTTCAACGTTGTGAAGGCTTTCTCTTGAGCATCAGTCCATACAAATTTCACACCTTTCTTCGTTAATCGATCGACAATAACCCATATCATATCGTGACCACGAGGCGTCCTCGGAAGTTTGGTCACAAAATCCATCGTAATGTGATCCCATTTCCACTCAGGGATCTCAAGTTGCTGAAATTTCCCGTAAGGCTTTTGATGTTCAGCTTTCACTTTAGCACACGTCAAACATTTCTGCACATACATCATCACATCGTTCTTAATACTGGGCCACCAATAAATAGGCTTCAAATCTGCATGCATCTTTGTGGCACCAGGGTGTACAGAATACTTAGTTTTGTGAGCTTCATCCATTACTAACTCACGATTGCCTCCATAGAGAGGAACCCATATTCTACCTTTGTAAGTTCGAAGGCCACGACTATTTTCTTCCATTTGGAGTCTGTTCTTCTTCTTTTTCCCAATAGACTCCGCTTTCACATTATCATCCTTTAACGCTTCGATTTGAGCTAATCGAATAGGTTCCAGTAAATTCGACTCAATCTTTGTAATCATCGCACATAATCTACTCTTCGCATATCCTTTGCGGCTTAAGGCATCAGCAACCACATTAGCTTTGCCTGGGTGATATTTAATTTCACAATCGTAATCCTTTAATAACTCCATCCACCGCCGTTGTCTAACATTCATGTCCTTCTGAGTAAACACGTACTGTAAGCTCTTATGATCCGTATAAAGGGTACACTTTGTACCATACAGATAATGTCGCCACAACTTCAGAGCAAAAACAACCGCAGCCAGCTCAAGGTCATGAGTAGGATAGTTCCGCTCATGAGGCTTCAGCTGTCGAGAGGCGTAAGCGATAACTTTGTCTCGTTGCATTAGTACACACCCTAACCCCGTGATGGATGCGTCACTATAAACCACTAAATCATCTGTTCCTTCGGGTAAGGCTAAGACTGGAGCTTCACACAACTTCTTTTTCAACGTTGTGAAGGCTTTCTCTTGAGCATCAGTCCATACAAATTTCACACCTTTCTTCGTTAATTCAGTCATTGGTTTGGCAATGCGCGAGAAATCCTGAATGAAACGTCGATAATAACCAGCCAAACCGAGAAAACTCTTTATTTCTGTAGGAGACTTAGGCTGCTCCCACTTTGACACCGCTTCTATCTTTGCAGGATCCACTTTTATACCATCCGAGGAGACGACATGGCCGAGGAAATGAACTTCCTTTAGCCAGAACTCGCATTTGGAGAATTTAGCATATAGCTTTTTCTCTCTGAGGACTTGTAAGACAGCCCTCAAATGCTCTCTATGTTCCTCTTCCGACTTTGAATACACAAGAATGTCGTCGATGAAAACGATAACGAAATGATCCAAAAACGGTCGACAGACACGGTTCATCAAATCCATAAACTTCGCTGGAGCATTTGTCAAACCGAATGGCATGACAAGGAACTCGTAATGACCATAACGAGTTCGGAACGCTGTTTTGGCTACACTTTCTTCTTCAACCTTTAATTGATGATAGCCAGACCGTAAGTCAATCTTTGAAAAGCAGGAAGCACCTTGAAGTTGATCGAACAAATCATCAATGCGAGGGAGTGGATATTTATTTCACAATCGTAATCCTTTAATAACTCCATCCACCGCCGTTGTCTAACATTCATGTCCTTCTGAGTAAACACGTACTGTAAGCTCTTATGATCCGTATAAAGGGTACACTTTGTACCATACAGATAATGTCGCCACAACTTCAGAGCAAAAACAACCGCAGCCAGCTCAAGGTCATGAGTAGGATAGTTCCGCTCATGAGGCTTCAGCTGTCGAGAGGCGTAAGCGATAACTTTGTCTCGTTGCATTAGTACACACCCTAACCCCGTGATGGATGCGTCACTATAAACCACTAAATCATCTGTTCCTTCGGGTAAGGCTAAGACTGGAGCTTCACACAACTTCTTTTTCAACGTTGTGAAGGCTTTCTCTTGAGCATCAGTCCATACAAATTTCACACCTTTCTTCGTTAATTCAGTCATTGGTTTGGCAATGCGCGAGAAATCCTGAATGAAACGTCGATAATAACCAGCCAAACCGAGAAAACTCTTTATTTCTGTAGGAGACTTAGGCTGCTCCCACTTTGACACCGCTTCTATCTTTGCAGGATCCACTTTTATACCATCCGAGGAGACGACATGGCCGAGGAAATGAACTTCCTTTAGCCAGAACTCGCATTTGGAGAATTTAGCATATAGCTTTTTCTCTCTGAGGACTTGTAAGACAGCCCTCAAATGCTCTCTATGTTCCTCTTCCGACTTTGAATACACAAGAATGTCGTCGATGAAAACGATAACGAAATGATCCAAAAACGGTCGACAGACACGGTTCATCAAATCCATAAACTTCGCTGGAGCATTTGTCAAACCGAATGGCATGACAAGGAACTCGTAATGACCATAACGAGTTCGGAACGCTGTTTTGGCTACACTTTCTTCTTCAACCTTTAATTGATGATAGCCAGACCGTAAGTCAATCTTTGAAAAATAAGAAGCACCTTGAAGTTGATCGAACAAATCATCAATGCGAGGGAGTGGATATTTATTTCACAATCGTAATCCTTTAATAACTCCATCCACCGCCGTTGTCTAACATTCATGTCCTTCTGAGTAAACACGTACTGTAAGCTCTTATGATCCGTATAAAGGGTACACTTTGTACCATACAGATAATGTCGCCACAACTTCAGAGCAAAAACAACCGCAGCCAGCTCAAGGTCATGAGTAGGATAGTTCCGCTCATGAGGCTTCAGCTGTCGAGAGGCGTAAGCGATAA
This sequence comes from Erigeron breviscapus, assembly GCA_034093135.1. Lineage (NCBI taxonomy): Eukaryota > Viridiplantae > Streptophyta > Magnoliopsida > Asterales > Asteraceae > Erigeron > Erigeron breviscapus. The sequence continues at coordinate 100,383,686 of CM067167.1, read as the reverse complement.
CTTTGTCTCGTTGCATTAGTACACACCCTAACCCCGTGATGGATGCGTCACTATAAACCACTAAATCATCTGTTCCTTCGGGTAAGGCTAAGACTGGAGCTTCACACAACTTCTTTTTCAACTTTCTTATCCGCAGCAAAATCATCATCAAGCTTTTTAGATTCTTTGATTGCTTCAGTTAGAGTCTTATGCTGCCTACAAATACCTCGATAACTTGGAGGTAAACCATCGACATAGCAGGCGACTTGATCTGCATCAGTTCTGAATAGATGACCCACAAATTTCATCTTTTCCATAAAGGAACGAGCATAATCATTAATTTTTCCCACTTCAGCCTTCAGGGCACGAAACTCTTTTTCCATTTTTCTCTGCTCATGAACTCCAATATACTCTTCAATAAATTTCTGTCTGAAGTTAGCCCACGTAATAGCAGATACCATAGCTGGAGTCATCGAAATGGTAATGCTCTTCCACCAGTCCCGAGCACCTTCTTTCAGCATCCTGCTAGCACACAACACTTTCTTATCCTCGGGACAATCACAAGCTTCAAAAACCATCTCAGTATCATCAAGCCATTCCATGCAACCCACTGCATTAAGTGTTCCATAGAATTTCTGAGCTCCGCACTTCTGAAAACTTTCGAACTTGAATCGAGGAGCTTGAACTACATTAGGAGGAGCCACATCAACATTAACAGGGGAACGACTACATTATTAACTGGTAGCTCAGTGTGGTGAGAAGGCACTGAGAAATTGCCATCAGTTCCTTCAGCATTTTCGGCAAGAGCGTTGTTCAGTTGCTCCTGAGTCTGTGCTAACTGGGCCTGGAGAGTCAGCACAAGATTGTACAATTCAGCTGCATTTGGGATTTGCTCCACCACTGCTTCGTTAATTATGGGTTGATTACCAGGAGGTGGAGGCATAGGGCCTAACGAGCCTTGCCGATTGACCTGCTGAGGATTCACTCGATTTCTATTCACGTTAGCTGCAGCAGCAGCAACATTAGTAGCAACTGCACCTGGATGGACAGGTGGAGTAACGCTGGCAGTTGCTCCTAAAGTCACACGATCTTCATTTGTGATAG
>CM067167.1:100332792-100381603 GCA_034093135.1 Erigeron breviscapus | reverse complement strand
TTCATTCGTTTGATTATTATATTAATAAAACTACTCGCCAATTTAGAAAAGAAAGAAACACGTCTTCAACGAAATTTCTCGTTTATATATAATATTATTATATTATATTATTATTATATTATAAAGTTAATCATGAATAGGTGTATGTATATATATAGTATTCTTTTTGTCCATATCTCTAGTGAACTAAACCCGTGATTCATAATTTATGAATTTTAAATTATAAAGTAGATAAAAGTGTGTTTCCCACTACCTCTTGGACGTTTCTAATGATAGATTTCTTTTATACTAGTAGTATATATTTATACATTGTTTTAATCCTAAATTATGCATACGAGCTCCTATTGAGAAAATTCAAGTTTCTATAAGATCATAAAATTAAAATCTACAACTTTCATTTTAATAATTTTTACTCAACTAACCCCTGTGAGCGGGTTTTGGACGTTTATATTATAAGAATAAAGTATGAAAGCGACGTTTACTTTATACTATTCACTTTTTGAAAAATATTCGAATTCAGAAATTCAAAGGTCGACTGAATTATTTGACGTGGGTCCCGTGTGGGTCCCGCTTTATTATTTTATTTTATTACTTTTTACAATTTACTTTCTACCTTTACTATTTATAATTTACTTTCACATTTACTATTTAAAATTTACTTTTACCTTTACTATTTACCGTTACTATTCACAGTCACTATTCACGGTACTATTCACAATCACTATTCATATGAATACTATAACTTAATTAATTATACTAAAAATATATTATCACAATACCTCATGTTATTCTTATTACACATATATAAAAACTCGATAGAAAAAGTCAAACACGTCTTTATTCACAAAGTTGTTGAGTCTTAAAGTCGTGGTGTTTTAGCACATTGATCGGTGTTGTGGTCCACATTGGATGGTTGTCGTGATGGACCATGGGCCATCCACATCCTTGTTTGAATCTATATCTTCTATATATATACTAAAATAGAAGCAAAGTTGCTTCTTTAACACTTCATTCATTCGGGTACTAATTACTATTAAGGAGTAATAAATGAGTAATGTAATGGGTTTTTGTGTTGAAGGCATGATATTAGCTACAATGTATATGTAATTTTCGGTCATTAGTGTTTTACTATAGTTAAGTAGGTTGATGTGTAAAATCGAGTTTAAAAATTAAAACAAGAAATACCCTAGAACTGACTACTACACACTCGCGGACAGTGGACCCGTTCGTATATAGTATAGCTAAAAGGTAAGTCCAGGATCGAACACAGGGACTAAAACTAAGTAATTGCTGACATTAAGTAATTCAAGTAAATAGGGGGGTTGTGACCGAATTGTCACGTTGCAAAAATTAGTGAATAGTAATCCAAAGGATTAATCGAAAAGAGAATTTGTTTTAAACAATAATTTAAAAGGCATCCATCTTGATTTCGCTCAACAATACGCTCAGATTGCACATAAATGAAGTTCAAATCCAAATTAAGTTGATTAAATAACCGAGACTCAAATACGATGGTTAACCTAGAAAGTGTAAAATACAACAAGTATAATAATCACTAGAATGGACTAGTATTACTTAAATATAAATGCAAGTATATAAATAAAGTAATACATGACTTAAAGAAATAAACAAGTAAAGTGGAACATTATGTATTTTTCAAGGTGTATTTTATTTATGATGTTAAATAAATACAAGGTTGTGCAGAATCAAGATAATACAAATAAGTATGTATCCTAACAACCTATGAATTACAAATGATCTATATTTGTCAAATAACTCTTTTGGATCGAGATACTTAAAGTTGTGAAGTATCCCTGTTTAAGATCGAGAGTATTTAAACAAATTCACTCTAATGCTAAATGTATGCTTTAAAGTAATTTTCTCAAAGAAATGACTTTGTATTTATAGGCAACAAAATTCACCAGTGAATTTTGTGCCGTACAAATATGGTTGCATGCATTTAATGAACCGACAAGAACATTAAATGCATTGGTTAATGGTAACAAGGATAAAGTCACATCAATATGACTTTATTCTTTTAACCAACCACCTTTACACACGTATAAACTTTGGTAAAGAACAAGTGGAATGTCCTTTGGAAAGTGTGTAAAGGCAAAAGTCAATTCTCGATATCAGTGTTCAGACTTGTAAGGTCTAGAACACTGACAATCCTCCAGTGTACAGATCTGGTAAGATTTCCAGTGGACTCCGCCATTTGTCAGTCTTCTTTATTCTGACTTCAGTCTTTGACTTCAGTGAGAATGTCTTCAGTAGAGTAGATCTGGACTGGGGTGAAGTCCAGTAAGCTAATCTGGAGAATACTCCAGATTTCCTATACAAGTATTTGCTCACTGGTCTTCCATTATTTCTGGACAAATCTTCAGAGGGACTCCAGATTCCAAGTCTGGAGTAGGTCCTGTAGAACACGTTTCTGGACAGATCTTCAGTAAGGCTCCAGTAGTCGAGTTTGGAGCGAGACAAGTAAATCTGGACCTAACAATAACCGAGACTCAAACAAAACACCAACCCCGTACCCGTCAAGTTAATGACATCATTTGACTCTGTTGCTTAAACTAGTTTCGTTACAAAGACCGGTACCAAGACATCTTTTATAACTTCCCTAATCAAACAATTGTTTTGGTTATTGAAATAACAATTATACCTATCGATTGTACCCAACCGTTAACACATTTCTCCCTATTATCATGAACGATTATCTACCGTACCCGTCATAGACCCAATCGTTTGTACCCAAACAATCAAAATGAAATATACGTAATCAATAACTACCATTAAAGACACATATAAATCACCAATCAATTCAAGATAAATAATAAGAAAGAAATACGCTAAGATCTCGATATAACGTTAAATGAAATCAACATTGAATTAATAAAATTGTGCAATCTTTACATATTGTCTCACTCCATCAAGATGGATGATGAAGCGATTAGCCACTCATATTAAAATAAGAATAACAAAGAAAAAATGAAGAATTCATTGTTACCTAATGATAATAATCGAAAGCTACGAACGTAATCGATCCAATCGTGTTTGAAAACCTAAAATATGATGAAAAACTGATAATATCTCCAATTTAGGGTTCCAAACGGCTGCTAAAAGAGAAGAGGGGTTTTGGCTTATTTTGCAAGCTATTTATACGATCCCCAAAAGCTGCCAGAAACGGGCCCAGTTGCGGCGCAACAGATGTTGACTTTTGGCTTTGACTTTGACTTTCGTTGACCAAAGCTGGCTTGAACTTGAACCCATTGCGGCGCAACTGAAGGAGTTGCGGCGCAACTTATTCTTCTGCTTTTGGGTTGCGGCGCAACCAGGAGTTGCGGCGCAATTCGCCGTTGACTTGCGTTGACCATTGACTAATGTTGACTCGTGGCTGGCCAGGAAGGAGAGACGTTGCGGCGCAACTAGGGTAGTTGCGGCGCAACTTATCTTTCTGGAATTGGGTTGCGGCGCAATTGGCCTTCTTCAGCTTTGACTTTTGTTGACTTCCTGCACTCTTCATCCAAATGCTTCCGAAATCCTCCGTTAACACTTGATTCTCCTCAACAATGTCGTTTTCTCCAGATTTGCGCTTAAATACCTGTCAGTAACCTGAAACACTAACAAATACCATAAACGCACCAAATGTATACTAAAACGACTCATAAACCATGCAAAATCAACTAATACAATGTGGGAAATGGGTATAAAATACGACATATCAAATCCCCCCACACTTAAGCTTTGCTTGTCTCAAGCAATTCCAAACTTCAAAACTCAATTTACCTTGGCACAAATGGGAATAACATTACCGTAATCAAAAGAAGCTAAACCATCATTGAAAATGAAACGAGATGGTTAGGCAGTTTTAATCTTAAATGAAATCTGGAATGTTTGACAATACTTGACTGATATACAAGCCTTAATAACACGACTAAGCACAAAAGAATCGAATCAATGATATCTCGTCTATCATACTCCAGCTAACCTACATTTGGGGTTGAATATTCGAATAATCACTCAATGCCAAGTCGTGATGCATAAACTTTTAACCATAGGCTTGTACTAGGTTCGTTCCTTCACCATCATGATGCAAGCACCACAACGTTAATCAGAAGAGGACTTTAAGGGTTTTAATGAACTTCTGAGGCTAACAAGGTATTTAAAAGGGTATGGAAATTTGGGTAAACAAAGGGTGTTAAAAACAAATAACACAACATTTAACAAAGTTTTACATAATAGTCTAATCCATAAAATCCCATGTCACTAGTTGCCAACGGTCCAAAACCCGAGAAGTTGTCCAGACAATACCCCCAATAGACGATTAAAAACCGACACCATTGTGTGTATGACACTAAACAACTCAATCAACCAATTCTAACCATGTTGGCTTAAAACGAACTTGCCAACCTAAAAAGTATAACATTATAATCCTTTTTGTTGGTTATAAAAATGTACCAACTCAACTCGATAATTTGAATTAACAATGAAGCTTTTGTTGGTGTAATCGATGAACCAACTTCCAAAAAAAATGATTTGACACAAAGTGAGAAATACCAACTGACAGCCCAAGCTCTTTTCTTTTCTTTTTTTAATTTTTTTTTCTTTTTCTGTTTTTCAATTCTTTTATTCTTTTTTTTTGTGAGCTACTTTTACTCTGACTAATTGGTATTCTCTTACATAACATTTGAAACAGTGACAAATCATAATACTCATATGCTGAAATGAACGATTCAGACTTTATCCAAACAAACATGACGAAATCAATCTATTCTCAGTAACCGAGAATATCCCAACCCGACATAAAGGACAACCCCAAACCATCCACTAGCATAGGCAACCAATGACCCACCAGGACTTCGACTATCGGTATGGCTAGGAAAAGGTGCATATATAAAGGTGGATTTAATAACAAAGAACAGGATAGTGACAACATGTTTTCTATTGTTTCTTGCACTAAAAGTGAGTGCAACATAAGGGTTTAAACAGGAGGTTCACTAACCAGTGTAGTTAGCTACTAAGCACATTAACAAAACATGCACGTAACAAATTTTTACGAAACAAGGGTGAATCAAACAAAGAACAAATGTTTTATCCTAAATTTGCCTCTTCTGATAAATAACACGGAACGATCAACCAGGACAAGTTCTAGAATCAACGCAATCACCGGCACACTCATAGCAAATGAAATAATCCGGAAATAGAAAAACTAACCTCAAACTTGCACATCATAGTTCAGAGCTCTAAAAGAGACTCTTACTTCTGGATAAATCCAAAAGCCTACGAGAGGGACAAATTAACAAGGCTAATAATTCCAAAACCGTAACACCTATCATAACTAGTAATGAATCAATAATCTCACAATTTGGGTGTTTTGGTGCTTTGAGCGTGCTAGTCATATTATTAATCCAGAAGGGATTGCCTAATTAATCAGTCAAAACACATTCCACATATTAAAATTTTGTACCCAAGGTGTAGTCAAATTGCTTATTAAGTTCTATAATTAAGTGACAAAAGCAATAAACTACAAGGACAAGCATGCAAAAGTTTCAAAATTCCTCAAAAATACCCGACTTTTTCCTATTTACCACCCCCCCACACTTGAGTTGGACAATGCCCTCAATGTCCAATGAACTAAGGCAAACCAAGGGAAATAGGGGAAAGTAAACAAAAACAAAATCAAGAACAAGAAAAACTTGTCGGGTATGATGTATGTTCCATGCCTGAATATGATGCCAACAAAATATGTCGCTGAACTTACTGCCAGCATATGCACATGACATTCAACTTGCTATCAACATGAACACACCATTAACGAGCAACATAATCAAATAAACCATGCAATCAACCTATCACTAATTATTCAAACGGAAATGGAAAAGTAAAATACGATGTTCTATCACCCTTAAGGGTGATTACAAACCAACAAATGAAAATAAATAAAAGTACGGAAATAAATTGTTCAAACAAATACAAGTACAAGCCATCATCACCAACCGACGGCAGCAACATCATCTCATCAAAAATCACTGAGGAGGGTAGGGGTAACCAGGCATAGGTCCTGAACCAAAAATCGATCCAACCACCTGCTCAGCAAACGAAGGTTTTGCCGAACCCGATCCTCCAGCATCCGCACCAGCCTGTGTACCTGCAAAAGATCCAAAGCTAACAGGGTTATCGGGCCCCGTCCCTCCAAGATTATGGGAAGGAGCCACCTCGTACTGGCGCTCTGGTGGATAGAAGAATCCACCTCCGGCTCTGTGCTCAGGAATGAAGATGCTAGGAGGGCTGTAGTCTGGAATCGGCTGAGGTGGATGAAACTGCTCACCCCTAAACTGGGCCTCCCACATGGGCTGATATCTATGCTGATCATGCATCAAATGACCCATACCTGAGCCCATCCACCTGAAATCACTGTCTACCCTCGATTGAAACTGCTCATGGGACTGCTGAAAGTTCTGCTGAGACTCCCACATGTTATTGATCATAGTCCCCAAAGAAGTAAAATCCCATGGACCTGAATGGGCGGCAGCAGAAGACGATGGTCCCTCAGAAGGTGTAGTGGTGGCACGACGCTTAGTACGTCGTGCGGGCTCTAGCGGCTGCTCTGGTGCATCAGCCATCTCAGCATCATCATCATCATCATCTTCCTCCTCCTCATCATCAGAATCAGCACCCCCAAAATCAATCAACTCGGGAATATCATGCTTATGGGCTAAAGGCTTAATCAATTTCCACCTCTTCAAATCATTCCACGTAAAGGGCTTCATAGGTTTGCAGTTCAAAGCGACTGCATTATAGGCACCTTCAAAATACCTCACCATTTTTGAAATGAAATGACCGCAGACTAACCCCCTATCCCGAACTCCTTTCGTCCCCATATGTTTTGCCAACACATAGGGGGCACATGCTTTCCTGTTCACATCTCCCTCATCAAACAACCTCAACAACCACAAATCCTCCATATAAAGCTTGTCCGGGTGATTGGTCCTTTGGACAAAAGAGTGGACCAACATCTTGTGGAACAAGCGCAGAATAGGCGATTGGAGTGTATTCGCCCCACAAGCCGCTTTCCAAGCGCGACCCCCAGAAACCCGGTTATAGTAATCCCTGAAATCACCTGCTTCCCTAGTAAAACCAGAAGTAGCCCTAACAGAAATGGCTAAAAGACGCTCAAAAGCAGGGTCATTCTGTAACACCCCAAGCCAAGGCTCAGAATATCACGGAAATCATATAGCACAAGGTGGAATTAATGTAGAACATGACTAAATGCAATTAAAGGATTCAGTGAATCCTTACAGAACGATAAACAAGTATCAAATACATAAGAGCAAGTCACCATCAAGAAATACAACAGAACATCGAAAGATGGCTAACGGTCCTAAGTGCAATGCAAAAGAAGGCAAATGGATCCTTGATCCATATAAGTCCAAGTCCGGGTTCAACAGCAAGCTAGCAAATCGATCATACTTCATGTCTTGGAATAACTTGATTTCCTGAAAAGTGTACTAAGCATAGTCAACACAAGGTTGGTGAGTTCGTAGTAATGGTCCGTAAAGAATCATCGCCAATAATCATAATACACGTGTAGAGGCTAGACATGACTTACAGCAAGCCTCTAGGTAACACAATGACGTCCAATAACAAGATCACGCCAAACAAGTAAGCGTGAAATAAGAGTGCACAAATGATGTAAATATCAATACAAACGCCAAAAGCATAAACAATCATAACGCCTATCGTAATACATATCGAATTCGTATCAACCATGCCACAAAATACACCAAACAGAGTATACTTGCGTGTGAACCGCGTGCGTGTGAACCGCGTATGAATATATATATTATGCTTGCGTGTGAACCGCGTGCGTGTGAACCGCGTATGAATATATATATTATGCTTGCGTGTGAACCGCGTGCGTGTGAACCGCGTATGAATATATATATTATGCTTGCGTGTGAACCGCGAATAAACACCAACCACAAATCAACAATCGTCAACCATCGATAATTAACTCAAAATAAACTACACGCTCATACACTTAGGAGGATTCTACTTTCATCAAGTTCTAGATGCTTATATATAGGGTCACCCGCAGCCTTCCCACCACATCTAGAACTCTTTGAAGGCATAACCGACTTCCATGTATGCACGTCCATCCTAAATAGTAATAATAATAATAATAATAAATATATCTCAATCCTTTACTAGAATCAACCATAATTACATTGCACATACATTTCATACGACTTTACTTTTAAGGAATCATAGATGCTTATATATAGGGTCACCCGCAGCCTTCCCACCACATCTATAATTCACTAAAGGTATCGTCGTCTTCCCTGTATGTACAACTATCCTAATCACAATATCAAATCACTACAAGATCATATGGGGTAAAGCAACATCGCATAATAAATGAGTACGCGAATTATTAACGTCAGATCATGTATCGTACGTATGTAAGACCATGATGTATATCAAATGCGTATCAATAACGTCATCAATGCAACAATAAAAGTATGTTTGAGTGTGCACCGCACGAGTCAAGTATAACAAAGCGTATATGAACATCCCAACACATTCCCCAATATCCATCAATTACTCTAAACAACGCGTACATACACTTCGGAGGATTTTACTTTCATCGAGTTCTAGATGCTTATGTATAGGGTCATCCGCAGCCTTCCCACCACATCTAAAACCTTTTGAAAGTAAAACCGACCTCTATGTATACACTACTATCCTAATTTATTTAACAATATCACAATCTCATACAAACCCATCGAGCACTAAAGCAAAACTATCCATCATTCATCCAAGGTTACCATCAAGACGTTTTGTACGTGTGTAAAATCAAACAACACTAACAATCATTTACAAACACAATTAAACAAGTAATCACATAAGTTTACACTTTTCAGCCCGAATCTCAAGCGAGTAGGGGACTACGGAACTCACCTTGATTTCCAAGCAAAACGACAAGTTAATATCGAGTTATAAATGTCCAACGACCGTCACGAGCCCACAACCTATCAATATATATCATGGTGTCATCAAGATCAACTCTATAACCCTATACAAGTTGGTTAATTAAGTTTGAGTCGCGCCAAAGTCCCACAACGCCTTAATGACTCTCCCGAGCATGAACTATAACACTTTGACCCGACATTTTTAGAAATGGAAAAGGATTCAGATCAAAGAACTTTACCATGAGAAAGTAGACTCTCTCACGATTCCAACGATAGGTCATATGACTTATTTGGACTTACGGATCAAAAGTTATTAACGTTTGAAAATCGACGCGCATACGTTCCAGCATCTAACCACTGCGCCGCAGTGAGCCTTTGCCAAGCTCACTGCGCCGCAGTGGGCTAACCAAGAACTGGGCAGACCTTAGCCACTGCGCCGCAGTGGGCTAGGCCTAAGCCACTGCGCCGCAGTGGCCCTTTTCTGGTCAGAACCACAAGCAGCAGCAGCATACGCAGGAACAACAACCCAAAACCCTTAAACTCGACCCAAACCAACTCAAATCGATTTGTAGGAACTTGTAACTTAGTTTGAAGCATAAATAAACACCATTAATCATAAATAAACATAACCCAATCCACAAATCCGACCAAAACATCAAAATCACACCAAAACCTTCAAACCCTAATTGAAACCCTAATTTGACCCAAAACAAGATTTGAGCCGATTTAGGACTTGTAAGTGTTCAAGATGACTAGAAATGCATAAACAAACATAAATAGAAGTAAATGGGATGAATTTGACTTACCAAAACCTTCACCTAGTCTCTAACCCGAATTTGACCCGAAATGGCTAGAAATCTTGCACTTTGAAACCCAAATTTTTTGATATGTTGTTAAGATGAGGTTGATGATGAAAACCCCAAACAAAATCTTGCTTAATTCCCAATATATGAGATAGAAACCTAGAGAGAGAGAGAGGTATGTGTTTGTGTGTGTTTCTTGGAGGAGAAAAGAGAGAAAGAGGAGAGAAATGAAAGAGGGAAACAAGAGATAAGGAGAGGATTGGGTCTTGGGTGGCTGGTGGGTCGTGGACTACCCACGGGCCGACCCGTTTCTCTTCCCAAGCCAAGTTACAATCGTTAGGCATTTAAACACCGATCAAAACACATTATTGACCCGAATACGACACGTTGCCATTTAATTCACGAAACGACCCAAATAGCTTCCACATTGTCATTTAATCACCAAAACGACCCGAATACTTCATTAACCTGTATTGTTAGTCATATTACACGTAAAGTCAACGAGTCAAAATTCGCGGATGTTACATCCAACGTCTCTTGGGTGTACATTCCCGTGCACAACCCAAACTCAGCAATAGTGAGGGTTCTATTAACACCCCCACAACGAAAGAATATAACCGGCTCAGCAAAAACATCCTTCACTTTCTCTATATTCTCAACCGAAATAGTTGAGTAGACCTATAAACACCACTCTTTACACACTACCTCCCGATTCCGAAAGATATCAAACCATAAGCTGAATTCCTTAGCTACGGGATTTCCATCCATATCATTAGAACTACCCATCAGCTGCATATACCTACTAATGCCCCCACGAGCATTCAACGTATCTAACATACTCGACTCCATATACCGAGGCTCAACTATGTCTTTCTGATAAATAGATGCTAACCTGTTGGTATATTCAATCTTTTTCTCGGGAGGAGCTCTAGGGAATCGTAACCATGGGTGAGTAGGAATTCCCATAGCAGTGGCCTCGGGAGTAAGACCACTCTCAATTGGTGCAGCAGCCGACGAGGCTCTTCCCTTGCCTTATCCTGCACGGCTAGAAGAAGCGGGTTCCTACACATACAAGAAACAATTAAACACTGAAACCCGACATATAAGCATGTATATATAAGCATAAACGACATAAGTCTGAAAAAGGGTCAGTTGCGGCGCAACTTGGATAGTTGCGGCGCAACTTATCTGTCTGTTTTGCAGTTGCGGCGCAACTATGAGTTGCGGCGCAATGCCTGTATTTTTCTGGGCAGATCGAGCAGCAGCAGGGTTTAACAAAATTCCCACAAACAAAATATCAACTTAATTCTTAAGGGTTAAACTTTCAATTTACATATAAATCCGAATTAACCCTAATTAATTTAATCACCCAACTCATGAACAAAACATCAATCTTTGTAACAAATTATCCCACCCCACATTGTTCTTTAAACCAAATAATGTCAAATTCGACCTCTAACAAGTAATGAAAGCATGAAATCAAGCAAAATCGAATTGAAACAAGAACAAAAGGCAAGAATTGAATAACAAGCAAATAAAGAGATTGGAGGGTGGATTAAACTAACCTTTCCAGATCGAGTCATGGTGAATGATAATGAATATTTAAGAGAAAAGTAGAAGAAAATCAAGAAGAAAGTGGGTTTGGATGGGTAGGCAAGAGAGGAAAGTAAAAACTCAATTATTGGAGAAAAATTAAGTGTGTGAGTTATGAGACTACCGATCCCCTTTTTGTTTAAAACTTGTTGCGGCGCAACCCCACCCGTTGCGGCGCAATGGGTTGTTTTTGAACTCAAATATTTTTATTTATATTTTTTATTTTTTATTTTTTTTTGGATTTTCGATTTTTCTGAAACAAAACATATTGCGGCGCAACTTACAACCTGCGGCGCAATTGAAAAACAGTAGGATAAGTTGCGGCGCAACTAACTTAGTTGCGGCGCAATCTAGACAGTCTATTGCGGCGCAACTCTAAGTTGCGGCGCAACTCCCCCCCCCACACACACTTACCTTTTGTTTTCTTCCTTGAAAACGACTTACCGGAAGGCATGAGAGCGGCTCCTACCTGCAATTCTTATTAAAACACATCACCAATGACAATTAAACAATAATGAAAACAAGAAACACGGGTTGCCTCCCGCGAAGCGCTTAATTTATTTACGAGTCTTTAGCTCGACTCACAGTCCTTTCTTCATCAATTCCTTTCGAAAAATGGAAGCTCGTCAACGACGGCTCCCACATTTTCCTCTTCTTCATGATAAAGCTTCAACCTGTGACCATTAACAATAAAAGTAGCTCCATCCGATTTAAACAATTCAACATAACCAGACGGATAGACATGTTTGATCACAAAAGGGCCGGTCCACCTAGAAGTCAACTTAGGTTGCTTGAACTTATACTTGGAAAGAAATAACAAAACTTTATCACCGGCTTTCAAATCCTTCTCTCTAATCCTATGATCATGCCAAACCTTAGTTCTCTCTTTGTAGAGCATGGAATTCTCATAAGCATTCAACCTCAACTCATCTAACTCATGCAATTGCAACATTCTCAATTCACTACTTTCAACTAAGTCCATATTGCAATTCCTAAGAGCCCAATAAGCTTTATGCTCTATTTCTAACGGCAAATGACATGTCTTACCATAAAGCAACCTATAAGGTGTAGTCCCAATTGGAGTCTTAAATGCGGTTCTAAAAGCCCATAATGCATCATCCAACTTCTTAGACCAATTCTTAGGATTATCACCTATGGTTTTCTCTAAGATTCGTTTTAAAGCCCTATTAGTGTTTTCTACTTGGCCACTCGTTTGAGGGTGATAAGAAGTAGAGAAACGATGATGAACACCATACCTCTTCAACACCTTAGCAAGTTGGTGATTCACGAAATGAGTTCCACGATCACTGATTAAGGCCTTAGGACAACCAAAACGACAAAATAATTGCTTTAAGAAATCAATGACAACCCTTGCATCATTAGTTGGCAAGGCCTTAGCCTCGGCCCATTTCGACACATAATCAACCGCCACTAAAATGTAAAGACACTTATTTGAAGGCGGAAAGGGTCCCATAAAATCAATTCCCCAAACGTCAAATACTTCACAAACCTGAATGTAGTTTTGTGGCATCTCATCCTTCTTTGAAATGTTCCCTTGACGTTGACAAATTTCACACGTCTCCACTAAAGTTTGAGCTTCCTTGAAGATTGAAGGCCAATAAAATCCTGCATCAAAAACCTTCTTACCGGTTACAGATGGTCCGTAATGACCACCGGTTGGTCCATAGTGGCATGCATCCAAAATCTTCCGGGTTTCTGCACCGGCCACACATCTCCTGATCAAGCCATCTGCACACATTCGAAACAAATACGGTTCTTCCCAGAAATAATGCTTAATCTCATAAAAGAACTTCTTTTTCTGTTGATAAGTCATTTCCTTAGGAAGAACACCTGCACATAAATAGTTAGCAATGTCTGCAAACCATGGATCTTCTTCCACATCCACCTGCATTAGAAACTCATCAGGAAATGCATCATTAATATCATGCTCCTTTAACTCCTCAAGATGAGGGTTTTCGAGCCTACTTAAATGGTCGGCTGCCACATTTTCAGCCCCACTCTTATCTTTGATCTCAATATCAAATTCTTGTAAAAGTAAAACCCAACGAATTAAACGAGGCTTAGCATCTTGTTTCGAGAACAAGTACTTCAAAGCCGAGTGGTCGGTGAACACAATAGTCTTATTCAAAACCAAATAGGGTCTAAACTTATCAAAGGCATAAACCACGGCTAATAACTCTTTCTCGGTCATGGTATAGTTCTGTTGAGCCGGGTTTAAGGTCTTGCTAGCATAGGAAATATGGCGGAAATGCTTATCCTCCCTTTGGCCTAGAACGGCCCTAAAGCATAATCACTAGCATCACACATTAACTCAAACGGTAATGACCAATTGGGTGGAGACATAATGGGTGCATTGGTCAATTTAACTTTAAGTGAGTTAAATGCATCAAGACATTCTTTATCAAAATTGAATGGGACATCTTTCTCTAACAACTTGGTCATTGGCCGGGTGATTTTTGAAAAATCTTTTATAAATCGACGGTAGAATCCGGCATGACCCAAAAAGCTTCGAATTGATTTGACATTAGTGGGTGGAGGCAATTTAGCTATAACAACAATTTTTGCTTTATCTACCTCTAATCCCGCTCTTGAAACTTTGTGTCCTAAAACAATACCTTCTTTCACCATAAAATGGCACTTTTCCCAATTCAAGACCAAGTGTGCCCTTTCACACCTTTCGAGCATTTTATCAAGACTTTCAAGACAATTTTCAAAAGAACTACCGAAAACAGAAAAGTCATCCATAAACACCTCCATGGATGTTTCGATCATGTCCTAAAATATGGCAATCATACATCTTTGAAAAGTACCTGGGGCATTGCAAAGACCAAATGGCATCCTTCTATAGGCATAAGTGCCAAAAGGGCAAGTAAAAGTGGTATTCTCTTGGTCCTTGGGGTCAATGGGTATTTGGAAGTACCCGGAGAACCCATCCAAAAAGCAAAAATACTCGTTACCGGCGAGCCGTTCGAGCATTTGATCAATAAAGGGCAAGGGGAAATGGTCTTTGCGGGTAGCATCATTTAATCTCCGATAATCAATACATACCCTCCACCCCGTGACAGTCCTAGTGGGAACCAATTCATTTTTGTCATTTAAAATTACGGTCATCCACCCTTCTTCGGTACGCAATGTACCGGACTTACCCATGAACTATCCGAGATGGGGAATATGATTCCCGCATCAAGCAACTTTATAATCTCCTTTTTAACCACATCTTTCATATTTGGATTCAACCTTCGTTGCCTTTGCACGACCGGTTTCACATTATCAACAAAGTTTATGGTATGTTTGCAAAATTCTGGACTTATACCCGGAATATCGGAAATTTTCCATGCAAAGGCCTTTTTATGGGCCTTTAGGATGGTCATAAGTCTAGATTTCTCATCCTCCATTAATGAGGATGAGATGACAATGGGTAAAAGAGATGTACCTTCCAAATATGCATACTCAAGATGGTCCGGAAGTGGCTTTAGCTCCAAGTCGGTAGGAGGGTTCTCTACCGAGGTTAGCACCCGTGTGCTATCACTACCCGTGATCTATTCATAGGTCTCGTCTTCTGGTGGAGTTTCATCAACACTTAATGCCATAATCTCTTGCATCATATCTCCAACCAACTTTTGCTCTTCTTCACTGCATGCTAGCAATGCTTCACCTTCTTCCATGTCCAAGAAATCCATGAGCTCTTTCTCCAAAGCATCTTCTTCTTCAATCACATCTAACCTGAAACAAGTTTCATCACAAGAGTAAGGATGCTTTAGTGCTCTATCAACATTAAAAACAACTCGGTCGTTACCAACCCCTAGGGAAATTTCCTTAGCCTTAACCCGGATGATAGCATCCGCGGTCATAAGGAATGGTCGGCCAAGAATGAGAGGGACTTTAGCGTCCGCCTCCATCTCAAGAATAACAAAATCGACCAGAAATATCATATGCCCCACCTTAATTTGCAAATTTTCCGCTATCCCCATGGGATATTGGAAAGATCGATCCGCGAGCCTAATGCTCATGCGGGTAGGGGTCAACTCTCCTAGAGACAACTTTCTATAGACGGAATAAGGCATCAAATTGATACTAGCCCCAAGATCGGCCAATGCCTCACATAAATAAGCACCAAAAGAACAAGCAATTAGAAAACTCCCTGGATCTTCCAATTTGGGAGGAATCTGATTCTGAATGATTGCTGAACATTCGGTACTCATGACTGCAGTCTTAGCCTTTTCAAGCTTCTTCTTATCACTTACAAGGTCCTTGAGGAACTTTGCATAATTTGGCGTACCTGCTAGCAAATCAACTAAAGGAACAGTTATATTCACAGACTGAATAAGATCAACAAATTTCTTAAAATGTTCCTTGACTTTTTCTTTCCTCAACCGTTGAGGAAATGGAATCTTTGGTTGATAAGGCTTCACCGTCGGTTTCTCAGCGGGTTTGGATGGAACGGCCGGTTTCGGCACGGCTTGGTTCGGTTCCATCTCAACTTCTTCATCACCCGTCTCCTCTTCTTCATTAACCTGCACAAGTGGAGAAGAATCATTAGGTAAAGGGTTTGCATAATCATAAGTCTTATCTGTCCTCGTAGTGATGGCATTCACTTGCTCATTTCGAGCATTTGGAGGGGTATACTTCTGTCCCGATCCTTGACTGTTTTGCCCTTGGTTATTGAATTGAGGCTTTGGATTCTGTTGAGTGTTGCTCGGTAGAGTACCGGGCTGCCTAATCGAGTTTCCTAGCCTCTCAATCCTTCCTTCTAAATCCTTAATGGTGGCTTGTTGATTCTTTGCTCCTTGATCCAACTTGTGCCCCAATCCATCTAAGCGAGTAGTCAAAGCGTCCAAATAGAAATCACCTTCTTGGACTCTTCTGCAACTTGTTCATTAGTTGCCTTTTGGGCACCAATGAATTCCTTCACTATGTCTCTTAATTCTGGATCCGAGCCTCGTTAATTTGTGAACCTACTAAACCTGTTACCACCATAACCAGAACTGTTAGCATTAAAAGAAGAAGTAGGGTAAAAACTACCTGATGGCCGGTTTTGATAACCGGTATTTTGGTTGAAATTCCCTTGATTCTGAACATAACTAACATCTTTCACTGGTTTATCCGGGCAATCCTCCGCATAAGGCAAGTCTCCACAATGCTCACATCCGTCGGCCATAACCTTAACATCTCTCTCAAGGCTCTTGAATCTAGTATCTTGACTATCAAATCTCTCATTCATTTGCTTCGAGAGAGCCTTGACTTCGGTAATAAGCTTAGAGTCCTCACTACTTTCCACCTTAGTCATGGTGGTTCTACTAGATCTCTTGTCTCGGTCCTCATCCCTTGTAGAATACTCCCTAGCCATATCCTCAAGAATCTTATATCCTTCATTTGGGGAGATGTTGTTTAGACTACCCCCAAATGCATAACCGAGCTCCCTTTTGGTTTTTCTATCCAAACCATCATAGAAAATCTCAAAGCTTTCTTTGGTACCCATACTATGTCCAGGGCAATTTCTGAGCATTTCCTTGAACCGTTTCCATGCATCAACAACATCTTCACCGGGTTCTTGAGAAAAACCTCTGATTTTATTTTCTAATTGCCTTTGAGTTCTCACAGAATAAAACTCATCAATAAATCCTTCTCGAAGTTCGGCCCAAATGGTAAATGAGTTATCGGGTAACTCCTTAAACCATGCAGCTGCATCTCCAATGAGAGTTAAAGGAAATAGATCCAACTTTACAGCCTCCGCTTGTCCTGTACCATACTGATATAGCCTACAGATCTTCTCGAACCTCTCAAGATGTGCATATGGGTCATTTCTTCAAATCCCATCAAACTTATCCTCTTCTACACTCTTGAGGTGATTCCCTTTCAAAGAGAAATCCACTGAAATAGCCGGAGGGCGAATAGCTGTGCCCCGGTCCGCCGGTATATTTCTTCTTCTCTCCCCGTAAGGACGGGCATTCGGATCTACCGGTTGTTCATTACCCATTCTTCTACCCCTTGGTTGTTGGTTAATATTAAGGTTAACCCGAGGGAATACAAGTACACTCGGTTCAGGTGTTTGAACTTTCTCTTCTTCTTCTGAATCTGAATCTTCACCTGTTTTGAAAAACTCTGATGATTTATTCAATTGATCGGCCAACTGATTAACCAACTGATCTTCCAAGTTCTGGGTGGGTGGAATACTGGTTTCGGTTTCTAAATCTATTTTGACTGGTGTGGATGGTTTTCGGTTATCTCTTGACACAAGTCGACGTCTGACTTTCCCTGGATTAGACAATGGGCTAAGCAAAGGTCGGCCAGAAGCTCTTGTGTTCATCAACTAACAAGAACCTGCACACTCACCACAAACAAACCGTCAACCGCACCTGTGGTATAATTGAAATAAAATAAAATACAAACTATCTAGTAAAGCTGCGGTGATGTGTAAAATCGAGTTTAAAAATTAAAACAAGAAATACCCTAGAACTGACTACTACACACTCTCGGGCAGTGGACCCGTTCGTATACAGTATAGCTAAAAGGTAAGTCCAGGATCGAACACAGGGACTAAAACTAAGTAATTGTTGACATTAAATAATTCAAGTAAATAGGGGGGTTGTGACCGAATTGTCACGTTGCAAAAGTTAGTAAATAATTAGTAATCCCAAAGGATTAATCGAAAAGAGAATTTGTTTTAAACAATAATTTAAAAGGCATCCATCTTGATTTCGCTCGACAACATGTTAAGATTGCACATAAATGAAGTTCAATTTCAATTTAAGTTGATTAAATAACCGAGACTCAAACAAAGTACCAACCCCGTACCCGTCAAGTTAATGACATCATTTGACTCTCTTGCTTAAACTAGTTTCGTTACAAAGACCGGTACCCCAAGACATCTTTTATAACTTCCCTAATCAAGCAATTGGTTTGGTTATTGAAATAACAATTATACCTATCGACTGTACCCAACCGTTAACACATTTCTCCCTATTATTATGAACGATTATCTACCGTACCCGTCATAGACCCAATCGTTTGTACCCAAACAATCAAAATGAAATTTATGTAATCAATAACTACCATTAAAGACACACATAAATCACCAATCAATTCAAGATAAATAATAAGGATGAAATACGCTAAGATCTCGATATAACGTTAAATGAAATCAACATTGAATTAATAAAATTGTGCAATCTTTACATATTGTCTCACTCCATCAAGATGGATGATGAAGTGATTAGCCACTCATATTAAAAGAAGAATAACAATTAAAATAAGAAGAATTCATTGTTACCTAATAATAATAATCGAAAGCTACGAACTCAATAGATCAAATCGTGTTTGAAAACCCAAAATATGATGAAAATCTCAAACTAGGGCTCCAAAAACGGCTACTAAAAAGAGAATAGAGTTTTGGGCTTATTTTGCAAGCTATTTATACGATCCCCAAAAGCTGCCAGAAACGGGCCCAGTTGCGGCGCAACTGGGCGTTGCGGCGCAACAGATGTTGACTTTTGGCTTTGACTTTGACTTTCGTTGACCAAAGCTGGCTTGAACTTGAACCCATTGCAGCGCAACTGAAGGAGTTGTGGCGCAACTTATTCTTCTGCTTTTGGGTTGCGGCGCAACCAGGAGTTGCGGCGCAATTCGCCGTTGACTTGAGTTGACCATTGACTAATGTTGACTCGTGGCTGGCCAGGAAGGAGAGACGTTGCGGTGCAACTAGGGCAGTTGCGGCGTAACTTATCTTTCAGGAATTGAGTTGCAGCGCAACTCCCAGTTGCGGCGCAACTCTCAGCTTTTACTTTTGTTGACTTCCTGCACTCTTCATGCAAATGCTTCCGAAATCCTCCGTTAGCACTTGATTCTCCTCAACAATGTTGTTTTCTCCAGATTTGCGCTTAAATACCTGTCAGTAACCTGAAACACTAACAAATACCATAAACGCACCAAATATATACTAAAACGACTCATAAACCATGCGAAATCAACTAAATACAATGTGGGGAATGGGTATAAAATACGACATATCAATAATAAACCATGCGAAATCAACTAAATACAATGTGGGAAATGGGTATAAAATATGACATATCATGCGGGTTCCTCCAGAGTGCCTGTTTACAACCCTGATGCTGCTAATGGGATGCCAGTTGCTGATGCAACTGATAGGTCGAAATATGCTCTCCGACAAATGTCAAGGATGAACAATTCTCTCATCCGTACTAGGGAGGCTATTGAGAATCAAGCTCAAGCGTTGACTGGAGCTTACCAACAGGCTTCTGAGGCTATGACTGTTGCTAGGAAAGGGAAGGAGACCATTGGGATGTTGATCTGGATACTATTAGTTTTGGTAGTCTTGGTTGTGGCCTTGCTAGTCATTGTGCTTTTCAAGATGTGATCTAGTAGTAGTTATGTATTGTAAGCCTAGAACTTATAACAACTCATACTCTTGTATTTTGAGTTGTAGTCTAGCTTTGTGGATGTATTTCCCACGTGTTTTTGGATCGTATCACTCTGACTATGTAGTCTATCATTGCGGATGTAGTTCCCACATGATTTTGAATTGTACTCGTCAAACTATGTAAATTTTGGGCATCAATGAAATACGATCGTCTTTTGGCTTACATACTTGTTCAGACTACGTCACTTGCTCATTTCAACTCTAGAAATATGATGTTCCATATTTCTTGTCTTGTTTAGTACATGAGTTCATGCAAGTCGATAAATTGTGACTTGTGTTTGTACCCTCATATGTCTTGAAAAGCTACATTCTGTGTTATTCTTACGAGAAAACCTCTAAATGACATTTTTGTTCATGTCATAGACTTATGGCTCCCAAGACGCGAGGCAAGATCCAGAAGAGGGCTCCAATAAAGAGGGCTGCTCCAAAGAGGGCTACTCGATCAACTCCTATACCTCCTGAGACTGAACAGGAAGAACCTGTGATCCGCCAAAGACCAGAAACTGCTGCTGTCAATGTGAACACTGGTCCTGGATCTACTCCAAATGTCGGTGGGGAAAATGATATGGCGGCATTTATTACACAACAACTAATGGTTGCTATACCCAATCTAGTTGCTCAGATCACGGCAAGCATGAACGCTAACAATAATCATCATACTGACAATAGTAACAATGTCGACCCTACTGCTGAACAAGTTATTCCCCGAGTTCAACTTCGAGTGGGTGACTACAAGACCTTCACCTATTGCAAACCAAAAGACTTCCACGGTACCGAGGGTCCTGTCGGTCTAATCAACTGGTTAGAAAGCATAGAAGCAGTGCTTCATATCAGCCGTTGTGCTGAAGAGCACAAAGTGGAATATGCCTCCACTCAATTTCAAAAGAACGCTCTGTCATGGTGGAATGAACAGATTAGGACCCGAGGCCGAGACCAAGCTAATAGGATACCGTGGTTTGACTACAAAAGGATGTTAATGGAAAAGTACTGTCCTCGGGAGGAAGTATAGAAAATGAAAGGTGAATTCTGGAATCATAATATGGTCGGGTTAGACAACGAGAAATACACTACTCATTTTCATGAATTGACGAGACTAGTTCCTCGTATGGTGGATACGGGGGAGAAGTTAGTTGAAAGATATTGTTATGGCTTGTCACTTGATATCCGAAGGTTGGTAGCCGCTTTTAATCCCTTAAATCTTCAAGTGGCAGTTAGTGCAACCAACCGGATGGTGATAGATTTGAAAAGAACCACTGGTTCTTCTGTTGGAACTGAAGTGATCAAGAGAAGGAATGATCATGCCTCCAGTAGTGGATTTGGAAATGGTGGGAATGGCAAGAGGTTTAAAACTGTAAGAAACTTTACAGTAGTCAATCAGGATATCAAGAGGTACACCGGAGCAGACACAAAATGTAACAGGTGTGGCATCCGTCACATGTGAAATTGTCCTACTTGCCACCGTTGTAAAAAGACGGGACATCTGGCAAAGTTCTGTAGGAGAAGATACCTAATCAATGCTACGAGTGTGGGAGCGAAACCCATATGCGACCTGCGTGCCCACGACTCAATCAAGCCCCGAACAACAATGCTATAGTTCCAATGAGGAACAATGCGGGGAACAATCAAGCTGGAAATCAGGGGAGAAATCAAGGAGGTCAAGGTAGAGGCCGAGTGTTCGCTTTGGATGCTGCTGATGCACGACGTGATCCCAACGTTGTGATAGGTACATTCATACTCAATAATCATTATGTATTTGTGTTATTCGACTCTGGTGCTGATAAAAGATCATTTCCTTAGAATTTAAGTCTCGATTTGATATAGTAGCTATCCCCATGAAAGACACTTATATTGTCGAATATGCAAACGGTCAAAAGTATGTTGCTAGAGATCATTTGGTAGATTGCAGTTTGATATTGGCTGGTAAGACTTTTAAAATTGACCTAATTCCAATAGAACTAGGTAGTTTTGATGTGATTGTCGGTATGGACTGGTTGTCTAGAGTTCGCGCTGACATAGGTTGTTATGAGAAGGTCGTTAGAATACCCCTACCGAAGGGCGAAACCCTAATAGTGCAAGGAGACAAGTCAGGGAAGAAATTGATTTTAGTATCGGCAATAAAAGCAAATAAGTTTTTACAAAAAGAACACCCTGCTTTCTTAGCGCTAGTGGTAGAGAGAAAACCAAATGGTAAGGACATTCAGGATATTCCAGTAGTTAAAGATTTTCCGGAGGTGTTTCCCGAAGATTTGACGGGACTTCCACCTCATAGACTAGTCGAGTTTGGAATAGATTTGGTCCCTGGAGCTGCACCCGTGGCCAAGGCACCCTATCGCCTTGCGCCGTCAGAAATGCAAGAATTGTCCGAACAACTTCAAGAGTTGTTAGCAAAAGGACTAATTCGTCCAAGTTCATCACCGTGGGGAGCTCCAATCCTATTTGTTAAAAAGAAAGACGACTCTATGCGCATGTGTATTGACTACAGAGAATTGAACAAGTTGACTGTCAAGAACAGGTACCCTTTACCTCGTATTGACGACTTGTTTGACCAACTTGAAGGTGCATCACACTTTTCAAAGATCGATCTTAGATCTGGGTATCATCAACTCAGAGTCAGAGAGACGGACATTCCTAAAATAGCCTTCAGAACTCGTTATGGACATTATGAGTTTTTGGTTATGCCGTTTGGTTTAACCAATGCACCTGCTGTGTTTATGGACTTAATGAATCGAGTATGTCGACCGTATCTTGACAAGTTTGTCATTGTATTCATTGATGACATACTGATCTACTCGAGAAATAAAGACGAACATGAAGGTCATCTGAGAACCATTCTGCAACTGCTCAATGATCAAAAGTTGTACGCGAAATTCTCAAAATGTGAATTTTGGATTAGGGAAGTACACTTCTTGGGTCATGTAGTGAATATGGATGGGATCCACGTAGATCCATCTAAGATCGAAGCAATAAAGAAGTGGGAAGCCCCTAAGACTCCGACACAAATCCGTAAATTTCTTGGATTGGCCGGATATTATAGGAGATTCATCGAAAACTTCTCAAAGGTTGCTCAACCTTTGACGTTGTTAACTCAAAAGACTAAGGAATTTATTTGGCAGGATGCCCAAGAAAAGGCATTTCAGACGTTAAAGGACAGACTATGTAATGTTCCTATTCTAGCATTACCAAATGGCATTGAAAATTTCGTATTATACTGTGACGCTTCACATCAAGGCATGGGATGTGTACTTATGCAAGAAGGTAAGGTCAATGCTTACGCTTCTAGACAGCTCAAAATCCACGAAAAGAACTATACAACCCACGATCTCGAACTCGGAGCGGTTGTTTTTGCCTTAAAGATTTGGAGGCACTACTTGTATGGTACCAAGTGTACGGTATTCACATATCACAAAAGTCTTCAGCATATCTTCGATCAGAAAATGCTAAATATGAGACAACGACGATGGGTAGAATTACTCAGTGATTACGACTGTGAACTCAAATATCATCCCGGTAAAGCAAATGTTGTTGCTGACGCGCTGAGTAGAAATGATAGAATTTCACTATCTGTCATAAAAAGAGCAAGTTCTTATTTAGGCTCATCATTAAGGGATAGAGTGTTAGACGATCAAAACAGTGCCCTACAGCCAGGGCATATCGAAAAAGAAGCATTGTGGAATGCTGAACGGTTATTTGAATTGGATGGCGATGGGATCCGACATGTAAAGGGCAGAGTGTGGATTCCCAAGTACAACGGACTTAGAGAACTCTTGATGAACGAGAGTCATCGATCTAAGTATTCAATCCATCCTGGCGCTGACAAAATGTACCACGGTCTAAAGGACTTTTATTGGTGGCCTGGTATGAAAAGAGATATCGCCACATATGTTTCAAAATGTCTAAATTGTTCGATGGTTAAGGCGGAGCACCAAAAGCCTTCTGGGCTGCTCCAACAACCCCAAATTCCTGACTGGAAATGGGAACAGATCACTATGGACTTCATTACGAAGTTACCTCGAACCCTGAAAGGATACGACACTATTTGGGTCATTGTTGATCGATTAACGAAGTCTGCTCACTTCATTCCAATACGGGAGAATTGGAAGATAAAGAAATTGTCTCAAATATATATTGAAAAGATCGTGTCTCTTCATGGCGTTCCTTTGTCTGTTATCTCTGATCGTGATGGTCGTTTCACTTCAAAATCATGGAGATATTTTCAAGACGCCCTAGGCACTCAGTTGAATTTGAGTATAGCTTACCATCCACAAACGGAAGGACAAAGCGAACGTACCATTCAGACGTTAGAAGACATGCTTCGGGCATGTGTCATTGATTTCAAAGGTAGTTGGGATACCTTTTTGCCATTAGCTGAATTTTTGTATAATAACAGCTATCACACAAGCATCAAATGTGCGCCTTTTGAGGCTTTGTATGGACGAAAATGTAGATCGCCTGTTTGTTGGCTTGATGCTGGCGAGCGTCGTTTGTACAAATATGGATTGGTTCAGAAGACTACTGACCAAATTGTTGAAATTAGAGCACGGCTGAAGGCGGCTCAAGATCGCCAAAAGAGCTATCCAGACCGTAGGAGGAAACCACTTGAGTTCCAAGTGGGAGACAAAGTCATGTTGAAAGTGTCACCTTGGAAAGGCACTGCACGTTTTGGCGTGCGAGGAAAACATAGTCCTCGTTATATCGGACCATTCGAAATTGTTCAAAGAATTGGTTCCGTGGCATATAAGCTCGATTTACCCCAAGAGCTAGAACATGTTCATCACACGTTTCACATATCAAATCTTAAGAAATGTCTGACTGATGAAACATTAGTTGTACCTGTCGAAGAGTTGCAAGTGAATGACTCTCTTCAATTCGTTGAGGAACCTGTTGAAATTTTAGATCAACACCTCAAGCAACTTAGACGAAGTCGTGTCAAGTTGGTTAAAGTTCGTTGGAATTCGAAACACGGACCGATATTACTTGGGAACGTGAGGACTATATGAAGGATAAGTATCCTCATATTTTTACTAAGCAAGACTTGATTTCGGGATGAAATCCTTAGAAGTCGGGGATGCTGTGACAACTCGTAATTTATTAACAACGGGTTAGTCTTAATCTCAGTCATTATTATAATCTCGTCTAATTTAGATAATTATAGACGTGGAAGTTATTAGACAATTGAACTTTTGGCTTGGTTCAGTTAGATGTATCATGATGACGTAGACTATTAGCTATCTAGACGAATGCCCAGTCTTAAAATAACTTTAAATAAATATTTAAACGTTATGTCTTGTACACAATAAATAGACTGTCTAGACTTAATATTTTAAAGTTCACTTTGATGAAATTTTATTGACTTGTCTTAATTTAAATGAGACGAGAGAAAATACCTTTACTTTAAATTATAACATTTTAGTCATACGGTAGTTAATCGTAAGCATTTTACCAAATTAAGGGTACAAAATACCCCAATTTTAGGCCACATGGGCCGGTTCTTGGTTGTGTGGCAGGGAGGGAAACAACAAAACAAAACCCCCTCCTTTCTTCTTTTTCTTCTTTAGGTCGACACACCACACACACAAAACACACACACACAAGACACAATTCACTCTCAAATCTCCTCTTCTTCTAAATTGGTTTTGGCAAAGGAAAGATTAAAGGAAAGGATTATAAAACTATAATAATTGGAGTATTTTCATCATCATCATCATCATCTTCATCAATTTCTTTTCAAGAACTTCAAATTTGGGTAAGTAAACTTTCTCTTGAACTTTGGTTTGAATCAAAGGGTTATTTCAGTTTTGTTAATTAGATTATTAGGCTTTGAATATGAAATGAGTTTTGGGTTTATTGATTTAATGAGTTTTTATTAGAAATAGGTTTAGAAATCATAAGAATTTGGAATTTGTGAAATGGTTGGCAAAATGGGTTATTACCAGGTTTATTTGACATGTTTATACTTGTGGTTATGAAAGAATTCGATTGAAAAACGATTTGGTTTGGTGAAAATGGTCAAAAACTGCACTTTCACTCGTGCAGGTCTGCTTTCGCGCCGCGACCCTTCAGGTCTTCGCGCCGCGAAGTGTTTCAGCAGGGCCATCGCCGCGACCCTTTAGGTTTCGCGCCGCGATGTAGTATAAATTTCGAATCGCGCCGCGAAATTGGGTTTTGTTTGATATTTTCAAAAGACGATAATTTGAACGCTTGAACTCGGTTTATATGAAATGGTACTTTAGACTACCATATAATGACAATGTCAATGACATTAGCAACTAAAGTTAAATAAAATGGAAGTTTAAATCACATTCTCGGTTGTGGCATTCTAGGGTCTATAGCTAAGTAGTTCTACATAGGATACTTGTCGTCGTGAGATTTGATCCTCACCATTGGTAATCATATCCTAGGTTTTGGATAGACGTGGAGAATAGACTGTTGATCTTCTCGAGCTACTCGCACCTTTTAGCACTTTGACCGCTAAAGTGAGTTTATGGCGCCCTTTATCTTTTACTTTGGGCCTGAAAGCATGTACTGTTGTATACACGATTACTTTATAAATGATTTGTCTATGTGTATGCCATGAGATTTGGCTGCTTAAATCATTTGACTTAAATTTGCCATGTTGACGGCTGTCGAAAATGTGTATACGTGTCTTATGAAATATTGAATGAAATGACTTGAATTGCCATGTTGTTGGCTGATTAAATTGTTCTTTGTGTTTGACGAACTAAAATGTTGCCCTTGTGTAGTTATCACCATTATGAGACCCTAATGGTTGTATTGTCAGACTTGGTTCTTGACTGTCTTGGTTATGATCCACACCCACTGTACACTACTAGAAAATCTGTGTATACCCACGGATTTTCCCACGACAAAAAATCCGTGGGAAAGTTTCTCACGGATTACCCACGGAATGGAGTTGAATTTATGAAATCAAGTTATCTTAAAATTTTGCCACAGATTTCCCACGGAATACCCACACAAAAATATCCGTGGGAAATCCGAGGGAAATCCAAGGAAAATAAATAAGTATCCCAAATATTTCCCACGGAATTCCCACAAAAACGAAGGCCGTGGGAAATTCCATTGAACAATTTTTTTGTGCCCTCCGTGGGTAATCCGTGGGAAATATTTCCCACAGATTACCCACCGATTACCCACAGATGAGGCAAATCCGTGGGAAGTATTTTCGAAAAATGTTTAGATAACCCGTGGAAAGAATCTTACATGGATTACCCACGGATTACCCACAGATAAATCATATCCGTGGGAAAGCCGTGGGAAATATTTTAACATAAGAATGTTTAGATAATCCGCGGGTAATCCGTGAGAAATATTTCTCACGGTTTTCCCACGGATTACATTCTTCCGTGGGTAATCCGTGGGAAATCCATGGGAAATATTTTACAAAAAATATTTTAGATAATCCATGTGTATTCCGTGGGAAATATTTAACGGAATTCCCACGAAATTCCCACGGATTTTCTTATTCCGTGGGTAATCTGTGGGAAATTCATGGGAAATTTGTAAGAAACTCTTATAATTGTCATTTTTTAGTGTGTATAGTGTATGTATAGATGTGCATTTTATATAAGTATGTAAATGTAATACTCAAACACATATATACACACACATACATACATATAGACATACTGTACATATGTATCGTTTATATGTGCGTATGATGCATGTGTATGAACGCATATACTACTGTATATCCATCCATACATACATATACTATATCTAAGTATATTACATGCGTGTATGTAATACAAACATATATAACGATATATATCTTTAAATTACCCAATCCTTTAAATATCCACATTACACTCTTCAATAACATTACCTAAATACTTACATTACCTGGATCTCTTGGAAGCAAGCACCACAAACGTCGTGCCTCTAATGGAATCACACCCGGCGACTCAAAAAAATTAACTAAGTGTGGATGAACTATAGAAGAGTTCTTCCAAAAGGAGAAAGAAGAGGCGAATACTCAAGCCAAGAATGAGCAAAGAGAATGAATCCCTAAGGCCCTATTTATAGCCTTGGATATCCTCTATGGTTTTTCTATCCCACCCATGTGGGACGAATTTCTCAAAGGAAATTTTGTTTTCCTTTATCAATTCTACTTATTTTAAGTCTCGAGGGCAACCCAAAAGAACTATGATGCTATCAATTATAGTTATGGCTTAGACACCTAATCCAACAACAACCTCCCCCCATACACTGTCGAGGTATTGGAACCCAAAACCCATGGAAGACGACACTGAGTGTTACATTTACATTTATACCTATAATACCATTAATAAAATTATTTACAACATATACCTCTCAACTGATAAAAAAACTACATTACCCTTTTACATTAATTACCTTACTGTCACCACCACCGTCGCCACCACTATGTGTCATTGTTATTGCTGCATCGCGCGGTTACCCTTCTAGTTATTTAATATTCATTCTAAGAATTAGCTTTTATATTTTGAATCAAGAGAATTTTCATGCACAAACTATCTATACTACTATTTATAAGTAACATATATACCTAAAATACCCTTAATTAAATAATTTACAAAATCTATTTCTCAACTCTTAAAAAAACTACACTAGCGTTTTTATATCAATTACCTTTATATCAATAACCACACCGCCACCACCACTCGTCGCCGGCAATACCACACCGCTATCACCACACTACTATCGTTCTCGCTGCATCGTGCAGGATTTCGTCTAGTATTTATGAATTGTTTTGGTTTGGATTTGTACCCGTACATTCCAATCAATTTAAATTTTATTAATACTAAAATAAATATTATATTATAAATGGAATATTTTTTAGAGTTCATAATACCAATGATGCTACAAATTATTATAATAGTCTGGATACTTTTTTGAATTAACTAATTACTATTATTATTATTAATTTGATCAGTACCATATTGTTTTATGTATTTAAAATTTTATAATTCGATACTATCATTGTCTTTGAACTCCAATTATTTTTAATAAAAAATTAATTGTAAACTATATACAGTTGTTTCATATATCTTCCGGATATTAAAACTAGTTAGGGGGAGAGGAGTCATGCCTCCCAAAATTTCATCCCTCCCAAATCCCACCAATCAAATACCTCCAACTCAATTTTCTTTTTCAACCCTCCCAACCATCCCTCCCAACCATTTTCAATGGCATTCATGACCTTCTCATCCCTCCCAATTTTTTTTTCTTTTTCATTTAATTTAATCAAACAATTTTTCTTTTTTTAATACAAACTTAAATATTTCTTCTCGGTCTCGATCAATATATCTACGAGTGTCGGAAGAGGTACCGGTATCTTCAAAATGAAGAAGATGAGGAAGAGGAATCCATTTTTTAGTAATGTGGTGTTTTTTTTGGTGAAAGTGTGAAGATATGTTTTTGTTTGGTGATTTTTTTGGTGAAAGTGTGAAGATATGTTTTTGTTTGGTGATTTTTTTGGTTAAAAATGATGTGTATTTATAGATAAAGAGGTAGGAATTTTTATTTTTTTTTAATTGGGTTCAAACGGTCAAAAAGTGCACTTGGACCCCACCTCGCACGCTCCCCCAACGGTCAAATGCTCCATGCCTCGCAGGGCTTTTAGCCCGTCGACCTCCATGCCGCCGGGATGCCGTTTTGATGGCGCCGGTGTTTGTTCGGCGGGTTGGCCATGCCGCCACCATGCCATCGACCACTCCTCTCCCCCTTATAAAACTTAAGTCTAATATGTAAAAAGAATTTAAAAAAATATGTGTAAAACAAATGTTTGATATACTGAAGAAAACAAGGAAACAAATATAGATTAAACATATACTTTGCCAGTTGTTTAGTTGGCATCTCGACATCACCAACCAATGTGAGATACACACACTCTAATCGATCTCCACCCTACACCAAAATGATATACTGTAACTAATAAACCCTAAATCAGCCACCACCTACCCATCACACACACTCCAATCGATCTCCACCCAATCGGTCACCCGCTCCATCGAACCACCCACACAATTTCGAGAATTAATAGATCTCCGATCGGCCCCACTCCAATCGAAACCACACGCACACAGGCCGCTACAATAGATCTCTTCAACCTTTAAAAATAAACATATATTATCAATTTCGAGAATTAATTAAGTAAATAGCATATCATTAGGCTGGGGCAAAGCTACAAATGCATCGATAGTGTTGGTAACCTTTTTTATTTTGCATTTTCTTAATTATAGTTAAGTGTTTACTTATATGTGTATTGTTTTCATGTATCTGATATGTGTATTGTTTTATGTAGAAAACGAGAGCTGTTAAAACTCAGCTGCCACACATTGCTTCACAACACAAAATAGCGTCCTACTAGAAGTAAGATTTTGAAACCTTCCGGTCAAATTGAACGATTAGGCTATATGTGTATTGTTTTCAAGGATCTAATTATTGGATAAGTGATAATTTGTTTTATAATGCTATTTAATATTTATTTCAAAGTATGTGATTTATTCATTTTTAGTACTGTATAATAGTTAAGTGGTTACTTGTGTATATAATGTTAAGTAAAATTTACGGATCTTTCTAAACTCATGCTTTATTGTGCACAATTAAATGTTTATTTGTATGAACTTGACTTGTAAGTAGTTAAGTTTATGAAACTTAATTGAATTTGAGTTTAAGTTGCCTAAATTTGACTCGTAAGTGGCAAGTTTTCACTTGTAGAGGGTTGATTTTGACTTGTAGAGGGCTGATGTTGACGTTTAATTGACTATGTCGACGAGTATTGATCGAGGATGGTTGTATAGGAGGAAACATAATCTGGGGCATAGTGGTGTTTGGCCGACTTGGACAACTATTCCAACTGTTCATAAGAGCCAAATGTTTGACCAATTTAAGGTTATTGTTTATAATTTAATAACGTTTAACAACTTTTCACAACCCGAGTGTGTTGATGAGAAGTCACGTTTATTTACTGTAAGTTTTGTTAGTACCTAACATCAGATTACTTAAGATTATTTTTTGGTATCTAAGTAGAGTTAAATGATAAGGCATCAATTAAAGCAGCATCCTCTTTATTAATCTGATTTTTTTAAAAAGAACTTTATGTACAGGAAAAGGTAAAAGGGTTGTTGATTGAGAAGCCTGGCCCTAATGAAAAAGACTCCCCAGATTTTGATTCAGAGATATGGGATGAGTGCACTGGCGGGAAAAAGAAAGGGGAAATTCTATAGGCTGAGTACTTCAAATGATTCTTGTTACGTGCTGACGGGTACATCATCTTCACTCAGCCCTTGTAGCTCATATGTTGCAGAACAACCACAAGTTTGTTCATTAGCTCACACCCAAACATTCTTAGTTGTGATTGGGAATTTCAGTTGAATTTGATTCTTGGTTGTGGGAAAGATTTAATGATTGTAGAGTTTGGCCGTGGCTGATAAGTTGAACTCGCATGCTTAGAGGTCCTAGAGTTTGTTACTTGCACACTGATTGAACTTCTTTTGTTTGCTCCAGTTTGTCAATAATTTGGGTATCTCATTATCATGTATTACATTCGGGTCACGTATTAGATTTCGGGTGATGTAGTTTCGGGTCATGTACTCAGGTCATGTGTTAGTTTTGGGGCACTTAACGGGTTACCAACAACACCTTTACAAACTTATATTACTTGATTAAAGACAAGTTAGTAAGTATCTTCAAGTTTTTTTAGTTTTTATGTTGATAGAAAGTGCAGCTGACCAGCCTTCAGAAAATTATCATATATGGGTCGGGTTTCGGGTTTATTAATAGTATATATTCAGTTTGCTCTTTGTTTCCTTTACATATATCACATATCAAGTGTAGTGTGCTGAAAATGATGGTGTGATGTTTTGTTTTATGTGTTAATGATATACACTTATGAATATGAGATTAGTTATTTAAAGTTGTGTGCACGTATTAATTTGTTACTTACTTGTCTAGTGTGTTTCGCTTTATTGGTTGTTGATTTTGTATTAATTTTACATTTTGTTTAGTTCGTTATAGGTTGATTGTTATAATAATTTCTGTTATTGAGTTAGTAGTTTTAATAATATTGTTGTTCATATCTGTTACACATATAGTATAGTTGGATAAAATTGCTTATTTCTTTTTAGTCATTGTTACTTTGATTAATAGGTGTATAGTTTAAAATATTAGATGTATATACCAGTGTTCATTAGTATCAAGATATAATTGTTTGTATGTCATTTTATTTGTAGGTACAAATTTTGACCCAAACTTTGGAACAGATGAAGTGATGAAAATACGTGAAGAAAAACAAAAAAAGGCGCTAGAAGATTTGAAAGCAAAAGGTGAAGCCGAAACAAAAGAAATGAAAGCAACCATTACTGCCATGATGAAGTTCTTACCCGATATGACGCCACCGACCTAAATCGTAGGTCTTGTTAAACTTGTTAGTTTAAATTATTTCCATAACTTTAACTTTCAAATGATGTATATGATGTGTATGAATGTTTTGTAGACAGATGTACTTTTATTCTTAAGGAATGAATTATTATGCAATTTAGTAATTTGAATATTGATTGATTGCTTTGTAGTTGAATTGGCGTATTTTTTATATATACAGTGAAAAAATGAAATAAAAAATAAAAAATCTAATTTTAATTTAAAAATGGCGTTCGTGGGAAATCTGATAAAAATCTGTGGGAAATAATTAAGAAAAATCCGTGGGAAATCTACGGGAAACAATGTTCGTGGGAAATCCATGGGAAATAAAATTTAGAAAAATCCGTGGAAAATCTATGGGAAACAACGTTCGTGGGAAATCCATGGGAAATAAAATCCGTGGAAAATCGGTGGGAAGATAAAATCCGTGGGAAAAATACAACAAAAATCGTTGAAAATCCGTTAGTAATGTCGTTGGAAAATCCATGGGAATATTTCCCACGAATTTAAGTTCGTGGGAAATCGGTGGGAAATAATAAGTGGCCGTGGGAAAAATCGTGGGAAACTATTTCCCACGTCCCTTTTAACGACGACCTCAATCCGTGGAAAAACGGCCTTTTCCCACGGATTTCCCACGGATTTGGCCGTGTGAATCCGCTAGTTTTGTAGTAGTGGTAGAAGGAAATCCTGTGCGAGGCATATTGACTGATACTGTCGGAGTTGCTCCCGGCTTTCATATGCTACCGTCGGACTTTGATCCCGACGGTCTAGTCAAAAATATTGTTTCTGGTCCGCACCCCATCGTAGAGGGAAATCCTATGCGAGGCATAGTGGCTGATACTGTCGGACTTGGCTCCCGGCTGTCATATGCTGTTGTCGGACTTAGACCCCGGCTGTCTTGTTATAAAATATTGTCGGACATAGACTCCGACAGTCTTGTTATAAAATATTGTCAGATTTGATCCTGACTGTCTTGTCTTATATAACTACATGTCATTGTGTGCTCTCAATGACGATTAAACTTTGGTCAAACACACTGTAAACTCACCAACTATTTCAATAGTTGATCCTCTCAAATTTCATGCTTTTCAGGTAACCAATAGTAAGTATTGGAATCGTATTGGCATATTAGGGCCATCTTTTGACTTTGGACGTACAATTAGCGTCAGACATCTGAGGACTATTGCTTTATTAGTTCTAATTGTACTAGACTGTCCTAATGTTGTAATTGTATTTAGTGGGCCCAGTTCCATTCGAGGATAACTTATATCCGTGTATTGGGGTCCACATCTGAACGATTATACTTGTAATAAACTTGTATTTGGCATTAATGGATGTAAATCTCTATTTACCTTCTGATTAGTACGCAATTATTTGTTAACCCTGTATTTCCGCTACAACGGGGTGTGACATTGACCTTTTGTTCTACTTTCTCAGCCACTGAGGTTGAAATCTGAGCAACAAGTTCCTGAGACAGTTCAGATTTCAGCCTTTCAAACACATTACCACTGATGGAAGAACCAAGTTCCTTCTCATCAACACTTGGCTTCTTCACCATCTCATTCACTTCCTTCCCGACTGCCATAACTTCTTGTTTTATAATTTCAACACCAGATGTCAAGTTCGCAACCACTGAAGCTTGCACATCTCTTTTGGCCAGTCTGAAGGCATCCCTAATAGCCGAACTTATCTTGTTACAAGCATGCACCAGCTCATTAAGCTTCCCACCCACTAGTCCTTCATTCCCTGCAACCTTGGTTAACTCAGTGCCAAGAAACATCTGAGCACCTTTCATTTCAGCAATGGACCTAGTGTTGGCAGTCAGAGATTTTGTTAAGTCCTCCACCTTGAGAAGTAGGCTTTGGACTTCGGTATTGTGTATCTCTAACTGTGCTTCCACACTCAAAGGAGGAGGTGGTTGTGCAGAAGCAGAAGCAACAAAAGGAATATTACCAAGCCCATCCAATGCCTTTTCAATTTGCATTTCAGTTGGACTCTCAGATTCAGTAGCAGAGTCCAACTCTTTTTCAGATGGTTCATCATAATTGATTGGTCTTGGTACTTGGTGAATTTGGGGGTGAATGTGTTGGAGTTGTGGTTGAAAATGTGGTGAAGTAACATAGGCAGGTGTTGAGCCGAGTGGAAAATATGGATGAGTGTGACTTGTTGGTGGTGGGCGATATGGTTGTTCAAAATTTTGGATTTCTGGGGGAGGAGGGACGTTTGCGAGGTTGAAGGTTGGCTCATAATCAGAAGACTGATTATCCTCCAATAGCTCCTCGTCAAACTCAAAGTCAGCAAGGGAATCAAGATTCCCTTGAACTGGTACCTGAACCAGCTTCTGGTTCAACAACTGCTGCTGCAGATGCATCGTCACCAGATTTATGAAGGGTTGGCTCAACCAAAGTATCATCGCCAGTGATAATAGACACGGGGGTTGCCTTAATGATTCTCGTACCATCATCAAGAATCACTTCATTGGCTATAGAGTAGGAGACTTCAATTTCCAAGAGTGTCACACCAAAGACTTCATCAATTCGTGCTGCAGTAGAGTGTGAGATTTGTGAAGTTACAGGGGGTGCGCGTGCAGACACGGACTCTAATTGTGTGCTGGCGGACACACTTATATTCTCTTCACCATCCCCTCCTAAAGAAGTTTTGGGGATGGCTGCTTGTGGGTTTCCCTTTAGACTCGATTCTTCTGGTTCTTGTTGGGAAGAACCAGAAGGGTTAGCTTCGGTACTACTATCCTTGGGCAGTGAGGACGATTTCTTATATTGACGATGTTTCAATACGCCCTTTGAAGATCCTGAGGGACCTTTTGGGAGGTCCTCAGGTTGGTCAGTGGAAGAGGAGGATGGTGGTTGGGTGGAAGAAGCCTTTGGAGTTTTAAAGAGCTTCAACATTTTACCACCAGATGCACCGATGGGTCCCACATTCTTTTGTGGCCCGCTCAGTGATCTTTCTGTGCCAGATGGTCTTTCTGGAACAGTTTTAGCAAATACCTGAAGCATTTCAGCAGAGATCTGAGGTTTCTCTTCAGAAGTGGATGCATTTGTAAAGTCCCTGCAGAACTCTGGTACTGAAAGCTCAGGCCCTCCATTGTTGTAAGCATCACCAAGAATATGCATGAATCAGATGCTTAAGAACCTTGGGAAAGCAATATGTAGACTTTTTTCCCCTTTCAACTTTACAATTAACTGAGAGAAGAGCATCGCAGCGAAGTCTACTTGTATCCCATTCCACAGATAATAACTCATCTCCACTTGGGGTAATGAAATCTGGTCCAAGCCACCATGATTTCCCCCTAGGCACTCAACTGTTTGAGTCCAGAAGAACCTCCAGCAATTGCCAAACCCAAACAAAAAATATATGTCCGGAGGTCTTCAGTTCATTATTAGCATCAACCATGCTATCATGACCCATGGCCAACAAAACTTCTCTGAAGTTTATTCCTTTCAGTCTTTTGGCATAGACTGAAGGTGGTTGAACATAATTCAATTGAAGGGCCTCCCTGAACCCATCAAGAGAAATGACACACTGCTTGGTGCCATCATTGAGAGTGAAAGCAATGGATCTTTCATCCTTGCTTATGGTAGCAGTGTACCAGAATTCAAGCAAGTATCTATGATACATTGCTTGTGGATTTGAAGTCAAGGCATAATGGAGAGGAGACTTTTCCCAAAATTTGTTTATCCTCCCCATTAATGTTGCAGATTTTATATTTAAGGATGCAACAAAGTTATTCATATTGAAACGAAGGGTTGAAGGAGCAAAACCCTTTGGCCATGCCGGTCTTGGCTTGACTGTTTTTGGTGGATTGTAATCAAAAGTGATGAGTGATTTAATTTGAGAAGATGATGAAGGTTTAGCCATTTCTACAAGGGAAAACTGAAAAATGAAGAATGATTTTAGGGTATGGAGTTTTGAAGAAGAGAGAATGATGATTGGGAGTAAATGAAAAGATGAGTAAACGAAGGAATTGTTTTCGGAAGGTATTTATATTTATGATGGAATACAAAGGGTTTTCCAAAATAAATAAAATGAAAATGATTTTGAAATTCAAACCCACAAAAAAAATATTAATTAATTGAAATCAATTTTGATCGGGTTTGAAATCCGAAATAATTTTGGGTACACGTCCGCATTAAATGCAAAGACGGTAGGGGTCCCACTTTTTAGAAAACTTTTCAACTTTCTTAATTAAAAGGTGATCATTACTTTTACATTTACGGCGCAACTTGTGTGACACGTCAGCAAAAGGTGCTTTTATTCAAACGTTATACTGTAACTGTCACGTGTCCACACAACAACCAAGTATCCAAAAGACATTACAAAGGACTGACTTTATTTCAGAAATGACTCAACGAAATCTGAGCATGATCAGTTTTAAGAATCTGAACCATCTCAGTTTAAAACTTATTCTGAAAGCATTTCAGAAAATCTGAGGCATTTCAGTCAAAATATTTTTCAGAAAGCAAAGTTCCCCCTTAGAGAAAAATTCTTTTTAAGAACAAAAATATTTGACACTTCCCCCTGAGGTGATGCTATTCAGAATTTAGCATACCTAACTCACTGATGAGATGTTTAAATGTTTTGACATCCAAGGGTTTTGTAAAAACATCAACAAGTTGTTTATCAGTGGGAATGAAATGAAGTTCAATATCACCTTTAATAATATGGTCTCGAATGAATTGATACCTGAGATCGATATGCTTGGTTTTAGAGTGCATGACAGGATTGTGAGAGATGGCAATGGCACTAGTGTTGTCACAAAAGATTGGAGTTCTTGTATACTTAACACCATAATCAGTTAGTTGGTTCTTCATCCACAAAATCTGAGCGCAGCAACTTGCTGCAGAAATGTATTCAGCTTCAGCTGTGGAGAGTGACACTGCAGTTTGCTTCTTGCTTGTCCAACTGGCCAATTTTCCACCTAGGAAGTGACAACCACCTGTGGTACTTTTCCTATATATTTTACATCATGCATGATCAGAATCTGAATAACCCATTAGATCTAGACTTGAGCCTTTGGGATACCAAAGACCAAGTCTGGGGACACCTTTAAGGTATCTGAAAATCCTTTTTACAGCATTTGAGTGTGCTTCTCTGGGATCAGACTGAAATCTTGCACAAAGACATGTTGCAAATTGTTGCTACATAACTTGGTGACAACAACATCCGAGAAATGTCGTCTTGAGTCGTTTGTATATGTAATTTATTAAACAATATGTTTTGTATGTAATAAGGTCAAGCACGACCAAGTCAACTATAGGGTTGACCAGGTCGAACTCAACCAGGTCAAGTTCGACCATGGATGGTCAAGTTCGACCATGGATGGTCAAGTTCGACCAAGGATGGTCTAGTTCGACCAAGGGAGGTTGAGTTCGACCTATATGTTTAGTATAAATAGAGATTAAGTCTTATGTTTAAGGTTAATCTTTCTAGCTCTTTGTTTTCGTTTTTCTCTAGTTGGGAGAGCTTGTGTCTTACTTGTAATCGTTATTATTGAAGTAATACAAGGCTCCGATTATCCCATTCATATATTGTTCATCATATATTGTTAGTGTTTATTGTATTGTTGATTGCTAGCTCTTGAGAATTTCCGCACTCAATAGTTAGTTATCTAATCTCGTAGATCCGGTGGCTAAGGGACTTTCAATTGGTATCAGAGCCTTTGATTGTGTTCGAGGTTAGAGATTTCAACAGTTTACAAGTCATCTCGGCAGTTTCTAGCTTCTAAGAGGTCGAGTTCAACGGGTCAAGTTCGACCACTTTGGTCAAGTTCGACCACTTTGGTCGAGTTCCACCTCTCCTGGTCAAGTTTACTTTTGACTCTTGGCTATAAATACGTCTCCATTTACCTTACTTAAAAAAAACCGATTTTCTTTGCTTTGTTCGAGTTAAGGTTTGAATCTTTCGGACTTGATGTTGAACTCGAAAAACTCTTATGAGTTAAGGTTTGAGATCTGAATTTTGAATTTTTGGACTTGTTAACTTGAACAATCAAAAGTTCTTACAACTTCTTATACACAATAAAGAACTTCTAATTTTGTTTAAGTTTTAGTTTGAACTTGTTTGAGAT
Source organism: Erigeron breviscapus (assembly GCA_034093135.1). Classification (NCBI taxonomy): domain Eukaryota; kingdom Viridiplantae; phylum Streptophyta; class Magnoliopsida; order Asterales; family Asteraceae; genus Erigeron; species Erigeron breviscapus. The sequence continues at coordinate 100,343,272 of CM067167.1, read as the reverse complement.
TGAACGTGTAACACTCGTTGTGTTGAGTTTGATCTCTGTCAATCAAGTTTTTGAACTAGTAAACTTGAATAATCTTTGGGTTCTTACTAACGATCATTCGAATTTTGGGGAACTTGCAATTTTGTTCAAACTTTGGTCTGAAATTGTTTGAACTTTAAACCCGGAAAAAAAAAACTCTTTTGAGTTTTGGTTTGAGTTCTATTAATCTTTGGACTAGAACCTTGAGCAATTCTTAAGTTCTTTTATTTAATCGATGGATCAAAAAGTATTAAGCCGTTTAATGGAGATGGAACATGTTGTGGGTAAATCCACATCTCCTCCGAAATTGCTAAGTATTGAGGACTATCCATCATGGAAGACTCGTTTTGAAAACTATCTAAGATGGACGGATGTACGTATGCTGATTTGCATTAAGGATGGTTTTAGTCAAGCAACTGTGAGTTTTGCTGATGTCAAAGAGAAGGCTAAATGGACTGCACTTTCTGATGATGACAAACGGATGTTCGAGGCCGAACATAAGGCATATGGTTGTATTACTATGTGTCTGCCAGAGGACATTCTGCACACTTTTGAGCAAGAATCATACACTACGTCGAAGGAACTTTGGGATGCCTTAGCTAATAGGTATGAAGGGGATGATGTAGTGAAGAAGGGAAAAAAGGATCTTCTGAAAGCTCAGCACTTGGTTTTCAAGGCGATGAAGAATGAGACACTTGATGAGTTAGTGAATAGGTATTACCATCTCATGACGGAGATGAGAAATCATGCAGTGCCGCTAACGACCGCTGAAAAGAATGAGAAATTCCTAGATGCTTTACCATCTCATTGGGATTTTTATTCGGTGTTGATCAAACGTGATCCTACGTATGCTCAGATGAGTCTTGATACGGTGATAGCCCATTTGAGGGGATTTGAGTTAAATATTAAGAAGCGTGAAACTCAAACTGATGTCATGCAAAATCCAGAGATTTATCGAGCTAAGAAGCCAAATACGGCTGAACCATCTGGATCAAGAGCAAATGCTTTTCTTTCAAATTCTGGTGATAAAGTTAAGCTGTTAGGTGATGGTGAAACCGGTTATTGTTTTGTTGCTGCATCGGCTGAGAAGAAGGAGGTTTCATCAGATTTAGCTGGAGGTTCACAAAGGACTCTTAAGACTATGCCTCTGAGTGTCAAATCAGCTGAAAGTCATGTCAGTTTGTTGGCTGCTTTCATGACATCTTACGAGGCATTGATCTCTGGAAATCTGATAGGTCCGGAGTTGGCTGATCTCGAGTATGAGCAATTGGACCCAGATGATCTTGAAGAAATGGATCTCAAATGGCAGCTGGCCATGGTAGCTCGTAGAGCTAGAAGATTCATGGGACGTACTGGAAGAGACTTGACGAATGGAAAGGTAAAATACGATAAATCTAAGGTTAAGTGCTATAATTGCAATGGTTTAGGTTATTTTGCTAGAGAGTGTCATCGACCGAAACAAGACGCAACCACTAGTTTCTCGAAGCCAAATCTAATTGCTGGGAATCAACATTCTGGGGCTTCTACTGGATCTAAAGCTTTGGTTGCACAAGAAAAATCTGAAAAGTTCGATTGGAGTACTTTTGTGGATGAGTCGGGAAATTCAGCCAATGCTTTTATGGCTGAAATTGTTGATCATGTGGCATCAGCTGAAGAAGAGGCACCTAATTCGACAGAAACAGAATCTTCTTCTGAAAATAAGGTTGTTGAAAGTACCAATGAAATGAATGGTGGTGGAGAAGTCTTTAAGTTGAATATCGTTGAAGGATTAAAGATCGAAGAAGCCATTGGCTATATGGCTCGAGTCTCTGCTCCAGAAAATCAAAAGGTACATTTCAATTTTAACTTTATTGCTGATATTTGTGCCATGTATATAAATCTGTCTAAGAGAAATGAGGGCTTAGCTAGACTCAATGATGAATATGCGTTAGGAATGCAAGCTATTCATAGTTTAAAGAAGAAAACTCTATGTTTCGAGAAAGAATTAAAGATTTAAAATCAAAAATGAAAGAAGATGAAAAAGATCGAACTGTTTTAAAAGCTAAAGTTTGTGAGCAAGGTCAAATTATTGATCTAGCTACAATAACTTTTGAAAATAAAGTTATAGAATTAAGCACAGCCCAAAAGGATTTAGTTGAGGCAAATGCTCAAATCACTGCTTTAAAGCTTAAAATAGAGGATCTTCATCTGAAACAAAAGAGGGTAGATGCTTTTGAACCATTACCAAACAAGAAAGGTAAGAATGGGTTGGGTTATGGTGAAGTAGAACCACCTTTTAATGATAATTATTCTTTTCTCAAAACTGATGAAATAGAGTTGAATCCAGTTAAGCCTGAAGATTTTTCTAAGACAGTTAGAATTACTGAACTTCCTGAAGTTCATACTTCTGAGGAAGTTAAGTCTGATGAGTCAAAGTTAGTGGTTTTGGCTGAGTCAATTCAGACAAGTGATTCTAATAAGTCAGTTGAAACTGATAAGCTGGACAAATCTCACTCAATTCCAAGTGAGATTCATGAAACTGTGAAGAGTTCGATTTTCAAATCAGAAAAACTTGAACCTAAAATGATAACTGATTTTACTTTAAAAGGTAAGTCACAAGTGTTTTCTGAAAAGGAATTCAGTTTGGATAGTTTTAATCCTGACAAAATTGATAAGGTATGGTGTGTTGAAGAAAATGATGTTTTGTACTTAACGCCTCCGTCAAAATTACCAAGAAAAGTACATTTTGATGAAAGTAATAACAAAGTTGCACACATTGAAAACCTTGAAACATCGAACTCTTCATTGACAGGATCAACCGATGAACCAAAAGTTACTCAAAAGAAACCTGTTGAAAAAATGATTTGCTTTAAGTGTCGTGAAAAGGGACATGTTGCAAGTATTTGTCCTTACAAGAAAAGTAGTGACCCACCTGACCAGACTTTGAATGTTCCTTCTGAAAATTTATCTAAAGTTACAGTTGAATCCAAAAAGAAGATTGAAGGGTTAACTAGTGGTTTGGGTAAAGGTGTAAATCAAGGAATCATTATAAAAAATCAACCACAGGTTTCTACTAAAGGTCATGTGTCAGTTGGACCAAGTACAAGCAGACCCACTACACCATTAAGGGGGAGAACTCCTCAACAAGTTCGTCCTCCAAGTATGGTTCAAAATAGACCACCCGTACATCACTATGTGACAAGTGCCCCTTTACCTCATCAGATTAGGAGTCAACTTAGTGATTTGAGAACTTCTACTAATTATGTCCCTGAATTGCGTATAGATACTGGTCCACCATTACGAAGGCCGGTAAACCCAGCGGTTTGGAGGCCTTCGGGATCGTATACGCATTCTGTTACAAGATCTCCTGTTCCTAGTCAATATGATGGGGAACTGAGGGAGATTATTGTAATGGAGGATGGTAGACCCAAGACCATAGTGGCTTGGGTCCCCAATAAGAAATGATCTTTTGTTTGAATGTGCAGGAACAGTTGAGGAGAGCTATCAGTTTGTGGTATGTAGATAGTGGCTGTTCTCGGCACATGACAGGGGAGAGGGGGTTACTGTGTAAATTTGTAAAAGTTCAGGGTGGTCATGTGAATTTTGCTGGAGAAAATGGTGGAAGCATAACCGGGATAGGAAATGTTTCTAATGGCAAGATTACGTTAGAAAAGGTGAATTATGTTGAGCAACTCAATCACAATTTAATGAGTGTGTCTCAAATTTGTGATAAAGGAAATGCAGTTCATTTTAATGTGGATGAAGCTGTGGTACTCAAACCGGGATTTGTGATACCTAAAGATTGGATAGTTATGCGCGCACCACGGGTCAAGGATACTTACATCATGGATATGAGTGTTGATGATCCTGATATGGATGCTACATGTTTGCTATCTAAAGCTTCTGAGTCCGATTCAGTTCTTTGGCATAGAAGGATGGCGCACTTGCATTATAGGAAAATGAATTACATTACAAGAAATGGTTTAGTGCAAGGTGTACCAATGAAGAATTTTGTGTCTGAGGATAAATGTGTGCCTTGTTTGAAGGGGAAGCAAAATAAGAAGCCACATAAACCAAAGACAGTAAATTCTATTGAATCTCCGTTTGAACTTCTTCATATGGATTTGTTTGGTCCTATTCATGTGAAAAGTGTTGGTGGTAAGCATTATTGCTTGGTTGTGACAGATGACTATTCTCGTTATTCTTGGGTATTTTTCTTAGCTTTGAAAAGTGAGACGGTAGGTGTTTTGATCAACTTTTTTACTGAAGCTGAGAATGTGTACAATACGAGGATCAAGAGAATAAGGAGTGATAATGGTACGGAATTTAAGAATCATGCTATGGAAGTCTATTGCCTGAGCAAGGGAATTCAGCATCAATTTAGTGCACCGTACACACCACAACAGAATGGAGTTGCTGAAAGGAAGAATAGGACACTGATAGAGGCAGCTAGGACGATGCTGGCAGATTTAAAACTTCCTGCAATATTTTGGGGGGAGGCTGTGAATACTGTGTGTCATGTATTAAATCGGGTTTTGACGGTTAAGCGTTTTAACAAGACTAGTTATGAACTCTTGAATAACCGTAAACCAAATTTAACAGGGTTTGAACCGTTTGGTGTCTCATGTACTCTGTTGAAGACTAGAGATCAACCTAAGTTCGCTGTAAAAGCTGACGAGGGATATTTTCTTGGTTATAAGTCTGGTTCACCGATTAAGCGAGCTTGGAACAAAAGAGTTTGTGAGGTTCAATGGGTTTTCGGATTTGAGTCGAGTTCTACATAGACTACGCTGTGTTGAATTCGACTTCAAAAATTTTGATAGATGGAGTTATGGTATGCCTTCTTTGGAACTAGTGACTTATAATGGCAATAAGTTTTAATTGCAACACGGTTCACGTGGCTTGTTCTTGTTATGAGAAATTGCTGATATGTTGCATGGTATTTTCTATATATATGTCAAAATCGGCCTTGACTATGAAGGTCTCCTTCGACCTCCTCATCGTTTGACCAAGATGGTTTTGCCTATGAAATTAATCTTTTCACTTCAAAAGATTTGAATAATGGCTTGCCATATTTGAATTATTTGATGTCGTTCAATTTTAAGGACTCGTGAGGAAGTCGAATTCAGCCACACACTGATTGATAACTTGTTCATGTATGCGATATATGTGTAACTTGTTTTTGTCTCGAACTAAGGATTGCAATTTTGATTATAGTCTGATGAGTTGTGTTCGACTTTGACTGTGTCGAGATCTTAACTTTTGACTAAATCACTTTGTTACTTGACATGTTACATGCATTAGGATTATCAGAACTAGAAGTTTTGCATGGTCAATCTTTCCCTTGGACGTCGACTTTGTCTTTTGCATGGTCAATTTTTAATTCATTTAAAGTCAACGTAGACTCTTGGTCTTGATAAATAATGCATGCCTTTTGTGTTTAGATCTTTCTGGTGACTAAGTTCTCGTATTGCTGGTATGACTGCTGGAATAACCTTTAGGTCGAATTCTAGTATCTTAGTCTAAGAAAATTCCTACAATAATCTTGTTACCGAACTAATTTTTCTTTGAGTTTAGTATGGATTAAGATTTCTTTGGGTGATATATTTGGATAAGAATCTGACCTTCAACCATGTCTTTCACATTTTGGCTGGTGGTTTAGTTTTAATTGTTAAGCTATGTTTTCTTTTTCAAGCTTATTGGTCTTTTCTAGTTATTTATTGTGTATAATTTGAACTAGAAAATTTGTAAGCTTTGGTTTAATTATTAGTGGTTTTTTTTAAGTATGGAATTTAAAGATGTTTATTAAGGTACTACGCTCTAAATTTTTTTTAGGAGTGTGGTAAAGGGTATAGTTTGATCTTTACGTGAGGACTGCTTGGATGCTTGATCTGTACTTGAGGATTGATTTCATTTTGGAGACTTAGTAGTGTTTGGAGATTGGATCATTTATAAGTTTTAGTTGCTTTAAGAATTTAGATATTTTGATGGCATTGGATTTTAACTGTGTAGTTCTGATCTTATGTAAATGTCTATGTTTGTTATAAAGTGCAAATATACTTGAGTAATAATTCTTTTGTGAACAATGTGTTTTAAAGAATTATTTGGTATATCTTAACTTATATTTTGTCTCTTGTGCATTTTGGTTTTTCTTTGGGTTTGTTTTGCAGTGGCAGATGTTCAACTAGAGTTTGTCCTAGCTCATAATGCTAGGTACACTCCAGATACGAGTAATCAGAACACTGCTACTTATCATCCACTGATGCGCTTTCTTCAACGATCTCGGATTTCTCACTTACTGTCTATGGATCCTCCTATTTATGATCGCTTGGTTCAAGATTTCTGGACTACTGCTTCTTATCATACTGAAGGGGACCAATCCTATATTCAGGCTACTGTGTGTGATCGGGTCTTGTCTTTCTCGATTGATCAGATGAGTGAAGCTTTACAGCTTGGAGAGGCAGCTCAGATGGATGCACGGATTGATTTTCCACCGTCTTTGAGGAATGGTGCTTGTGCGAGGATGGGATTTCATCCGTCTGTTTCTAAAAGACATGGTGTACCTAAGAAAGGTTTTTTTGAACAATGGCGATTCTTTGCTCACGTCATTGTCTCGTGTTTTGGGCAGAAACGGACATTGGATGTTCTTAATTTACGGGAGTTCTCATTAATGGTTGCTCTCACATACAATAAGAAATTTAGTTTGGCGAAATTTTTGTGGGAGAACTTACGTGCAATGTGTGCTAATTCTCTGTCTAGTCGATATGTGCTATATCCACGTTTTATAGCAGCAATTATCCAATTTTGTTTGCCAGATCTTGTTCCTGTTGGCAAAATTAAACAGGTTAATCAGATTGGTAGTACACGTCTTTTCCTCCATATGAGTGACGTCAAGATCGATGGCGCTACAGCTGATAGTCTGCGGACTCCATTGTTTGGTCATTTGGTGGATGAGAACTATGTAGAACCACTTAATGATGGTTGGGAGGATGATGTACCTCACAGAGTTGATCCTATTGATGCTCCAAATGTACTGCAACCGCCACAGGGTGTTGCACCTTCTGTTGCAGGTTTTGTACCTCCCGGTAATCAAAATATTCAGGTTGGTGATCCTTATGCAGGTGTTGACGGTTTCTGTCTTGGTGATTTTGGGGATTTACCTGATGATTTTCATCTTGATGTAGACAAACTTTATCAAGATTATGGTCCGTTGGTTTGGAATGGTGAGGGCGAAGGCTTAGATACGTCTTGGCTTCTTGAGAAATATCCGTGTAGAGGTGCAACTTCTGTTGCTGGACCTTCGACAGTTATTCCACCAGATAGTCAAAGGTCTCTTACTCCCGAAGGCATTGCTGTTGATGCTACTACTGATTCTGATAATGATGGTGTGCATAGAGTGTCTGTTTCGCCGGTAAAGAAACGACAGCGACGGCAATTGGTTGTTAGTGATTCTGAATCTGAGTTTCTGCCTGACACTGCTGAACTTGCAGCGGCTGATTTTTCTGTTGACAGAAGGAGAAAACTGCCGGTTCGGCGTGTTTCTACTGTTGTCAAGTTATCTATTCCAAGTCGTCTTGCTAAGCTAGAACACAATTATGGGTTGTTGCTTGAGCGGCTGGCTGCTAGTGAAGCTGCCAATACTGCTTTGAAAGAACAATTTGATGGTCAACTTCGTGACCTTACTAATGCAATGGAAAAACAACAAGCTTGGCATGATAAGACGATTAGTGATGTGCAAACTCTAGTTGCTGGATTGTCTTCTACTATTACTGATCTTAGTACACAGTTGGCAACTTCTGATAAGAATTGGGCACAAATTCTTCATAAAGCTGGTAATATTGAGAATACTATGGAAGATAGAGTCAATGAGGCGAAAAATTTGCTGGGTAAATTAAATGATACGCTAGTTGCTCATCAAAAGTCGATACTCAGCCATTGGGAGACTTTTGATAAAGTTAGTGGATGGATAAAGTATTTTGAAGAACAACTCGCGACTTTGTCATCTAGGGGGAGTGTGGTACAGCCTCCGCATGCTTGTAAGATTGGATCTTTTAGTCATGCTCGGCGTAATGATAAAGACGATGATCCCAATGCACCTAAGGGTCGTGAGATGCCAAAGTGCTCGACAACTCATACTCAAGGTGTAGCTACCACTCAGGGGGAGTCTCATGCATCTGGAAGCTCTGGGGGTTCTGGGAAATCTCTAGTTGTTATTGTTGATGATCAGGTTGAGGCTTCTGAAGATTTGAATAGACATAACATTGATTTTGATTTGGAGAATATTTTGAAAGATGGAGAATACATGGTTATTGATGACACTATTATTGAAGATGAAGTGGTGCAACATGTGTTTCAAGATCAAGTACCTCCAAGAGTTGATGATGAGTCTATTACAAAGATAGATAAAAGTTCCTGGTTTTCAAAGAAGGAACCTGAGTTGAAATATCATACTGAGTTGGTCGATGTGGATATTCGCAATATGGATCAAAGAATCTTGAGTTGGTTTTGGGATGAAGAACTCGCTAGATTCGTGGTTAAGCGAGATGGTGGAGTACAGTACTTTAGACCTAATAAGGAGTTGATTGGATCATTGCCAAGAGTAGAATTTGATTGTCTTTCTACGAAGTGGCTGAATAATCCATGTGGTTCTCGCCTTGCAGTGAACATATTGATGAAAATAAAAGAAGATGTCAAGACAAGAAAGTATGAGAACTACAATCCAAAAAGGGGTAAAGTGCTAAAGTCAATTGATAAGAAGACTGGAAAAGAAACTACTAGATTGGTGCATGGTCCGGTATTGTGTGAGCCTAAAGTCTTGTTTAAAAAATTTAAGAAGAATGTACTGAGAAATGTAACCGATTGGTACGTGGATAAGTCATCATATGAAGCAGTAATGATGGAGGGTAAAACGGAGCTTTTGCGTATTTATGATTCAATTCATTTTGTTAATCTGACAAAGAATGATCAATTGAATTTGAGTAAATTGAAGCTGAAGAGACCTGAGTCTTTTACTCATATTAGAGTTGCTGATGATTATGTGAAGACTTTAGAATTATGTCCGGAAGATGACGTGCATGTGTGAAGACTTTGAAAACTGCTGAAAATTTTTAGATGCTGATGTCAAGGGGGAGTTTGTTGGTACATAACTTGGTGACAACAGCATCCGAGAAATGTCTTCTTGAGTCGTTTGTATATGTAATTTATTAAACAATATGTTTTGTATGTAATAAGGTCAAGCACGACCAAGTCAACTATAGGGTTGACCAGGTCGAACTCAACCATGTCAAGTTCGACCATGGATGGTCAAGTTCGACCATGGATGGTCAAGTTCGACCAAGGATGGTCTAGTTCGACCAAGGGAGGTTGAGTTCGACCTATATGTTTAGTATAAATAGGAGATTAAGTCTTATGTTTAAGGTTAATCTTTCTAGCTCTTTGTTTTCATATTTCTCTAGTTGGGAGAGCTTGTGTCTTACTTGTAATCGTTATTATTGAAGTAATACAAGGCTCCGATTATCCCATTCATATATTGTTCATAATATATTGTTAGTGTTTATTGTATTGTTGATTGCTAGCTATTGAGAATTTTTGCACTCAATAGTTAGTTATCTAATCTCGTAGATCCGGTGGCTAAGGGACTTTCACAAACATTGTATCTGGTCTACTTGCAGTTAAATACATGAGGGAACCCACCATACCACGATATTTTGTGGGATCCACTTGTTTTCCATTTGGATCAGAATCCAAAGTCAAAGGAGCTGAAATGGGAGTATCTTTTGATGAGACTGAATCAAATTGATATTTCTTTAATAAGTCTCTAACATATTTTTCTTGATTTATAAAGATACCATCACTGGTTTGTTTTACTTGAAGACCCAAGAAATATGTCAGTTTACCCATCATACTCATTTCATACTCAGAAGACATAATTTCAGAAAACTTCTTACACATTTTGTCATTTGTAGACCCAAACACAATATCATCAACATAAATTTGTACAAGTAAGATATCATCTTTATCATGTAAAATGAATAAAGTGTTATCAATTGCACCCCTTTTAAAACCGTTTTTCAGAAGATGTTTAGTAAGAGTATCATACCAGGCTCTAAGTGCTTGTCTCAGACCATATAATGCTTTGTTTAGTCTGTACACCCAGTGAGGTTTTTATTTATTTATGAATCCCGGTGGCTGATAAACATACACAACTTCTTCTAATTCACCATTCAGAAATACACTTTTAACGTCCATCTGATAGACTTTAAACTCATGATGAGATGCAAAAGCTAAGAAAATTCTGATAGATTCTAGTCTAGCAACTGGAGCAAAAGTTTCATCGTAATCTACTCCTTCTTCTTGAGAGTAACCCTTTGCAACAAGTCTTGCCTTGCATGGCTTCAATCCAGCTTGGGTCTTTCATAGCGTCGTCAATCTTCTTCGGTTCTATCAGTGATAAGAAGCTGACATTTAAGCATTGATCGCTTGT
>CM067167.1:100286054-100331792 GCA_034093135.1 Erigeron breviscapus | reverse complement strand
GCTTTAGCTCCAAGTCGGTAGGAGGGTTCTCTACCGAGGTTAGCACCCGTGTGCTATCACTACCCGTGATCTCTTCATAGGTCTCGTCTTCTGGTGGAGTTTCATCAACACTTAATGCCATAATCTCTTGCATCATATCTCCAACCAACTTTTGCTCTTCTTCACTGCATGCTAGCAATGCTTCACCTTCTTCCATGTCCAAGAAATCCATGAGCTCTTTCTCCAAAGCATCTTCTTCTTCAATCAAATCTAACCTGAAACAAGTTTCATCACAAGAGTAAGGATGCTTTAGTGCTCTATCAACATTAAAAACAACTCGGTCATTACCAACCCCTAGGGAAATTTCCTTAGCCTTAACCCGGATGATAGCATCCGCGGTCATAAGGAATGGTCGGCCAAGAATGAGGGGAACTTTGGTGTCCGCCTCCATCTCAAGAATAACAAAATCGATCGAAAATATCATATGCCACTTTAATTTGCAAATTTTCCGCTATCCCCATGGGATATTGGAAAGAACGATCAGCGAGCCTAATGCTCATGCGGGTAGGGGTCAACTCTCCTAAGGACAACTTCCTATACACAGAATAAGGCATCAAATTGATCTGGCCCCAAGATCGGCCAAGGCCTCATACACAAATGCACCAAAAGAACAAGCAATTAGAAAACTCCATGGATCTTCCAATTTGGGAGGAATCTGATTCTGAATGATTGCTGAACATTCGGCACTCATAACTGCAGTCTTAGCCTCTTCAAGCTTCTTCTTATCACTAACAAGTTCCTTGAGGAACTTTGCATAATTTGGCATACCTGCAAGCAAATCAACTAAAGGAACAGTTATATTAACAGACTGAATAAGATCAACAAATTTCTTAAAATGTTCCTTGACTTTTTCTTTCCTCAACCGTTGAGGAAATGGAATCTTTGGTTGATAAGGCTTCACCGTCGGTTTCTCAGCGGGTTTGGATGGAACGGCCGGTTCGGCACGGCTTGGTTCGGTTCCATCTCAACTTCTTCATCAACCGTCTCCTCTTCTTCATTTTCCTGCACAAGTGGAGAAGAATCATTAGGTAAAGGGTTTGCAGAATCATAAGTCTTACCTGTCCTCGTAGTGATGGCATTCACTTGCTCATTTCGAGCATTTGGAGGAGTATACTTCTGTCCCGATCCTTGACTGTTTTGCCCTTGGTTATTGAATTGAGGCTTTGGGTTCTGCTGAGTGTTGCTCGGTAGAGTACCGGGCTGCCTATTCGAGTTTCCTAGCCTCTCAATCCTTCCTTCTAAATCCTTAATGGTGGCTTGTTGATTCTTTGCTCCTTGATCCAACTTGTGCCCCAATCCATCTAAGCGAGTAGTCAAAGCGTCCAAAACATAAATCACCTTCTTGGACTCTTCTGCAACTTATTCATTAGTTGCCTTCTGGGCACCAATGAATTCCTTCACTATGTCTCTTAGTTCTAGATCTGAGCCTCGTTGATTGAACTACTAAACCTGTTACCACCATAACCAGAACTGTTAGCATTAAAAGAAGAAGTAGGGTAAGAACTACCTGATGGCCGGTTTTGATAACCGGTATTTTGGTTGAAATTCCCTTGATTCTGAACATAACTAACATCTTTCACTGGTTTATCCGGGCAATCCTCCGCATAAGGCAAGTCTCCACAATGCTCACATCCGTCGGCCATAACCTTAACATCTCTCTCAAGGCTCTTGAATCTAGTATCTTGACTATCAAATCTCTCATTCATTTGCTTCGAGAGAGCCTTGACTTCGGTAATACGCTTAGAGTCCTCACTACTTTCCACCTTAGCTACAGTGGTTCTACTAGATCTCTTGTCTCGGTCCTCATCTCTTGTAGAATACTCCCTAGCCATATCCTCAAGAATCTTATATCCTTCATTTGGGGAGATGTTGTTTAGACTACCCCCAAATGCATAACCGAGCTCCCTTTTGGTTTTTCTATCCAAACCATCATAGAAAATCTCAAAGCTTTCTTTGGTACCCATACTATGTCCAGGGCAATTTCTGAGCATTTCCTTGAACCGTTTCCATGCATCAACAACATCTTCACCGGGTTCTTGAGAAAAACCTCTGATTTTATTTTCTAATTGCCTTTGAGTTCTCACAGAATAAAACTCATCAATAAATCCTTCTCGAAGTTCGCCCAAATGGTAAATGAGTTATCGGGTAACTCCTTAAACCATGCAGCTGCATCTCCAATGAGAGTTAAAGGAAATAGATCCAACTTTACAGCCTCCGCTTGTCCTGTACCATACTGATATAGCCTACAGATCTTCTCGAACCTCTCAAGATGTGCATATGGGTCATTTCTTCGAATCCCATCAAACTTATCCTCTTCTACACTCTTGAGGTGATTCCCTTTCAAAGAGAAATCCACTGAAATAGCCGGAGGGCGAATAGCTGTGCCCCGGTCCGCCGGTATATTTCTTCTTCTCTCCCCGTAAGGACGGGCATTCGGATCTACCGGTTGTTCATCACCCATTCTTCTACCCCTTGGTTGTTGGTTAATAAGGTTAACCCGAGGGAATACAAGTACACTCGGTTCAGGTGTTTGAACTTTCTCTTCTTCTTCTGAATCTGAATCTTCACCTGTTTTGAAAAACTCTGATGATTTATTCAATTGATCGGCCAACTGATTAACCAACTGATCTTCCAAGTTCTGGGTGGGTGGAATACTGGTTTCGGTTTCTAAATCTATTTTGACTGGTGTGGATGGTTCCTGGTTATCTCTTGACACAAGTCGACGTCTGACTTTCCCTGGATTAGACAATGGGCTAAGCAAAGGTCGGCCAGAAGCTCTTGTGTTCATCAACTAACAAGAACCTGCACACTCACCACAAACAAACCGTCAACGCACCTGTGGTATAATTGAAATAAAATAAAATACAAACTATCTAGTAAAGCTGCGGTGATGTGTAAAATCGAGTTTAAAAATTAAAACAAGAAATACCCTAGAAACTGACTACTACACACTCTCGGGCAGTGGACCCGTTCGTATATAGTATAGCTAAAAGGTAAGTCCAGGATCGAACACAGGGACTAAAACTAAGTAATTGTTGACATTAAGTAATTCAAGTAAATAGGGGGGTTGTGACCGAATTGTCACGTTGCAAAAGTTAGTAAATAATTAGTAATCCCAAAGGATTAATCGAAAAGAGAATTTGTTTTAAACAATAATTTAAAAGGCATCCATCTTGATTTCGCTCGACAACATGTTAAGATTGCACATAAATGAAGTTCAATTTCAATTTAAGTTGATTAAATAACCGAGACTCAAACAAAGTACCAACCCCGTACCCGTCAAGTTAATGACATCATTTGACTCTCTTGCTTAAACTAGTTTCGTTACAAAGACCGGTACCCCAAGACATCTTTTATAACTTCCCTAACAAACAATTGGTTTGGTTATTGAAATAACAATTATACCTATCGATTGTACCCAACCGTTAACACATTTCTCCCTATTATTATGAACGATTATCTACCGTACCCGTCATAGACCCAATCGTTTGTACCCAAACAATCAAAATGAAATTTATGTAATCAATAACTACCATTAAAGACACACATAAATCACCAATCCATTCAAGATAAATAATAAGGATGAAATACGCTAAGATCTCGATATAACGTTAAATGAAATCAACATTGAATTAATAAAATTGTGCAATCTTTACATATTGTCTCACTCCATCAAGATGGATGATGAAGTGATTAGCCACTCATATTAAAAGAAGAATAACAATTAAAATAAGAAGAATTCATTGTTACCTAATAATAATAATCGAAAGCTACGAACTCAATAGATCAAATCGTGTTTGAAAACCCAAAATATGATGAAAATCTCAAACTAGGGCTCCAAAAACGGCTACTAAAAAGAGAATAGAGTTTTGGGCTTATTTTGCAAGCTATTTATACGATCCCCAAAAGCTGCCAGAAACGGGCCCAGTTGCGGCGCAACTGGGCGTTGCGGCGCAACAGATGTTGACTTTTGGCTTTGACTTTGACTTTCGTTGACCAAAGCTGGCTTGAACTTGAACCCATTGCAGCGCAACTGAAGGAGTTGTGGCGCAACTTATTCTTCTGCTTTTGGGTTGCGGCGCAACCAGGAGTTGCGGCGCAATTCGCCGTTGACTTGAGTTGACCATTGACTAATGTTGACTCGTGGCTGGCCAGGAAGGAGAGACGTTGCGGTGCAACTAGGGCAGTTGCGGCGTAACTTATCTTTCAGGAATTGAGTTGCAGCGCAACTCCCAGTTGCGGCGCAACTCTCAGCTTTTACTTTTGTTGACTTCCTGCACTCTTCATGCAAATGCTTCCGAAATCCTCCGTTAGCACTTGATTCTCCTCAACAATGTTGTTTTCTCCAGATTTGCGCTCAAATACCTGTCAGTAACCTGAAACACTAACAAATACCATAAACGCACCAAATATATACTAAAACGACTCATAAACCATGCGAAATCAACTAAATACAATGTGGGAAATGGGTATAAAATATGACATATCATGCGGGTTCCTCCAGAGTGCCTGTTTACAACCCTGATGCTGCTAATGGGATGCCAGTTGCTGATGCAACTGATAGGTCGGAATATGCTCTCCGACAAATGTCAAGGATGAACAATTCTCTCATCCGTACTAGGGAGGCTATTGAGAATCAAGCTCAAGCGTTGACTGGAGCTTACCAACAGGCTTCTGAGGCTATGACTGTTGCTAGGAAAGGGAAGGAGACCATTGGGATGTTGATCTGGATACTATTAGTTTTGGTAGTCTTGGTTGTGGCCTTGCTAGTCATTGTGCTTTTCAAGATGTGATCTAGTAGTAGTTATGTATTGTAAGCCTAGAACTTATAACAACTCATACTCTTGTATTTTGAGTTGTAGTCTAGCTTTGTGGATGTATTTCCCACGTGTTTTTGGATCGTATCACTCTGACTATGTAGTCTATCATTGCGGATGTAGTTCCCACATGATTTTGAATTGTACTCGTCAAACTATGTAAATTTTGGGCATCAATGAAATACGATCGTCTTTTGGCTTACATACTTGTTCAGACTACGTCACTTGCTCATTTCAACTCTAGAAATATGATGTTCCATATTTCTTGTCTTGTTTAGTACATGAGTTCATGCAAGTCGATAAATTGTGACTTGTGTTTGTACCCTCATATGTCTTGAAAAGCTACATTCTGTGTTATTCTTACGAGAAAACCTCTAAATGACATTTTTGTTCATGTCATAGACTTATGGCTCCCAAGACGCGAGGCAAAGTCCAGAAGAGGGCTCCAATAAAGAGGGCTGCTCCAAAGAGGGCTACTCGATCAACTCCTATACCTCCTGAGACTGAACAGGAAGAACCTGTGATCCGCCAAAGACCAGAAACTGCTGCTGTCAATGTGAACACTGGTCCTGGATCTACTCCAAATGTCGGTGGGGAAAATGATATGGCGGCATTTATTACACAACAACTAATGGTTGCTATACCCAATCTAGTTGCTCAGATCACGGCAAGCATGAACGCTAACAATAATCATCATACTGACAATAGTAACAATGTCGACCCTACTGCTGAACAAGTTATTCCCCGAGTTCAACTTCGAGTGGGTGACTACAAGACCTTCACCTATTGCAAACCAAAAGACTTCCACGGTACCGAGGGTCCTGTCGGTCTAATCAACTGGTTAGAAAGCATAGAAGCAGTGCTTCATATCAGCCGTTGTGCTGAAGAGCACAAAGTGGAATATGCCTCCACTCAATTTCAAAAGAACGCTCTGTCATGGTGGAATGAACAGATTAGGACCCGAGGCCGAGACCAAGCTAATAGGATACCGTGGTTTGACTACAAAAGGATGTTAATGGAAAAGTACTGTCCTCGGGAGGAAGTATAGAAAATGAAAGGTGAATTCTGGAATCATAATATGGTCGGGTTAGACAACGAGAAATACACTACTCATTTTCATGAATTGACGAGACTAGTTCCTCGTATGGTGGATACGGAGGAGAAGTTAGTTGAAAGATACTGTTATGGCTTGTCACCTGATATCCGAAGGTTGGTAGCCGCTTTTAATCCCTTGACTCTTCAAGCAGCAGTTAGTGCAACCAACCGGATGGTGATAGATTTGAAAAGAACCACTGGTTCTTCTGTTGGAACTGAAGTGATCAAGAGAAGGAATGATCATGCCTCCAGTAGTGGATTTGGAAATGGTGGGAATGGCAAGAGGTTTAAAACTGTAAGAAACTTTACAGTAGTCAATCAGGATATCAAGAGGTACACCGGAGCAGACACAAAATGTAACAGGTGTGGCATCCGTCACATGTGAAATTGTCCTACTTGCCACCGTTGTAAAAAGACGGGACATCTGGCAAAGTTCTGTAGGGAGAAGATACCTAATCAATGCTACGAGTGTGGGAGCGAAACCCATATGCGACCTGCGTGCCCACGACTCAATCAAGCCCCGAACAACAATGCTATAGTTCCAATGAGGAACAATGCGGGGAACAATCAAGCTGGAAATCAGGGGAGAAATCAAGGAGGTCAAGGTAGAGGCCGAGTGTTCGCTTTGGATGCTGCTGATGCACGACGTGATCCCAACGTTGTGATAGGTACATTCATACTCAATAATCATTATGTATTTGTGTTATTCGACTCTGGTGCTGATAAAAGTTTCATTTCCTTAGAATTTAAGTCTCGATTTGATATAGTAGCTATCCCCATGAAAGACACTTATATTGTCGAATATGCAAACGGTCAAAAGTATGTTGCTAGAGATCATTTGGTAGATTGCAGTTTGATATTGGCTGGTAAGACTTTTAAAATTGACCTAATTCCAATAGAACTAGGTAGTTTTGATGTGATTGTCGGTATGGACTGGTTGTCTAGAGTTCGCGCTGACATAGGTTGTTATGAGAAGGTCGTTAGAATACCCCTACCGAAGGGCGAAACCCTAATAGTGCAAGGAGACAAGTCAGGGAAGAAATTGATTTTAGTATCGGCAATAAAAGCAAATAAGTTTTTACAAAAAGAACACCCTGCTTTCTTAGCGCTAGTGGTAGAGAGAAAACCAAATGGTAAGGACATTCAGGATATTCCAGTAGTTAAAGATTTTCCGGAGGTGTTTCCCGAAGATTTGACGGGACTTCCACCTCATAGACTAGTCGAGTTTGGAATAGATTTGGTCCCTGGAGCTGCACCCGTGGCCAAGGCACCCTATCGCCTTGCGCCGTCAGAAATGCAAGAATTGTCCGAACAACTTCAAGAGTTGTTAGCAAAAGGACTAATTCGTCCAAGTTCATCACCGTGGGGAGCTCCAATCCTATTTGTTAAAAAGAAAGACGACTCTATGCGCATGTGTATTGACTACAGAGAATTGAACAAGTTGACTGTCAAGAACAGGTACCCTTTACCTCGTATTGACGACTTGTTTGACCAACTTGAAGGTGCATCACACTTTTCAAAGATCGATCTTAGATCTGGGTATCATCAACTCAGAGTCAGAGAGACGGACATTCCTAAAACAGCCTTCAGAACTCGTTATGGACATTATGAGTTTTTGGTTATGCCGTTTGGTTTAACCAATGCACCTGCTGTGTTTATGGACTTAATGAATCGAGTATGTCGACCGTATCTTGACAAGTTTGTCATTGTATTCATTGATGACATACTGATCTACTCGAGAAATAAAGACGAACATGAAGGTCATCTGAGAACCATTCTGCAACTGCTCAAGGATCAAAAGTTGTACGCGAAATTCTCAAAATGTGAATTTTGGATTAGGGAAGTACACTTCTTGGGTCATGTAGTGAATATGGATGGGATCCACGTAGATCCATCTAAGATCGAAGCAATAAAGAAGTGGGAAGCCCCTAAGACTCCGACACAAATCCGTAAATTTCTTGGATTGGCCGGATATTATAGGAGATTCATCGAAAACTTCTCAAAGGTTGCTCAACCTTTGACGTTGTTAACTCAAAAGACTAAGGAATTTATTTGGCAGGATGCCCAAGAAAAGGCATTTCAGACGTTAAAGGACAGACTATGTAATGCTCCTATTCTAGCATTACCAAATGGCATTGAAAATTTCGTGTTATACTGTGACGCTTCACATCAAGGCATGGGATGTGTACTTATGCAAGAAGGTAAGGTCAATGCTTACGCTTCTAGACAGCTCAAAATCCACGAAAAGAACTATACAACCCACGATCTTGAACTCGGAGCGGTTGTTTTTGCCTTAAAGATTTGGAGGCACTACTTGTATGGTACCAAGTGTACGGTATTCACATATCACAAAAGTCTTCAGCATATCTTCGATCAGAAAATGCTAAATATGAGACAACGACGATGGGTAGAATTACTCAGTGATTACGACTGTGAACTCAAATATCATCCCGGTAAAGCAAATGTTGTTGCTGACGCGCTGAGTAAAATGATAGAATTTCACTATCTGTCATAAAAAGAGCAAGTTCTTATTTAGGCTCATCATTAAGGGATAGAGTGTTAGACGATCAAAACAGTGCCCTACAGCCAGGGCATATCGAAAAAGAAGCATTGTGGAATGCTGAACGTTATTTGAATTGGATGGCGATGGGATCCGCATGTAAAGGGCAGAGTGTGGATTCCCAAGTACAACGGACTTAGAGAACTCTTGATGAACGAGAGTCATCGATCTAAGTATTCAATCCATCCTGGCGCTGACAAAATGTACCACGGTCTAAAGGACTTTTATTGGTGGCCTGGTATGAAAAGAGATATCGCCACATATGTTTCAAAATGTCTAAATTGTTCGATGGTTAAGGCGGAGCACCAAAAGCCTTCTGGGCTGCTCCAACAACCCCAAATTCCTGACTGGAAATGGGAACAGATCACTATGGACTTCATTACGAAGTTACCTCGAACCCTGAAAGGATACGACACTATTTGGGTCATTGTTGATCGATTAACGAAGTCTGCTCACTTCATTCCAATACGGGAGAATTGGAAGATAAAGAAATTGTCTCAAATATATATTGAAAAGATCGTGTCTCTTCATGGCGTTCCTTTGTCTGTTATCTCTGATCGTGATGGTCGTTTCACTTCAAAATCATGGAGATATTTTCAAGACGCCCTAGGCACTCAGTTGAATTTGAGTATAGCTTACCATCCACAAACGGAAGGACAAAGCGAACGTACCATTCAGACGTTAGAAGACATGCTTCGGGCATGTGTCATTGATTTCAAAGGTAGTTGGGATACCTTTTTGCCATTAGCTGAATTTTTGTATAATAACAGCTATCACACAAGCATCAAATGTGCGCCTTTTGAGGCTTTGTATGGACGAAAATGTAGATCGCCTGTTTGTTGGCTTGATGCTGGCGAGCGTCGTTTGTACAAATATGGATTGGTTCAGAAGACTACTGACCAAATTGTTGAAATTAGAGCACGGCTGAAGGCGGCTCAAGATCGCCAAAAGAGCTATCCAGACCGTAGGAGGAAACCACTTGAGTTCCAAGTGGGAGACAAAGTCATGTTGAAAGTGTCACCTTGGAAAGGCACTGCACGTTTTGGCGTGCGAGGAAAACATAGTCCTCGTTATATCGGACCATTCGAAATTGTTCAAAGAATTGGTTCCGTGGCATATAAGCTCGATTTACCCCAAGAGCTAGAACATGTTCATCACACGTTTCACATATCAAATCTTAAGAAATGTCTGACTGATGAAACATTAGTTGTACCTGTCGAAGAGTTGCAAGTGAATGACTCTCTTCAATTCGTTGAGGAACCTGTTGAAATTTTAGATCAACACCTCAAGCAACTTAGACGAAGTCGTGTCAAGTTGGTTAAAGTTCGTTGGAATTCGAAACACGGACCCGATATTACTTGGGAACGTGAGGACTATATGAAGGATAAGTATCCTCATATTTTTACTAAGCAAGACTTGATTTCGGGATGAAATCCTTAGAAGTCGGGGATGCTGTGACAACTCGTAATTTATTAACAACGGGTTAGTCTTAATCTCAGTCATTATTATAATCTCGTCTAATTTAGATAATTATAGACGTGGAAGTTATTAGACAATTGAACTTTTGGCTTGGTTCAGTTAGATGTATCATGATGACGTAGACTATTAGCTATCTAGACGAATGCCCAGTCTTAAAATAACTTTAAATAAATATTTAAACGTTATGTCTTGTACACAATAAATAGACTGTCTAGACTTAATATTTTAAAGTTCACTTTGATGAAATTTTATTGACTTGTCTTAATTTAAATGAGACGAAGAAAATACCTTTACTTTAAATTATAACCTTTTAGTCATACGGTAGTTAATCGTAAGCATTTTACCAAATTAAGGGTACAAAATACCCCAATTTTAGGCCACATGGGCCGGTTCTTGGTTGTGTGGCAGGGAGGGAAACAACAAAACAAAACCCCCTCCTTTCTTCTTTTTCTTCTTTAGGTCGACACACCACACACACAAGACACAATTCACTCTCAAATCTCCTCTTCTTCTAAATTGGTTTTGGCAAAGGAAAGATTAAAGGAAAGGATTATAAAACTATAATAATTGGAGTATTTTCATCATCATTATCATCATCATCATCATCATCTTCTTCATCAATTTCTTTTCAAGAACTTCAAATTTGGGTAAGTAAACTTTCTCTTGAACTTTGGTTTGAATCAAAGGGTTATTTCAGTTTTGTTAATTAGATTATTAGGCTTTGAATATGAAATGAGTTTTGGGTTTATTGATTTAATGAGTTTTTATTAGAAATAGGTTTAGAAATCATAAGAATTTGGAATTTGTGAAATGGTTGGCAAAATGGGTTATTACCAGGTTTATTTGACATGTTTATACTTGTGGTTATGAAAGAATTCGATTGAAAAACGATTTGGTTTGTGAAATGGTTGGCAAAATGGGTTATTACCAGGTTTATTTGACATGTTTATACTTGTGGTTATGAAAGAATTCGATTGAAAAACGATTTGGTTTGGTGAAAATGGTCAAAAACTGCACTTTCACTCGTGCAGGTCTGCTTTCGCGCCGCGACCCTTCAGGTCTCGCGCCGCGAAGTGTTTCAGCAGGGCCATCGCGTCGCGACCCTTTAGGTTTCGCGCCGCGATGTAGTATAAATTTCGAATCGCGCCGCGAAATTGGGTTCTGTTTGATATTTTCAAAAGACGATAATTTGAACGCTTGAACTCGGTTTATATGAAATGGTACTTTAGACTACCATATAATGAAAATGTCAATGACATTAGCAACTAAAGTTAAATAAAATGGAAGTTTAAATCACATTCTCGGTTGTGGCATTCTAGGGTCTATAGCTAAGTAGTTCTACATAGGATACTTGTCGTCGTGAGATTTGATCCTCACCATTGGTAATCATATCCTAGGTTTTGGATAGACGTGGAGAATAGACTGTTGATCTTCTCGAGCTACTCGCACCTTTTAGCACTTTGACCGCTAAAGTGAGTTTATGGCGCCCTTTTCTTTTACTTTGGGCCTGAAAGCATGTACTGTTGTATACACGATTACTTTATAAATGATTTGTCTATGTGTATGCCATGAGATTTGGCTGCTTAAATCATTTGACTTAAATTTGCCATGTTGACGGCTGTCGAAAATGTGTATACGTGTCTTATGAAATATTGAATGAAATGACTTGAATTGCCATGTTGTTGGCTGATTAAATTGTTCTTTGTGTTTGACGAACTAAAATGTTGCCCCTGTGTAGTTATCACCATTATGAGACCCTAATGGTTGTATTGTCAGACTTGGTTCTTGACTGTCTTGGTTATGATCCACACCCACTGTACACTACTAGAAAATCTGTGTATACCCACGGATTTTCCCACGGCATAAAATCCGTGGGAAAGTTTCCCACGGATTACCCACGGAATGGAGTTGAATTTATGAAATCAAGTTATCTTAAAATTTTGCCACAGATTTCCCACGGAATACCCACAAAAAAATATCCGTGGGAAATCCGAGGGAAATCCAAGGAAAATAAGTAAGTATCCCAAATATTTCCCACGGAATTCCCACAAAAACGAAGTCGTGGGAAATTCCATTGAACAATTTTTTTGTGCCCTCCGTGGGTAATCCGTGGGAAATATTTCCCACAGATTACCCACCGATTACCCACAGATGAGGCAAATCCGTGGGAAGTATTTTCGAAAAAATATTTAGATAATCCGTGGGAAGAATCTTACATGGATTACCCACGGATTACCCACAGATAAATCATATCCGTGGGAAAGCCGTGAGAAATATTTTGACATAAGAATGTTTAGATAATCCGCGGTAATCCGTGGGAAATATTGCCACAGATTTCCCACGGAATACCCACAAAAAAATATCCGTGGGAAATCCGAGGGAAATCCAAGGAAAATAAGTAAGTATCCCAAATATTTCCCACGGATTCCCACGGAATTCCCACAAAAAATATCCGTGGGAAATCCGAGGGAAATCCAAGGAAAATAAATAAGTATCCCAAATATTTCCCACGGAATACCCACGGAATGGAGTTGAATTTATGAAATCAAGTTATCTTAAAATTTTGCCACAGATTTCCCACGGAATACCCACAAAAAAATATACGTGGGAAATATTTACAAAAAATATTTTAGATAATCCGTGGGTAATCCGTGGGAAATATTTTACAAAAAATATTTTAGATAATCCATGTGTATTCCGTGGGAAATATTTTACAAAAAATATTTTAGATAATCCATGTGTATTCCGTGGGAAATATTTTACAAAAAATATTTTAGATAATCCATGTGTATTCCGTGGGAAATATTTTACAAAAAATATTTTAGATAATCCATGTGTATTCCGTGGGAAATATTTTACAAAAAATATTTTAGATAATCCATGTGTATTCCGTGGGAAATATTTTACAAAAAATATTTTAGATAATCCATGTGTATTCCGTGGGAAATATTTTACAAAAAATATTTTAGATAATCCATGTGAAATCCGTGGGAAAGTTTCCCACGGATTACCCACGGAATGGAGTTGAATTTATGAAATCAAGTTATCTTAAAATTTTGCCACAGATTTCCCACGGAATACCCACAAAAAATATCCGTGGGAAATCCGAGGGAAATCCAAGGAAAATAAGTAAGTATCCCAAATATTTCCCACGGATTACCCACGGAATGGAGTTGAATTTATGAAATCAAGTTATCTTAAAATTTTGCCACAGATTTCCCACGGAATACCCACAAAAAAATATCCGTGGGAAATCCGAGGGAAATCCAAGGAAAATAAGTAAGTATCCCAAATATTTCCCACGGAATTCCCACAGATTACCCACAGAAAACGAATCCGTGGGAAATATTTTACGAAAAAATATTTTAGATAACTCCGTGGGAAGAATCTTACATGGATTACCCAGATTACCCACAGATAAATCATATCCGTGGGAAAGCCGTGGGAAATATTTTACATAAAATTTTAGATAATCCGGATCCGTGGGAAATATTTACAGATTACCCAGATTACCCACAGATAAATCATATCCGTGGGAAAGCCGTGGGAAATCCATGGAAATATTTTACAAAAAATATTTTAGATAATCCATGTGTATTCCGTGGGAAATATTTAAACGGAATTCCCACGAAATTACCACGGATTTTCTTATTCCGTGGGTAATCTGTGGGAAATTCATGGGAAATTTGTAAGAAACTCTTATAATTGTCATTTTTTAGTGTGTATAGTGTATGTATAGATGTGCATTTTATATAAGTATGTAAATGTAATACTCAAACACATATATACACACACATACATACATATAGACATACTGTACATATGTATCGTTTATATGTGCGTATGATGCATGTGTATGAACGCATATACTACTGTATATCCATCCATACATACATATACTATATCTAAGTATATTACATGCGTGTATGTAATACAAACATATATAAACGATATATATCTTTAAATTACCCAATCCTTTAAATATCCACATTACACTCTTCAATAACATTACCTAAATACTTACATTACCTGGATCTCTTGGAAGCAAGCACCACAAACGTCGTGCCTCTAATGGAATCACACCCAACGACTCAAAAGAGTAAAAAGATAACTAAGTGTGGATGAACTATAGAAGAGTTCTTCCAAAAGGAGAAAGAAGGAGGCGAATACTCAAGCCAAGAATGAGCAAAGAGAATGAATCCCTAAGGCCCTATTTATAGCCTTGGATATCCTCCATGGTTTTTCTATCCCACCCATGTGGGACGAATTTCCCAAAGGAAATTTTGTTTTCCTTTATCAATTCTACTTATTTTAAGTCTCGAGGGCAACCCAAAAGGACTATGATGCTATCAATTATAGTTATGGCTTAGACACCTAATCCAACAACAACCTCCCCCCAAACACTGTCGAGGTATTGGAACCCAAAACCCATGGAAGACGACACTGAGTGTTACATTTACATTTATACCTATAATACCATTAATAAAATTATTTACAACATATACCTCTCAACTGATAAAAAAACTACATTACCCTTTTACATTAATTACCTTACTGTCACCACCACCGTCGCCACCACCTATGTGTCATTGTTATTGCTGCATCGCGCGGTTACCCTTCTAGTTATTTAATATTCATTCTAAGAATTAGCTTTTATATTTTGAATCAAGAGAATTTTCATGCACAAACTATCTATACTACTATTTATAAGTAACATATATACCTAAAATACCCTTAATTAAATAATTTACAAAATCTATTTCTCAACTCTTAAAAAAACTACACTAGCGTTTTTATATCAATTACCTTTATATCAATAACCACACCGCCACCACCACTCGTCGCCGGCAATACCACACCGCTATCACCACCACTACTATCGCTCTCGCTGCATCGTGCAGGATTTCGTCTAGTATTTATGAATTGTTTTGGTTTGGATTTGTACCCGTACATTCCAATCAATTTAAATTTTATTAATACTAAAATAAATATTATATTATAAATGGAATATTTTTTAGAGTTCATAATACCAATGATGCTACAAATTATTATAATAGTCTCGATACTTTTATGAATTAACTAATTACTATTATTATTATTAATTTGATCAGTACCATATTGTTTTATGTATTTAAAATTTTATAATTCGATACTATCATTGTCTTTGAACTCCAATTATTTTTAATAAAAAATTAATTGTAAACTATATACAGTTGTTTCATATATCTTCCGGATATTAAAACTAGTTAGGGGGAGAGGAGTCATGCCTCCCAAAATTTCATCCCTCCCAAATCCCACCAATCAAATACCTCCAACTCAATTTTCTTTTTCAACCCTCCCAACCATCCCTCCCAACCATTTTCAATGGCATTCATGACCTTCTCATCCCTCCCAATTTTTTTTTTTTTTTTTTTTTTTTTTTTTTTTTTTTTTTTTTTTTTTTTTTTTTTTTTTTTTTTTTTTTTTTTTTTTTTTTTTTTTTTTTTTTTTTTTTTTTTTTTTTTTTTTTTTTTTTTTTTTTTTTTTTTTTTTTTTTTTTTTTTTTTTTTTTTTTTTTTTTTTTTTTTTTTTTTTTTTTTTTTTTTTTTTTTTTTTTTTTTTTTTTTTTTTTTTTTGTTTTTTTTGGTGAAAGTGTGAAGATATGTTTTTGTTTGGTGATTTTTTTGGTTAAAAATGATGTGTATTTATAGATAAAGAGGTAGGAATTTTTTTATTTTTTTTTTAATTGGGTTCAAACGGTCAAAAAGTGCACTTGGACCCCACCTCGCACGCTCCCCCAACGGTCAAATGCTCCATGCCTCGCAGGGCTTTTAGCCCGTCGACCTCCATGCCGCCGGGATGCCGTTTTGATGGCGCCGGTGTTTGTTCGGCGGGTTGGCCATGCCGCCACCATGCCATCGACCACTCCTCTCCCCCTTATAAAACTTAAGTCTAATATGTAAAAAGAATTTAAAAAAATATGTGTAAAACAAATGTTTGATATACTGAAGAAAACAAGGAAACAAATATAGATTAAACATATACTTTGCCAGTTGTTTAGTTGGCATCTCGACATCACCAACCAATGTGAGATACACACACTCTAATCGATCTCCACCCTACACCAAAATGATATACTGTAACTAATAAACCCTAAATCAGCCACCACCTACCCATCACACACACTCCAATCGATCTCCACCCAATCGGTCACCCGCTCCATCGAACCACCCACACAATTTCGAGAATTAATAGATCTCCGATCGGCCCCACTCCAATCGAAACCACACGCACACAGGCCGCTACAATAGATCTCTTCAACCTTTAAAAATAAACATATATTATCAATTTCGAGAATTAATTAAGTAAATAGCATATCATTAGGCTGGGGCAAAGCTACAAATGCATCGATAGTGTTGGTAACCTTTTTTATTTTGCATTTTCTTAATTATAGTTAAGTGTTTACTTATATGTGTATTGTTTTCATGTATCTGATATGTGTATTGTTTTATGTAGAAAACGAGAGCTGTTAAAACTCAGCTGCCACACATTGCTTCACAACACAAAATAGCGTCCTACTAGAAGTAAGATTTTGAAACCTTCCGGTCAAATTGAACGATTAGGCTATATGTGTATTGTTTTCAAGGATCTAATTATTGGATAAGTGATAATTTGTTTTATAATGCTATTTAATATTTATTTCAAAGTATGTGATTTATTCATTTTTAGTACTGTATAATAGTTAAGTGGTTACTTGTGTATATAATGTTAAGTAAAATTTACGGATCTTTCTAAACTCATGCTTTATTGTGCACAATTAAATGTTTATTTGTATGAACTTGACTTGTAAGTAGTTAAGTTTATGAAACTTAATTGAATTTGAGTTTAAGTTGCCTAAATTTGACTCGTAAGTGGCAAGTTTTCACTTGTAGAGGGTTGATTTTGACTTGTAGAGGGCTGATGTTGACGTTTAATTGACTATGTCGACGAGTATTGATCGAGGATGGTTGTATAGGAGGAAACATAATCTGGGGCATAGTGGTGTTTGGCCGACTTGGACAACTATTCCAACTGTTCATAAGAGCCAAATGTTTGACCAATTTAAGGTTATTGTTTATAATTTAATAACGTTTAACAACTTTTCACAACCCGAGTGTGTTGATGAGAAGTCACGTTTATTTACTGTAAGTTTTGTTAGTACCTAACATCAGATTACTTAAGATTATTTTTTGGTATCTAAGTAGAGTTAAATGATAAGGCATCAATTAAAGCAGCATCCTCTTTATTAATCTGATTTTTTTAAAAAGAACTTTATGTACAGGAAAAGGTAAAAGGGTTGTTGATTGAGAAGCCTGGCCCTAATGAAAAAGACTCCCCAGATTTTGATTCAGAGATATGGGATGAGTGCACTGGCGGGAAAAAGAAAGGGGAAATTCTATAGGCTGAGTACTTCAAATGATTCTTGTTACGTGCTGACGGGTACATCATCTTCACTCAGCCCTTGTAGCTCATATGTTGCAGAACAACCACAAGTTTGTTCATTAGCTCACACCCAAACATTCTTAGTTGTGATTGGGAATTTCAGTTGAATTTGATTCTTGGTTGTGGGAAAGATTTAATGATTGTAGAGTTTGGCCGTGGCTGATAAGTTGAACTCGCATGCTTAGAGGTCCTAGAGTTTGTTACTTGCACACTGATTGAACTTCTTTTGTTTGCTCCAGTTTGTCAATAATTTGGGTATCTCATTATCATGTATTACATTCGGGTCACGTATTAGATTTCGGGTGATGTAGTTTCGGGTCATGTACTCAGGTCATGTGTTAGTTTTGGGGCACTTAACGGGTTACCAACAACACCTTTACAAACTTATATTACTTGATTAAAGACAAGTTAGTAAGTATCTTCAAGTTTTTTTAGTTTTTATGTTGATAGAAAGTGCAGCTGACCAGCCTTCAGAAAATTATCATATATGGGTCGGGTTTCGGGTTTATTAATAGTATATATTCAGTTTGCTCTTTGTTTCCTTTACATATATCACATATCAAGTGTAGTGTGCTGAAAATGATGGTGTGATGTTTTGTTTTATGTGTTAATGATATACACTTATGAATATGAGATTAGTTATTTAAAGTTGTGTGCACGTATTAATTTGTTACTTACTTGTCTAGTGTGTTTCGCTTTATTGGTTGTTGATTTTGTATTAATTTTACATTTTGTTTAGTTCGTTATAGGTTGATTGTTATAATAATTTCTGTTATTGAGTTAGTAGTTTTAATAATATTGTTGTTCATATCTGTTACACATATAGTATAGTTGGATAAAATTGCTTATTTCTTTTTAGTCATTGTTACTTTGATTAATAGGTGTATAGTTTAAAATATTAGATGTATATACCAGTGTTCATTAGTATCAAGATATAATTGTTTGTATGTCATTTTATTTGTAGGTACAAATTTTGACCCAAACTTTGGAACAGATGAAGTGATGAAAATACGTGAAGAAAAACAAAAAAAGGCGCTAGAAGATTTGAAAGCAAAAGGTGAAGCCGAAACAAAAGAAATGAAAGCAACCATCGTCGCCATGATGAAGTTCTTACCCGATATGACGCCACCGACCTAAATCGTAGGTCTTATTAAACTTGTTAGTTTAAATTATTTTCAAACTTTAACTTTCAAATGATGTGTATGAATGTTTTGTAGACATATGTACTTTTATTCTTAAGGAATGAATTATTATGCAATTTAGTAATTTGAATATTGATTGATTGCTTTGTAGTTGAATTGGCGTATTTTTTATATATACAGTGAAAAAATGAAATAAAAAATAAAAAATCTATTTTTAATTTAAAAATGGTGTTCGTGGGAAATCTGATAAAAATCTGTGGGAAATAATTAAGAAAAATCCGTGGGAAATCTACGGGAAACAATGTTCGTGGGAAATCCATGGGAAATAAAATTTAGAAAAATCCGTGGAAAATCTATGGGAAACAACGTTCGTGGGAAATCCATGGGAAATAAAATCCGTGGAAAATCGGTGGGAAGATAAAATCCGTGGGAAAAATACAACAAAAAATCGTTGAAAATCCGTTAGTAATGTCGTTGGAAAATCCATGGGAATATTTCCCACGAATTTAAGTTCGTGGGAAATCGGTGGGAAATAATAAGTGGCCGTGGGAAAAATCGTGGGAAACTATTTCCCACGTCCCTTTTAACGACGACCTCAATCCGTGGAAAAACGGCCTTTTCCCACGGATTTCCCACGGATTTGGCCGTGTGAATCCGCTAGTTTTGTAGTAGTGGTAGAAGGAAATCCTGTGCGAGGCATATTGACTGATACTGTCGGAGTTGCTCCCGGCTTTCATATGCTACCGTCGGACTTTGATCCCGACGGTCTAGTCAAAAATATTGTTTCTGGTCCGCACCCCATCGTAGAGGGAAATCCTATGCGAGGCATAGTGGCTGATACTGTCGGACTTGGCTCCCGGCTGTCATATGCTGTTGTCGGACTTAGACCCCGGCTGTCTTGTTATAAAATATTGTCGGACATAGACTCCGACAGTCTTGTTATAAAATATTGTCAGATTTGATCCTGACTGTCTTGTCTTATATAACTACATGTCATTGTGTGCTCTCAATGACGATTAAACTTTGGTCAAACACACTGTAAACTCACCAACTATTTCAATAGTTGATCCTCTCAAATTTCATGCTTTTCAGGTAACCAATAGTAAGTATTGGAATCGTATTGGCATATTAGGGCCATCTTTTGACTTTGGACGTACAATTAGCGTCAGACATCTGAGGACTATTGCTTTATTAGTTCTAATTGTACTAGACTGTCCTAATGTTGTAATTGTATTTAGTGGGCCCAGTTCCATTCGAGGATAACTTATATCCGTGTATTGGGGTCCACATCTGAACGATTATACTTGTAATAAACTTGTATTTGGCATTAATGGATGTAAATCTCTATTTACCTTCTGATTAGTACGCAATTATTTGTTAACCCTGTATTTCCGCTACAACGGGGTGTGACATTGACCTTCTGTTCTACTTTCTCAGCCACTGAGGTTGAAATCTGAGCAACAAGTTCCTGAGACAGTTCAGATTTCAGCCTTTCAAACACATTACCACTGATGGAAGAACCAAGTTCCTTCTCATCAACACTTGGCTTCTTCACCATCTCATTCACTTCCTTCCCGACTGCCATAACTTCTTGTTTTATAATTTCAACACCAGATGTCAAGTTCGCAACCACTGAAGCTTGCACATCTCTTTTGGCCAGTCTGAAGGCATCCCTAATAGCCGAACTTATCTTGTTACAAGCATGCACCAGCTCATTAAGCTTCCCACCCACTAGTCCTTCATTCCCTGCAACCTTGGTTAACTCAGTGCCAAGAAACATCTGAGCACCTTTCATTTCAGCAATGGACCTAGTGTTGGCAGTCAGAGATTTTGTTAAGTCCTCCACCTTGAGAAGTAGGCTTTGGACTTCGGTATTGTGTATCTCTAACTGTGCTTCCACACTCAAAGGAGGAGGTGGTTGTGCAGAAGCAGAAGCAACAAAAGGAATATTACCAAGCCCATCCAATGCCTTTTCAATTTGCATTTCAGTTGGACTCTCAGATTCAGTAGCAGAGTCCAACTCTTTTTCAGATGGTTCATCATAATTGATTGGTCTTGGTACTTGGTGAATTTGGGGGTGAATGTGTTGGAGTTGTGGTTGAAAATGTGGTGAAGTAACATAGGCAGGTGTTGAGCCGAGTGGAAAATATGGATGAGTGTGACTTGTTGGTGGTGGGCGATATGGTTGTTCAAAATTTTGGATTTCTGGGGGAGGAGGGACGTTTGCGAGGTTGAAGGTTGGCTCATAATCAGAAGACTGATTATCCTCCAATAGCTCCTCGTCAAACTCAAAGTCAGCAAGGGAATCAAGATTCCCTTGAACTGGTACCTGAACCAGCTTCTGGTTCAACGACTGCTGCTGTAGATGCATCGTCACCAGATTTATGAAGGGTTGGCTCAACCAAAGTATCATCGCCAGTGATAATAGACACGGGGGTTGCCTTAATGATTCTCGTACCATCATCAAGAATCACTTCATTGGCCGTAGAGTGGGAGACCTCAGTTTCCAAGAGTGTCATCTCAGAAACTTCATCAGTCTGTGCTGCAGAGGAGTGTAAGATTTGTGAAGTTACAGGGGGTGCGCGTGTAGACACGGACTCTACTGTGTGTTGGGCGGACACACTTATATTCTCTTCACCATCCCCTCCTAAAGAAGTTTTGGGGATGGCTGCTTGTGGGTTTCCCTTTAGACTCGATTCTTCTGGTTCTTGTTGGGAAGAACCAGAAGGGTTAGCTTCGGTACTACTATCCTTGGGCAGTGAGGACGATTTCTTATATTGACGATGTTTCAATACGCCCTTTGAAGATCCTGAGGGACCTTTTGGGAGGTCCTCAGGTTGGTCAGTGGAAGAGGAGGATGGTGGTTGGGTGGAAGAAGCCTTTGGAGTTTTAAAGAGCTTCAACATTTTACCACCAGATGCACCGATGGGTCCCACATTCTTTTGTGGCCCGCTCAGTGATCTTTCTGTGCCAGATGGTCTTTCTGGAACAGTTTTAGCAAATACCTGAAGCATTTCAGCAGAGATCTGAGGTTTCTCTTCAGAAGTGGATGCATTTGTAAAGTCCCTGCAGAACTCTGGTACTGAAAGCTCAGGCCCTCCATTGTTGTAAGCATCACCAAGAATATGCATGAATCAGATGCTTAAGAACCTTGGGAAAGCAATATGTAGACTTTTTTCCCCTTTCAACTTTACAATTAACTGAGAGAAGAGCATCGCAGCGAAGTCTACTTGTATCCCATTCCACAGATAATAACTCATCTCCACTTGGGGTAATGAAATCTGGTCCAAGCCACCATGATTTCCCCCTAGGCACTCAACTATTTGAGTCCAGAAGAACCTCCAGCAATTGCCAAACCCAAACAAAAAATATATGTCCGGAGGTCTTCAGTTCATTATTAGCATCAACCATGCTATCATGACCCATGGCCAACAAAACTTCTCTGAAGTTTATTCCTTTCAGTCTTTTGGCATAGACTGAAGGTGGTTGAACATAATTCAATTAAAGGGCCTCCCTGAACCCATCAAGAGAAATGACACACTGCTTGGTGCTATTATTAAGAGTGAAAGCAATGGATTTTTCATCCTTGCTTACGACAGCAGTGTACCAAAATTCAAGCAAGTATCTATGATACATTGCTTGTGGATTTGCAGTCAAGGCATAATGGAGAGGAGACTCTTCCCAAAATTTGTTTATCCTCCCCATTAATGTTGCAGATTTTATATTTAAGGATGCAACAAAGTTATTCATATTGAAACGAAGGGTTGAAGGAGCAAAACCCTTTGGCCATGCCGGTCTTGGCTTGACTGTTTTTGGTGGATTGTAATCAAAAGTGATGAGTGATTTAATTTGAGAAGATGATGAAGGTTTAGCCATTTCTACAAGGGAAAACTGAAAAATGAAGAATGATTTTAGGGTATGGAGTTTTGAAGAAGAGAGAATGATGATTGGGAGTAAATGAAAAGATGAGTAAACGAAGGAATTGTTTTCGGAAAAAGGTATTTATATTTATGATGGAATACAAAGGGTTTTCCAAAATAAATAAAATGAAAATGATTTTGAAATTCAAACCCACAAAAAAAATATTAATTAATTGAAATCAATTTTGATCGGGTTTGAAATCCGAAATAATTTTGGGTACACGTCCGCATTAAATGCAAAGACGGTAGGGGTCCCACTTTTTAGAAAACTTTTCAACTTTCTTAATTAAAAGGTGATCATTACTTTTACATTTACGGCGCAACTTGTGTGACACGTCAGCAAAAGGTGCTTTTATTCAAACGTTATACTGTAACTGTCACGTGTCCACACAACAACCAAGTATCCAAAAGACATTACAAAGGACTGACTTTATTTCAGAAATGACTCAACGAAATCTGAGCATGATCAGTTTTAAGAATCTGAACCATCTCAGTTTAAAACTTATTCTGAAAGCATTTCAGAAAATCTGAGGCATTTCAGTCAAAATATTTTTCAGAAAGCAAAGTTCCCCCTTAGAGAAAAATTCTTTTTAAGAACAAAAATATTTGACACTTCCCCCTGAGGTGATGCTATTCAGAATTTAGCATACCTAACTCACTGATGAGATGTTTAAATGTTTTGACATCCAAGGGTTTTGTAAAAACATCAACAAGTTGTTTATCAGTGGGAATGAAATGAAGTTCAATATCACCTTTAATAATATGGTCTCGAATGAATTGATACCTGAGATCGATATGCTTGGTTTTAGAGTGCATGACAGGATTGTGAGAGATGGCAATGGCACTAGTGTTGTCACAAAAGATTGGAGTTCTTGTATACTTAACACCATAATCAGTCAGTTGGTTCTTCGTCCACAAAATCTGAGCGCAGCAACTTGCTGCAGAAATGTATTCAGCTTCAGCTGTGGAGAGTGACACTGCAGTTTGCTTCTTGCTTGTCCAACTGGCCAATTTTCCACCTAGGAAGTGACAACCACCTGTGGTACTTTTCCTATATATTTTACATCATGCATGATCAGAATCTGAATAACCCATTAGATCTAGACTTGAGCCTTTGGGATACCAAAGACCAAGTCTGGGGACACCTTTAAGGTATCTGAAAATCCTTTTTACAGCATTTGAGTGTGCTTCTCTGGGATCAGACTGAAATCTTGCACAAAGACATGTTGCAAATTGTTGCTACATAACTTGGTGACAACAACATCCGAGAAATGTCGTCTTGAGTCGTTTGTATATGTAATTTATTAAACAATATGTTTTGTATGTAATAAGGTCAAGCACGACCAAGTCAACTATAGGGTTGACCAGGTCGAACTCAACCAGGTCAAGTTCGACCATGGATGGTCAAGTTCGACCATGGATGGTCAAGTTCGACCAAGGATGGTCTAGTTCGACCAAGGGAGGTTGAGTTCGACCTATATGTTTAGTATAAATAGAGATTAAGTCTTATGTTTAAGGTTAATCTTTCTAGCTCTTTGTTTTCGTTTTTCTCTAGTTGGGAGAGCTTGTGTCTTACTTGTAATCGTTATTATTGAAGTAATACAAGGCTCCGATTATCCCATTCATATATTGTTCATCATATATTGTTAGTGTTTATTGTATTGTTGATTGCTAGCTCTTGAGAATTTCCGCACTCAATAGTTAGTTATCTAATCTCGTAGATCCGGTGGCTAAGGGACTTTCAATTGGTATCAGAGCCTTTGATTGTGTTCGAGGTTAGAGATTTCAACAGTTTACAAGTCGTCTCGGCAGTTTCTAGCTTCTAAGAGGTCGAGTTCAACGGGTCAAGTTCGACCACTTTGGTCAAGTTCGACCACTTTGGTCGAGTTCCACCTCTCCTGGTCAAGTTTACTTTTGACTCTTGGCTATAAATACGTCTCCATTTACCTTACTTAAAAAAAACCGATTTTCTTTGCTTTGTTCGAGTTAAGGTTTGAATCTTTCGGACTTGATGTTGAACTCGAAAAACTCTTATGAGTTAAGGTTTGAGATCTGAATTTTGAATTTTTGGACTTGTTAACTTGAACAATCAAAAGTTCTTACAACTTCTTATACACAATAAAGAACTTCTAATTTTGTTTAAGTTTTAGTTTGAACTTGTTTGAGATTGAACGTGTAACACTCGTTGTGTTGAGTTTGATCTCTGTCAATCAAGTTTTTGAACTAGTAAACTTGAATAATCTTTGGGTTCTTACTAACGATCATTCGAATTTTGGGGAACTTGCAATTTTGTTCAAACTTTGGTCTGAAATTGTTTGAACTTTAAACCCGGAAAAAAAAAACTCTTTTGAGTTTTGGTTTGAGTTCTATTAATCTTTGGACTAGAACCTTGAGCAATTCTTAAGTTCTTTTATTTAATCGATGGATCAAAAAGTATTAAGCCGTTTAATGGAGATGGAACATGTTGTGGGTAAATCCACATCTCCTCCGAAATTGCTAAGTATTGAGGACTATCCATCATGGAAGACTCGTTTTGAAAACTATCTAAGATGGACGGATGTACGTATGCTGATTTGCATTAAGGATGGTTTTAGTCAAGCAACTGTGAGTTTTGCTGATGTCAAAGAGAAGGCTAAATGGACTGCACTTTCTGATGATGACAAACGGATGTTCGAGGCCGAACATAAGGCATATGGTTGTATTACTATGTGTCTGCCAGAGGACATTCTGCACACTTTTGAGCAAGAATCATACACTACGTCGAAGGAACTTTGGGATGCCTTAGCTAATAGGTATGAAGGGGATGATGTAGTGAAGAAGGGAAAAAAGGATCTTCTGAAAGCTCAGCACTTGGTTTTCAAGGCGATGAAGAATGAGACACTTGATGAGTTAGTGAATAGGTATTACCATCTCATGACGGAGATGAGAAATCATGCAGTGCCGCTAACGACCGCTGAAAAGAATGAGAAATTCCTAGATGCTTTACCATCTCATTGGGATTTTTATTCGGTGTTGATCAAACGTGATCCTACGTATGCTCAGATGAGTCTTGATACGGTGATAGCCCATTTGAGGGGATTTGAGTTAAATATTAAGAAGCGTGAAACTCAAACTGATGTCATGCAAAATCCAGAGATTTATCGAGCTAAGAAGCCAAATACGGCTGAACCATCTGGATCAAGAGCAAATGCTTTTCTTTCAAATTCTGGTGATAAAGTTAAGCTGTTAGGTGATGGTGAAACCGGTTATTGTTTTGTTGCTGCATCGGCTGAGAAGAAGGAGGTTTCATCAGATTTAGCTGGAGGTTCACAAAGGACTCTTAAGACTATGCCTCTGAGTGTCAAATCAGCTGAAAGTCATGTCAGTTTGTTGGCTGCTTTCATGACATCTTACGAGGCATTGATCTCTGGAAATCTGATAGATCCGGAGTTGGCTGATCTCGAGTATGAGCAATTGGACCCAGATGATCTTGAAGAAATGGATCTCAAATGGCAGCTGGCCATGGTAGCTCGTAGAGCTAGAAGATTCATGGGACGTACTGGAAGAGACTTGACGAATGGAAAGGTAAAATACGATAAATCTAAGGTTAAGTGCTATAATTGCAATGGTTTAGGTTATTTTGCTAGAGAGTGTCATCGACCGAAACAAGACGCAACCACTAGTTTCTCGAAGCCAAATCTAATTGCTGGGAATCAACATTCTGGGGCTTCTACTGGATCTAAAGCTTTGGTTGCACAAGAAAAATCTGAAAAGTTCGATTGGAGTACTTTTGTGGATGAGTCGGGAAATTCAGCCAATGCTTTTATGGCTGAAATTGTTGATCATGTGGCATCAGCTGAAGAAGAGGCACCTAATTCGACAGAAACAGAATCTTCTTCTGAAAATAAGGTTGTTGAAAGTACCAATGAAATGAATGGTGGTGGAGAAGTCTTTAAGTTGAATATCGTTGAAGGATTAAAGATCGAAGAAGCCATTGGCTATATGGCTCGAGTCTCTGCTCCAGAAAATCAAAAGGTACATTTCAATTTTAACTTTATTGCTGATATTTGTGCCATGTATATAAATCTGTCTAAGAGAAATGAGGGCTTAGCTAGACTCAATGATGAATATGCGTTAGGAATGCAAGCTATTCATAGTTTAAAAGAAGAAAACTCTATGTTTCGAGAAAGAATTAAAGATTTAAAATCAAAAATGAAAGAAGATGAAAAAGATCGAACTGTTTTAAAAGCTAAAGTTTGTGAGCAAGGTCAAATTATTGATCTAGCTACAATAACTTTTGAAAATAAAGTTATAGAATTAAGCACAGCCCAAAAGGATTTAGTTGAGGCAAATGTTCAAATCACTGCTTTAAAGCTTAAAATAGAGGATCTTCATCTGAAACAAAAGAGGGTAGATGCTTTTGAACCATTACCAAACAAGAAAGGTAAGAATGGGTTAGGTTATGGTGAAGTAGAACCACCTTTTAATGATAATTATTCTTTTCTCAAAACTGATGAAATAGAGTTGAATCCAGTTAAGCCTGAAGATTTTTCTAAGACAGTTAGAATTACTGAACTTCCTGAAGTTCATACTTCTGAGGAAGTTAAGTCTGATGAGTCAAAGTTAGTGGTTTTGGCTGAGTCAATTCAGACAAGTGATTCTAATAAGTCAGTTGAAACTGATAAGCTGGACAAATCTCACTCAATTCCAAGTGAGATTCATGAAACTGTGAAGAGTTCGATTTTCAAATCAGAAAAACTTGAACCTAAAATGATAACTGATTTTACTTTAAAAGGTAAGTCACAAGTGTTTTCTGAAAAAGAATTCAGTTTGGATAGTTTTAATCCTGACAAAATTGATAAGGTATGGTGTGTTGAAGAAAATGATGTTTTGTACTTAACGCCTCCGTCAAAATTACCAAGAAAAGTACATTTTGATGAAAGTAATAACAAAGTTGCACACATTGAAAACCTTGAAACATCGAACTCTTCATTGACAGGATCAACCGATGAACCAAAAGTTACTCAAAAGAAACCTGTTGAAAAAATGATTTGCTTTAAGTGTCGTGAAAAGGAGACATGTTGCAAGTATTTGTCCTTACAAGAAAAGTAGTGACCCACCTGACCAGACTTTGAATGTTCCTTCTGAAAATTTATCTAAAGTTACAGTTGAATCCAAAAAGAAGATTGAAGGGTTAACTAGTGGTTTGGGTAAAGGTGTAAATCAAGGAATCATTATAAAAAATCAACCACAGGTTTCTACTAAAGGTCATGTGTCAGTTGGACCAAGTACAAGCAGACCCACTACACCATTAAGGGGGAGAACTCCTCAACAAGTTCGTCCTCCAAGTATGGTTCAAAATAGACCACCCGTACATCACTATGTGACAAGTGCCCCTTTACCTCATCAGATTAGGAGTCAACTTAGTGATTTGAGAACTTCTACTAATTATGTCCCTGAATTGCGTATAGATACTGGTCCACCATTACGAAGGCCGGTAAACCCAGCGGTTTGGAGGCCTTCGGGATCGTATACGCATTCTGTTACAAGATCTCCTGTTCCTAGTCAATATGATGGGGAACTGAGGGAGATTATTGTAATGGAGGATGGTAGACCCAAGACCATAGTGGCTTGGGTCCCCAATAAGAAATGATCTTTTGTTTGAATGTGCAGGAACAGTTGAGGAGAGCTATCAGTTTGTGGTATGTAGATAGTGGCTGTTCTCGGCACATGACAGGGGAGAGGGGGTTACTGTGTAAATTTGTAAAAGTTCAGGGTGGTCATGTGAATTTTGCTGGAGAAAATGGTGGAAGCATAACCGGGATAGGAAATGTTTCTAATGGCAAGATTACGTTAGAAAAGGTGAATTATGTTGAGCAACTCAATCACAATTTAATGAGTGTGTCTCAAATTTGTGATAAAGGAAATGCAGTTCATTTTAATGTGGATGAAGCTGTGGTACTCAAACCGGGATTTGTGATACCTAAAGATTGGATAGTTATGCGCGCACCACGGGTCAAGGATACTTACATCATGGATATGAGTGTTGATGATCCTGATATGGATGCTACATGTTTGCTATCTAAAGCTTCTGAGTCCGATTCAGTTCTTTGGCATAGAAGGATGGCGCACTTGCATTATAGGAAAATGAATTACATTACAAGAAATGGTTTAGTGCAAGGTGTACCAATGAAGAATTTTGTGTCTGAGGATAAATGTGTGCCTTGTTTGAAGGGGAAGCAAAATAAGAAGCCACATAAACCAAAGACAGTAAATTCTATTGAATCTCCGTTTGAACTTCTTCATATGGATTTGTTTGGTCCTATTCATGTGAAAAGTGTTGGTGGTAAGCATTATTGCTTGGTTGTGACAGATGACTATTCTCGTTATTCTTGGGTATTTTTCTTAGCTTTGAAAAGTGAGACGGTAGGTGTTTTGATCAACTTTTTTACTGAAGCTGAGAATGTGTACAATACGAGGATCAAGAGAATAAGGAGTGATAATGGTACGGAATTTAAGAATCATGCTATGGAAGTCTATTGCCTGAGCAAGGGAATTCAGCATCAATTTAGTGCACCGTACACACCACAACAGAATGGAGTTGCTGAAAGGAAGAATAGGACACTGATAGAGGCAGCTAGGACGATGCTGGCAGATTTAAAACTTCCTGCAATATTTTGGGGGGAGGCTGTGAATACTGTGTGTCATGTATTAAATCGGGTTTTGACGGTTAAGCGTTTTAACAAGACTAGTTATGAACTCTTGAATAACCGTAAACCAAATTTAACAGGGTTTGAACCGTTTGGTGTCTCATGTACTCTGTTGAAGACTAGAGATCAACCTAAGTTCGCTGTAAAAGCTGACGAGGGATATTTTCTTGGTTATAAGTCTGGTTCACCGATTAAGCGAGCTTGGAACAAAAGAGTTTGTGAGGTTCAATGGGTTTTCGGATTTGAGTCGAGTTCTACATAGACTACGCTGTGTTGAATTCGACTTCAAAAATTTTGATAGAT
Source organism: Erigeron breviscapus (assembly GCA_034093135.1). Taxonomy (NCBI): domain Eukaryota; kingdom Viridiplantae; phylum Streptophyta; class Magnoliopsida; order Asterales; family Asteraceae; genus Erigeron; species Erigeron breviscapus. The sequence goes on along the minus strand of CM067167.1, from coordinate 100,302,287 downwards.
GGAGTTATGGTATGCCTTCTTTGGAACTAGTGACTTATAATGGCAATAAGTTTTAATTGCAACACGGTTCACGTGGCTTGTTCTTGTTATGAGAAATTGCTGATATGTTGCATGGTATTTTCTATATATATGTCAAAATCGGCCTTGACTATGAAGGTCTCCTTCGACCTCCTCATCGTTTGACCAAGATGGTTTTGCCTATGAAATTAATCTTTTCACTTCAAAAGATTTGAATAATGGCTTGCCATATTTGAATTATTTGATGTCGTTCAATTTTAAGGACTCGTGAGGAAGTCGAATTCAGCCACACACTGATTGATAACTTGTTCATGTATGCGATATATGTGTAACTTGTTTTTGTCTCGAACTAAGGATTGCAATTTTGATTATAGTCTGATGAGTTGTGTTCGACTTTGACTGTGTCGAGATCTTAACTTTTGACTAAATCACTTTGTTACTTGACATGTTACATGCATTAGGATTATCAGAACTAGAAGTTTTGCATGGTCAATCTTTCCCTTGGACGTCGACTTTGTCTTTTGCATGGTCAATTTTTAATTCATTTAAAGTCAACGTAGACTCTTGGTCTTGATAAATAATGCATGCCTTTTGTGTTTAGATCTTTCTGGTGACTAAGTTCTCGTATTGCTGGTATGACTGCTGGAATAACCTTTAGGTCGAATTCTAGTATCTTAGTCTAAGAAAATTCCTACAATAATCTTGTTACCGAACTAATTTTTCTTTGAGTTTAGTATGGATTAAGATTTCTTTGGGTGATATATTTGGATAAGAATCTGACCTTCAACCATGTCTTTCACATTTTGGCTGGTGGTTTAGTTTTAATTGTTAAGCTATGTTTTCTTTTTCAAGCTTATTGGTCTTTTCTAGTTATTTATTGTGTATAATTTGAACTAGAAATCTTGTAAGCTTTGGTTTAATTATTAGTGGGTTTTTTTAAGTATGGAATTCAAAGATGTTTATTAAGGTACTACGCTCTAAATTTTTTTTAGGAGTGTGGTAAAGGGTATAGTTTGATCTTTACGTGAGGACTGCTTGGATGCTTGATCTGTACTTGAGGATTGATTTCATTTTGGAGACTTAGTAGTGTTTGGAGATTGGATCATTTATAAGTTTTAGTTGCTTTAAGAATTTAGATATTTTGATGGCATTGGATTTTAACTGTGTAGTTCTGATCTTATGTAAATGTCTATGTTTGTTATAAAGTGCAAATATACTTGAGTAATAATTCTTTTGTGAACAATGTGTTTTAAAGAATTATTTGGTATATCTTAACTTATATTTTGTCTCTTGTGCATTTTGGTTTTTCTTTGGGTTTGTTTTGCAGTGGCAGATGTTCAACTAGAGTTTGTCCTAGCTCATAATGCTAGGTACACTCCAGATACGAGTAATCAGAACACTGCTACTTATCATCCACTGATGCGCTTTCTTCAACGATCTCGGATTTCTCACTTACTGTCTATGGATCCTCCTATTTATGATCGCTTGGTTCAAGATTTCTGGACTACTGCTTCTTATCATACTGAAGGGGACCAATCCTATATTCAGGCTACTGTGTGTGATCGGGTCTTGTCTTTCTCGATTGATCAGATGAGTGAAGCTTTACAGCTTGGAGAGGCAGCTCAGATGGATGCACGGATTGATTTTCCACCGTCTTTGAGGAATGGTGCTTGTGCGAGGATGGGATTTCATCCGTCTGTTTCTAAAAGACATGGTGTACCTAAGAAAGGTTTTTTTGAACAATGGCGATTCTTTGCTCACGTCATTGTCTCGTGTTTTGGGCAGAAACGGACATTGGATGTTCTTAATTTACGGGAGTTCTCATTAATGGTTGCTCTCACATACAATAAGAAATTTAGTTTGGCGAAATTTTTGTGGGAGAACTTACGTGCAATGTGTGCTAATTCTCTGTCTAGTCGATATGTGCTATATCCACGTTTTATAGCAGCAATTATCCAATTTTGTTTGCCAGATCTTGTTCCTGTTGGCAAAATTAAACAGGTTAATCAGATTGGTAGTACACGTCTTTTCCTCCATATGAGTGACGTCAAGATCGATGGCGCTACAGCTGATAGTCTGCGGACTCCATTGTTTGGTCATTTGGTGGATGAGAACTATGTAGAACCACTTAATGATGGTTGGGAGGATGATGTACCTCACAGAGTTGATCCTATTGATGCTCCAAATGTACTGCAACCGCCACAGGGTGTTGCACCTTCTGTTGCAGGTTTTGTACCTCCCGGTAATCAAAATATTCAGGTTGGTGATCCTTATGCAGGTGTTGACGGTTTCTGTCTTGGTGATTTTGGGGATTTCCCTGATGATTTTCATCTTGATGTAGACAAACTTTATCAAGATTATGGTCCGTTGGTTTGGAATGGTGAGGGCGAAGGCTTAGATACGTCTTGGCTTCTTGAGAAATATCCGTGTAGAGGTGCAACTTCTGTTGCTGGACCTTCGACAGTTATTCCACCAGATAGTCAAAGGTCTCTTACTCCCGAAGGCATTGCTGTTGATGCTACTACTGATTCTGATAATGATGGTGTGCATAGAGTGTCTGTTTCGCCGGTAAAGAAACGACAGCGACGGCAATTGGTTGTTAGTGATTCTGAATCTGAGTTTCTGCCTGACACTGCTGAACTTGCAGCGGCTGATTCTTCTGTTGACAGAAGGAGAAAACTGCCGGTTCGGCGTGTTTCTACTGTTGTCAAGTTATCTATTCCAAGTCGTCTTGCTAAGCTAGAACACAATTATGGGTTGTTGCTTGAGCGGCTGGCTGCTAGTGAAGCTGCCAATACTGCTTTGAAAGAACAATTTGATGGTCAACTTCGTGACCTTACTAATGCAATGGAAAAACAACAAGCTTGGCATGATAAGACGATTAGTGATGTGCAAACTCTAGTTGCTGGATTGTCTTCTACTATTACTGATCTTAGTACACAGTTGGCAACTTCTGATAAGAATTGGGCACAAATTCTTCATAAAGCTGGTAATATTGAGAATACTATGGAAGATAGAGTCAATGAGGCGAAAAATTTGCTGGGTAAATTAAATGATACGCTAGTTGCTCATCAAAAGTCGATACTCAGCCATTGGGAGACTTTTGATAAAGTTAGTGGATGGATAAAGTATTTTGAAGAACAACTCGCGACTTTGTCATCTAGGGGGAGTGTGGTACAGCCTCCGCATGCTTGTAAGATTGGATCTTTTAGTCATGCTCGGCGTAATGATAAAGACGATGATCCCAATGCACCTAAGGGTCGTGAGATGCCAAAGTGCTCGACAACTCATACTCAAGGTGTAGCTACCACTCAGGGGGAGTCTCATGCATCTGGAAGCTCTGGGGGTTCTGGGAAATCTCTAGTTGTTATTGTTGATGATCAGGTTGAGGCTTCTGAAGATTTGAATAGACATAACATTGATTTTGATTTGGAGAATATTTTGAAAGATGGAGAATACATGGTTATTGATGACACTATTATTGAAGATGAAGTGGTGCAACATGTGTTTCAAGATCAAGTACCTCCAAGAGTTGATGATGAGTCTATTACAAAGATAGATAAAAGTTCCTGGTTTTCAAAGAAGGAACCTGAGTTGAAATATCATACTGAGTTGGTCGATGTGGATATTCGCAATATGGATCAAAGAATCTTGAGTTGGTTTTGGGATGAAGAACTCGCTAGATTCGTGGTTAAGCGAGATGGTGGAGTACAGTACTTTAGACCTAATAAGGAGTTGATTGGATCATTGCCAAGAGTAGAATTTGATTGTCTTTCTACGAAGTGGCTGAATAATCCATGTGGTTCTCGCCTTGCAGTGAACATATTGATGAAAATAAAAGAAGATGTCAAGACAAGAAAGTATGAGAACTACAATCCAAAAAGGGGTAAAGTGCTAAAGTCAATTGATAAGAAGACTGGAAAAGAAACTACTAGATTGGTGCATGGTCCGGTATTGTGTGAGCCTAAAGTCTTGTTTAAAAAATTTAAGAAGAATGTACTGAGAAATGTAACCGATTGGTACGTGGATAAGTCATCATATGAAGCAGTAATGATGGAGGGTAAAACGGAGCTTTTGCGTATTTATGATTCAATTCATTTTGTTAATCTGACAAAGAATGATCAATTGAATTTGAGTAAATTGAAGCTGAAGAGACCTGAGTCTTTTACTCATATTAGAGTTGCTGATGATTATGTGAAGACTTTAGAATTATGTCCGGAAGATGACGTGCATGTGTGAAGACTTTGAAAACTGCTGAAAATTTTTAGATGCTGATGTCAAGGGGGAGTTTGTTGGTACATAACTTGGTGACAACAGCATCCGAGAAATGTCTTCTTGAGTCGTTTGTATATGTAATTTATTAAACAATATGTTTTGTATGTAATAAGGTCAAGCACGACCAAGTCAACTATAGGGTTGACCAGGTCGAACTCAACCATGTCAAGTTCGACCATGGATGGTCAAGTTCGACCATGGATGGTCAAGTTCGACCAAGGATGGTCTAGTTCGACCAAGGGAGGTTGAGTTCGACCTATATGTTTAGTATAAATAGGAGATTAAGTCTTATGTTTAAGGTTAATCTTTCTAGCTCTTTGTTTTCATTTTTCTCTAGTTGGGAGAGCTTGTGTCTTACTTGTAATCGTTATTATTGAAGTAATACAAGGCTCCGATTATCCCATTCATATATTGTTCATAATATATTGTTAGTGTTTATTGTATTGTTGATTGCTAGCTATTGAGAATTTTTGCACTCAATAGTTAGTTATCTAATCTCGTAGATCCGGTGGCTAAGGGACTTTCACAAACATTGTATCTGGTCTACTTGCAGTTAAATACATGAGGGAACCCACCATACCACGATATTTTGTGGGATCCACTTGTTTTCCATTTGGATCAGAATCCAAAGTCAAAGGAGCTGAAATGGGAGTATCTTTTGATGAGACTGAATCAAATTGATATTTCTTTAATAAGTCTCTAACATATTTTTCTTGATTTATAAAGATACCATCACTGGTTTGTTTTACTTGAAGACCCAAGAAATATGTCAGTTTACCCATCATACTCATTTCATACTCAGAAGACATAATTTCAGAAAACTTCTTACACATTTTGTCATTTGTAGACCCAAACACAATATCATCAACATAAATTTGTACAAGTAAGATATCATCTTTATCATGTAAAATGAATAAAGTGTTATCAATTGCACCCCTTTTAAAACCGTTTTTCAGAAGATGTTTAGTAAGAGTATCATACCAGGCTCTAGGTGCTTGTCTCAGACCATATAATGCTTTGTTTAGTCTGTACACCCAGTGAGGTTTTTCTTTATTTATGAATCCCGGTGGCTGATAAACATACACAACTTCTTCTAATTCACCATTCAGAATGAAGTCAAAGACTGAAGTCTGAAGAAGAGAATCATCTCAGAAGCGAGCATCAGAGTGATTCTACCAGATCGAAGACTGAAGCATCTCAGTGATAAAGTACTTACAACACTTTACACTGATTACGAGGAAGACTTTTACTTTACACCTTTATCCAGTTAATAGAATTATCTATTAATAAAAGGTACAAAGTATAGGTTAGGAACCTAGTACTATAAGTCACATCAAGTGACTTATATACGCTTCCTTGTGCAGCATGTAAGGAATTATGGTTTAATTCCTTAAATGCTCACAACCACATTTGTACGACATTGTCCATGTCATCATGAACTTTGTCTATAAATACAAAGTCTTCTCACATCTTGCAAATAGCTTGAACTATTGCATTGCAACTTGTGAGATATACTCTAAGCAAAACTTACGAGTATTTCCAAGTCATCTTGATCACTTGTATTTCGGGATTGTTTAGATATTTACACTTGGGTGTTTATCTTTGTTCCGCAACAATCCTTGTATTTGTTTATACATCAATAAATCAAATACATTAGAAAACAACGTGTCTCAATGCTACATACTTGATTATATTTATATATATCTTTATATAGTTTCTGCCATTTATTCTTGCATTAATTCATATTGTCATTTGTTTCTTGTTATCCATATCTGGATCGTAAACTAAACTTGTCCATCAAGATTAGTTGTACTTGCCAGTCGGGTTTAGTCATTCGTCTTTATATTTGGGACTCACAATTGGTATCAGAGCAGCAAGGTTGAATTACTACAATTCTTTAACCTTTGATCTGCTAAGATGACTGACTTTGAACAAGGACCTGACCCTAATAATGCTACCCCACCCCCTGTCATCAACAACAATATACCCTCACACAATGTTCACGTACACTTTCCAACTAATCCTGTTCCCAAGTTTGATGGGAACAGTGAAAACTTTCAAACATGGAAAGCGTGCTTACTTAAGTATATTGCTGGTGTTGAGAGACATTTACCAGACATTTTAAAAGATGGACCCTTTGTCCCTATGAATGCGTCAACTGTCGTCAGAAATGCCGATGGGACTCCTAGGCAGTCACCTAAGGAGAAGGATCATTGGTCAGAGGAAGATCATAGACTTGTTGACTTGGATACTAAGTTACAAAATATGATTTTATACGCAGTTCCAGAAACCCTAATGCCCACTCTTGTTTTACTCGAAAATTCTAAATTAATGTGGGCGGAACTACTGACACAGTTTGAAGGCACTAATGAGACAATTGTCACAAGAAAAGTTGCTTTAAACAAAAGATATGAGTCTTTCTTTGCTATACCTGGGGAGTCTTTAACCCAAACTTACATTAGGTTTACAAATCTGGTAAACCAACTGAAAGCCCTAGGTGTAACCAAAGACAAAGAAATTTTGTTAGAAAAGTTTTGTGACATTTTACCTTCAAAATGGGAAAATCTAATCTTGGTCTTGAGACAAGGCAAAACATTACACAGTCATACTCTTGCTTCCCTTTATGGAGCATTTAGGTATACTGAAGAGAACAAAGCTGAAAGAGCTTTGGCTGAGCAGGATGCCAAGAACCATGTTTCGACAAGTTCTGGTACGGTTCAGTATTCTGAACCACAAAGCACTGCTCTACTATCTTCTGAGAGTGATATTTTTGACTCAATGAAGAAGATGGTTTCTCAAATGTTAAAAACTGGTGTCTCTGCTAATGTCACTCATGATTGTGATGAGGATGACAATGATGATCTGGTTGCCATGCTGGCTAAAACGTTCAATCGTTTTAAGGCCAAATCAAATCGATCTGGCAAACCTTTTGCTTCCAGTGCTTCTATTGATAAGTCTAATCTTGAATGCTTTAAATGCGGCAAGAAAGGACATTTCATGAAGGAATGCAGATCTAGTCAACCTTCATCATCACAATCTGCTCCTAACCATTCTATTTTTCAGAAGTCTGATGACAGCTATAAGGCCAAATACAAGAAGTTGAAGGCTCATATGGCTCTTTTGGCACAAGACAACTCGAGCAACAGTTGCATGATTGCCAAGACTGAAAAGTGGGAAGACTCCGATGAATCATCTGATGATGAGGAGGAAGTTAGGGATATGTGTTTCATGGCACAAGAAGACCAAGGTCATTTGGTCAAAACTGATGTTGAATCTGGCCGCTGGGTGGATATAGTGATGAAAAAGGTCAGTAATTTTGGCTATGAAGAAGATGAGGAACACAAACTGGACCTTTTGGTTCTTTTAGAGGCTGACATCTCTTTTGTTGAGACAGTGCGTTCAGAAAGCCTAAAAATGTTTGAAAATAATACTTCTGAACTGAACGCCAGTCAGGCCAGATTAAAAGAACTGAAAGATGTTCATCTGGCCCTAAAAAGTTATCAATCAATGGTTGCCACTTTAGAGTTGGAAAAAGAAGAACTTAAAACCATCCTTGAAAAAGAACAAAAAATAATCAAATCTTGGATGAGTGCACCAAAACCAGATGCTGCAATTAAAAACACTTTTGCAAATCAAAAAACAGCATATGAATCTGGTGATCTTCACATGGCATCTATAATCACTGATTTAGATGCACTTCCAAAAGAAATGAAACCGGAAATTACTTTTCCTAAAGTTGGCAAACAAAAAATTGTAACTAATAAGGTCAAGGAACAATCTGAGGGAAATTCTGAAACAGCTCAGACAACTGGTTCAGAAAAGAAGGCTAAAACCAAAAAGCCATCTCCTCAGACTTCATCTAAGGTTCCAAAAGGACTAAAGAAGAAGAAAACTGTCTCCCCCACTGAGCCCTCTACCTCAGATTCTGGTAAGGCTCAGGTGTCTAATGAAGAATCTATGTTGTTAAGGTTAGAAAGTCAATTTCAACTATTGGCTAGACAAGTGCAGAGTTGTAATGCACGTTTAAAAAATGTTGAAACCACACCTCTTCAACCTAAACAAAATGCAAAACCTTTTTCTAAGCAAATCAAGCAAAAATCTGAGAAGAAAAAGGTTGAGCACCCCATCAAACCAACAACTTTTGTGTCAACTGAGATAATGACTGAAATCCCATTTGACCCTTCAGTTCCACATATACCAAAGAAATCTGAGACTGCTAAGGGAGAGTCTAGTGAACCCATCCAAAGATGGGTTCCCAAAAAGAACTAATCTTTGATTGTGTGCAGGGAGACCGAAAGAAGAACATATGGTTTCTGGACAGTGCTGCTGGCCGAACCATGACTGGTTATCAAACCCTGCTGGAGGAATATAGGGTGCAAGAAGGGCCCTCAATTGTTTTTGGAAATGATGGAAATGGAAAAACTGAGGGATATGGTGTGGTGAATAATGGTCAAGTCAAATTCACACGAGTTGCATATGTGAATGGTTTGAAATATAACCTGATCAGTGTCAGTCAACTTTGTGATGATGGCTTCAAGGTTTTATTTGATATCTCACAAGGCACCATATTCAACAGAGATGGAAAGGTAGTACTGGTTGCACCAAGGAAGGGAAACATTTATGTCATTGATATGAATCCATCTATCTCTGAACAATGTTTCTACACAAAGGCTGATGAAGACACAAACTGGTTGTGGCACAAGAGATTATCCCATCTGAACTTCAAAAACATTAATAAGTTGTCAAGAAAACAACTTGTTGATGGGATACCCTCTATGTCTTTCAACAAAGACAAGCCATGTCCAGGTTGTGAAATGGGCAAGCAGAAAAGAGCTTCATTCAAAACTAAGCAAAGCTTTAGTATAACTGAACCTCTTCACTTGCTTCACATGGACCTTTTTGGACCAGTGAACGTTCAGACCAGAGCAGGAAAGAAGTACACCCTTGTCGTTGTAGATGAATATTCAAGATATTGCTGGGTGATTTTCCTCAAGTCTAAGAGTGAAGCTGCTGCTGAAATCATTGCTCTCATCAAACAAATTGAGCTCAAGTACAAGCGAAAAGTTTGTCAGCTCAGAAGTGACAATGGCACTGAATTCAGAAATGCCACTCTGGAGTCCTTCTGCACTGAAACTGGCATATCTCAGAACTTCTCCTCAGCACACACACCAGAGCAGAATGGTGTTGTAGAAAGAAAGAATCGTACGCTGATTGAAGCTGCCAGAAGTATGCTGAATGAATCTGGTCTTCCCAAGAATTTCTGGGCTGAAGCTGTTGCAACTGCTTGCTACACTCAGAACAGATCTATCTATGTCAAAAGACATAAGAAGACCTCCTATGAAGTACTCAGAAATAGAAAGCCTAATATTGGATACTTCCATGTATTTGGGTGTCCAGTATACATTCTGAATAACTCTAATCAGCTTGGAAAATTCGATGCAAAAGCTGATGAAGGGTACTTCCTAGGATATTCATCAAATCGCAAAGCCTTTAGAGTCTTTAACAAGAGACTTGAAAAGGTTGATGAGTCAATTCATGTTACCTTTGATGAATCCAACTCTGCAATCTTTAAAAATTCCATTTCTGAACCACCCTCAGAAAGTCCAATCAGTTTTGGTGATTCTGATCCTATTGCAGAATCTGATCAGTCACCTGAACATGTTTCTGAACATCTCCGTTCAGAACCAGAAAGAAACAAGCAAAGCAACATTCCATTCTATCCCCCAGTTAGTTTCAAACTACCTTCTGAACTAACTATTGGATCAGATGTATATGCTGCTACACCCATGATATCAGATTCCACTGAGCAACATCAATCTGAAGAATTTCATGATGCAAGTCATGATATGCAGGAAGAAGAAGAAGCTGAAGATGTATTTTCTGAAGCTCCTCCAGAAGTTACTCAGAGAAATTCTTGCACTGATATCATTTCTCACCCTGGTCAATACACTAAGTGGACTAAAGCACATCCTATCGAGCAAATCATTGGGAATTCCACTAGTGGGGTTCAGACCAGAAGAGCCACAAGCGATCAATGCTTAAACGTCAGTTTCTTATCTCTAATTGAACCCAAGAAGATTGACGAGGCTATGAAGGACCCAAGCTGGGTTGAAGCCATGCAAGATGAGCTCAACCAGTTTAAAAGAAACGATGTATGGGAACTCGTTCCTTGTCCCAGTAACCTGAAGAAGGAACCAATTGGGACAAGATGGGTCTTCAGAAACAAGATGGACGAAGATGGTCACGTCATTAGAAACAAAGCTAGACTTGTTGCAAAGGGATATGCACAAGAAGAGGGAATAGATTTTGATGAAACTTTTGCACCAGTTGCTAGACTTGAAGCTATCAGAATTTTCTTAGCTTTTGCAGCTCATCATCAATTTAAAGTCTATCAAATGGATGTCAAAAGTGCATTTCTGAATGGCGATCTAGAAGAAGTTGTGTATGTGCATCAACCACCAGGGTTCATCAATGAAGAAAAACCACATTGGGTGTGCAGACTGAACAAAGCCTTATATGGTCTGAGACAAGCACCCAGAGCCTGGTATGATACTCTTACTAAACATCTTCTTAAAAATGGTTTTAAACGAGGTGCTATTGATAAAACTTTATTCATATTGCATGATAAAAGTGATATTCTTTTAGTACAAATTTATGTTGATGATATTGTGTTTGGTTCTACTAATGAGAAGATGTGTAAAAACTTTTCGAAAATCATGTCTTCTGAGTATGAAATGAGTATGATGGGAGAACTAACATATTTTCTGGGACTTCAAGTAAAACAAACTGAAGATGGTATCTTCATAAACCAGGAAAAATATGTTAGAGATTTACTAAAGAAATATCAATTTGATTCAGTCTCATCAAAAGATACTCCTATTTCTGCTCCACTAACTTTGGATTCTGATCCACATGGAAAACCAGTGGACCAAACAAAATATCGAGGTATGGTTGGTTCACTGATGTATTTAACTGCAAGTAGACCAGACATAATGTTTGCAACATGCCTTTGTGCTAGATTTCAGTCTGATCCCAGAGAAGCACATGCAAATGCTGTTAAAAGGATCTTCAGATACCTTAAGGGTGTCCCCAGATTGGGTCTTTGGTATCCCAAAGGCTCCAGTCTAGATCTAATGGGTTATTCAGATTCTGATCATGCAGGTTGCAAGATAGACAGGAAAAGTACCACTGGTGGGTGTCATTTCCTTGGTGGCAAATTAGTAAGCTGGACTAGTAAGAAGCAGACTGCAGTATCACTATCCACTGCAGAAGCTGAGTACATCTCTGCAGCGAGTTGTTGTGCTCAGATTCTATGGATGAAGAACCAGCTGACTGATTATGGTGTTACTTACACAAAGACTCCAATCTTTTGTGATAACACCAGTGCCATTGCCATATCTCACAATCCTGTAATGCACTCGAAAACCAAGCACATCGATCTCAGGTATCATTTCATTCGTGATCATATTCTGAAAGGAGATATTGAATTGCACTTTATTCCCACTGATAAGCAACTCGCTGATGTTTTCACAAAACCCTTAGATGTCAAAACCTTTAAACATCTAATCAGTGAGTTGGGTATGTTAAATCCTTAGACTGGTAATCTTGTTATGAACGCCTCAGTGACACTGATCTGGTTCACTAGTCTGAGCGATCCATGTAATTTTTGCTCGCCTAGCTATCGAACGCCTTAGTGATACTATCTTGGCACTTATTAATTCATGGATCATCACTTCAGGGGGAATGTTAAACATTTTTCAAACTATAAAATAAACCTTCTTTCTGAGGGGGAACCTTTTGCTCAGAAAAATGTATTTAACTGCAAGTAGACCAGACATAATGTTTGCAACATGCCTTTGTGCTAGATTTCAGTCTGATCCCAGAGAAGCACATGCAAATGCTGTTAAAAGGATCTTCAGATACCTTAAGGGTGTCCCCAGATTGGGTCTTTGGTATCCCAAAGGCTCCAGTCTAGATCTAATGGGTTATTCAGATTCTGATCATGCAGGTTGCAAGATAGACAGGAAAAGTACCACTGGTGGGTGTCATTTCCTTGGTGGCAAATTAGTAAGCTGGACTAGTAAGAAGCAGACTGCAGTATCACTATCCACTGCAGAAGCTGAGTACATCTCTGCAGCGAGTTGTTGTGCTCAGATTCTATGGATGAAGAACCAGCTGACTGATTATGGTGTTACTTACACAAAGACTCCAATCTTTTGTGATAACACCAGTGCCATTGCCATATCTCACAATCCTGTAATGCACTCGAAAACCAAGCACATCGATCTCAGGTATCATTTCATTCGTGATCATATTCTGAAAGGAGATATTGAATTGCACTTTATTCCCACTGATAAGCAACTCGCTGATGTTTTCACAAAACCCTTAGATGTCAAAACCTTTAAACATCTAATCAGTGAGTTGGGTATGTTAAATCCTTAGACTGGTAATCTTGTTATGAACGCCTCAGTGACACTGATCTGGTTCACTAGTCTGAGCGATCCATGTAATTTTTGCTCGCCTAGCTATCGAACGCCTTAGTGATACTATCTTGGCACTTATTAATTCATGGATCATCACTTCAGGGGGAATGTTAAACATTTTTCAAACTATAAAATAAACCTTCTTTCTGAGGGGGAACCTTTTGCTCAGAAAAATGTATTTAACTGAAGCACTTCAGAATATCAAAATATTTCAGTTGAATTTTAATGACTGAGATGGTTCAGATTTTTCTGAAACTGACCATGCTCAGAATTTGTTTTGTCATCACTGAAATACAAAAATCTTTTCAAGATATTTTTGATACTTGGCCAATTGTGTGTACACGTGGCATACTGCATACTAGGCCTTTAACCTAGCATTGGTCATGCTTATGTATCACACAAGTGGCGCCGTAAAAAGAGAAGAAAATGAGTACTTTTTATGAAAAAGTGTACAGGGTGGGGTCCCTCAAACGTCTCTGCATTAAATGCGGACGTGACCCCAGAAATTGTTTTAAATTGGAAAATCCTTTTTGTTCCATCTTAAATACAAATTCCTTATTCATTCTTTCATTTACTTCGTTTCATTTACTCTCTAATCATCAATCTCTCTCTTATTTACTCTCTAATTTCATAACTCTTCATATTCCTCTCTATCATCAACTCTCTCTTATTTACTCTCTATCATAATCTCTCTCTTATTTACTCTCTAATCATCAATCTCTCTCTTATTTACTCTTATCATAATCTCTCTCTATTTACTCTCTAATCATCAATCTTCTCTTATTTACTCTCTAATCATCAATCTCTCTCTTATTTACTCTCTAATCATCAACTCTTCTATTTACTCTTAATCAAATCTCTCTCTTATTTACTCTTAATCATAACTTCTCTTATTTACTCTCTAATCATAATCTCTCTCTTATTTACTCTCTAATCATCAATCTCTCTCTTATTTACTCTCTAATCATCAACTCTCTCTTATTTACTCTTAATCATAATCTCTCTCTTATTTACTCTTTCATTCTTCTCTTCATTTACTCTCTAATCATCAATCTCTCTCTTATTTACTCTCTAATCATAATCTCTCTCTTATTTACTCTCTATCATCAATCTCTCTCTTATTTACTCTCTAATCATAATCTCTCTCTTATTTACTCTCTATCATCAATCTCTCTCTTATTTACTCTCTAATCATAATCTCTCTCTTATTTACTCTCTAATCATCAATCTCTCTCTTATTTACTCTCTAATCATAACTCTTCATTTACTCTCTAATCATCAATCTCTCTCTTATTTACTCTCTATCATAATCTCTCTCTTCATTTACTCTCTAATCATCAATCTCTCTCTTATTTACTCTCTAATCATAACTCTTCTTATTTACTCTCTAATCATCAATCTCTCTCTTATTTACTCTCTAATCATCAATCTCTCTCTTATTTACTCTCTAATCATCAATCTCTCTCTTATTTACTCTTATCATAATCTCTCTCTTATTTACTCTCTAATCATCAATCTCTCTCTTATTTACTCTTATCATTCTTCTCTTATTTACTCTCTAATCATAATCTTCTCTTATTTACTCTCTAATCATAATCTCTCTCTTATTTACTCTCTAATCATAATCTCTCTCTTATTTACTCTTTCATACTTTCTATTTACTCTTAATCATCAATCTTCTCTTATTTACTCTCTAATCATCAATCTCTCTCTTATTTACTCTCTAATCATCAACTCTCTCTTATTTACTCTCTATCATCAACTCTTCTATTTACTCTCTAATCATCAATCTCTCTCTTATTTACTCTCTATCATAACTCTTCTTATTTACTCTCTAATCATCAATCTCTCTCTTATTTACTCTCTAATCATCAACTCTCTCTTATTTACTCTCTAATCATCAATCTCTCTCTTATTTACTCTCTAATCATCAACTCTTCTTATTTACTCTCTAATCATAATCTCTCTCTTATTTTCTTTCATACTTCGTCTTCATTTACTCTCTAATCATCAATCTCTCTCTTATTTACTCTCTAATCATAATCTCTCTCTTATTTACTCTCTAATCATCAACTCTCTCTTATTTACTCTTAATCATCAATCTCTTCTTATTTACTCTCTAATCATAATCTCTCTCTTCATTTACTCTCTAATCATCAACTCTCTCTTATTTACTCTCTAATCATAATCTCTCTCTTATTTACTCTTATCATACTCTTCTTATTTACTCTTAATCATCAATCTTCTCTTATTTACTCTCTATCATAATCTCTCTCTTATTTACTCTCTAATCATAATCTCTCTCTTATTTACTCTTAATCATAACTTCTCTTATTTACTCTTTCATCATCTTCTCTTCATTTACTCTCTAATCATAATCTCTCTCTTATTTACTTCTACATAAATCACTCATAACATTTGAATATATTCCATCAAGTGATGTGAAAACTTCTGCCATATGGCCTAAGAACTTCACTGCATCTCAAATCCGATTCAATATGAGCAACTTTTTGGCTCAATTGAATATACATACCACATCCTTAATGGGAAGAATCAACAAATTTTGGGAGCAATCCCTCTTCCATTATGCGATGACCGCCAATCCGCAAGCAATGTATCATCGATACTTGCTTGAATTCTGGTATTCAGCAGTGGTGAGTAAGGATGAACAATCTATATCCTTCACTCTAAATGAGGGCACAAAGAAGTGTGTCATCACCCTCGAGGGGTTCAGAACTTCCCTTCATCTGAACTACCTCAAACCTCCCCAGGTGTTTGAGAAAAGACTCAAAGGAGTCAATTTTAGGGAGGTTTTGGTCGCCACTGGTCATGGTGACATGGAGGATGAAAATGGTAACTTGAAGACCTCTGGACATATTTTCATGTCTGGTTTTGGTACATGTTGGAGGTTCTTCTGGACTCAAATAGTGGAGAGTCTTGGTGGCAACCATGGAGGGTTGGACCAACTCTCACTACCCCAAGTTGAAATGGGGTATTATATCTGGAATGGAGTGCAAGTAGACTTCGCTGAGATCCTCTTCTCTCAGTTGATTACAAAATTAAAGGGGAAGAGAAGTCTACATATTGCATTTCCAAGGTTTTTAAGCTTATGCTTCAAAGATATACTTGGTGATGCTTATGATGAAGCTGGACCAGAAGCTTCTGTACCAGAATATAGCAGGGATTTCTCGAAGGCAACAATTACTGGAGATGAACCAGAACTCTCCTCTGCTATGATTCAGGTATTTTCTAAAACTGGTACAGCCACACTAGCTGGCCCAGAAAGGACACTAAGTGGGCCACAAAAGAATGTGGGACCCGTTAGTGTGCCTACTATTGAAATCTCAAATTCTGGTGACGATGCAACTGCTGAAGCAGCTGTTGAACCAGAATCTGGTGAGGGTACTAGTGACCCAAACCAGGGCATATCTGACCAGATCGCACAAGTGAATGCCTT
>CM067167.1:100251010-100285054 GCA_034093135.1 Erigeron breviscapus | reverse complement strand
GACACAACCACAAGTCTTGAAACACAACCTCCTCCAGCTCAGCTTCCACTGCTTGAAAATGACCGATTGAAAAAGGTGGAAAAGGGGCTAGCTGACTTGACAAAAGCTGTTGAACAGATAGTCAGTCTCAAAGAAAAAGAAGAAGATCAACTGGTGAAAACGCTGACTAGCTGGTATGACAAACAGTTAGCGAACAATAGGGATATTGAAACGATCAAGGCAAACTCTGAAACTCTAGCCAAGAATCAGACTCGAGCATACCTGTTTGCTCATAATGTGCTAAATCGTGATCAAAAACTTCTGAGTACAAAGGCCACTGCCATCCACAAGGCTGTCAGCGCATCAACCTATGCTGCTAAGAAAGCTGCCTCCTCAGGTCTTGCCACTGCTGCCAAAATTGATCAAGTACATGACCTGATCGCCCCATTAAAGAAACAAATTGAGAAGCAAGCCTCTGCTATCTCATCACTTGAGAAGAAAGTTGCTGATCTTCCCAAGCCATACACATCGTTCACTGAGTTGGACAGATAGAGACATGAGCGTATGAAAGCAGATATGGTGGAGATTAAGACCTTGCTTCAGCAGCTGTTGGTCGGGTTGCTGAGAGGGCACAACCAACGGTGGAAGTAGCTGTTGGTGATGCAACTTCCAAGGGGGAGAAAATTGATATTGACACCACTGCTGCTGAAAATGTTGAAAGGGCCATAGTGCTAGTAAACACAGACATGGAAAAATAAAAAGATGGTGAAGTTGCTGAAGTGACTCTTGCTAAAAAGAAGATCAAAATGCTCCTGCAGCTGTTGAGGGGGAGCAACCAGTTCAAGAAATGATAGTTATTGCTCAGGGGGAGCAAAATAAACTGGTTATTAACCCAGATGATCCCAATGCTATCATGAAAGCATGGGAAACTGGGATGGCTTCTGAGATGGCAACTGACAGGTCTAAGGAAATGCTTCCAGTTTTTCACAGACGCTATATCAGTTAAGCAGTCATTACTCCCCTTACTGATAGTCAAAGGGAGAAACTCTCAAAGTCTCTTTAGATACCTTCTGCTTCTCATCCAGCGGACTAAGAAGGTTCCTCATCAGAAAAGGTTATCATTCCAGCTGAACTCTCTGAAGAAGCTGACAAAAAGTCACAAGAGGAGGCCTTTGCTAAGATTGAAAGAAAAAGGCAAGAAAAAGAAAATGAAAAGAAAGATCTTGAATGTATCAAAACTCTTGCTATGGCAGAAACTAAAGACTTTGATGCTGAAGAACAATTGTTGATGGAAACCTCTGGTTACTATGCGGTATACCAAAAGAAGCAAGCTGATCTAGATGCAAGGATGTTGGAACAAAAGGGAAAGCTTGCTGCTGAAAGAGTTAAGTTCATCAGAAACATGACCAGAAGGACATTGCCACAGAAGATAGCTTCAGTAGGTGTAAATATTGCCAAGTCTGGAGCAGAGATTAACCTGAAAGTTGTGAGAGAAGATGGTGATGTCTCACATCTGAAAAATGTGCAGAGACCAAATCTAGGAGCAACTGAATGGCTTGAAGTGCATAAGCTAATAAAAGAGAAAACTACTCCAACTTACTCATAACTCAGAGATTTCATCCATGGGTACTTCTCTAAAGCCAGAGAGATGGAAAGAAGATTGAAGGCAGGCATATCAGTGCTAAGAGAGTACTTTTGGAAGCAGTACAGTACCACGTCTTTCAGCACCATCATCCTCTATGGTCAGAAAACAAACTACTTTGAAAAGAAAAAGGGATGACCATCTGGTACATGTAGATCTTCCCCCTATCACTGGAGATGCTACTTTGGATACCAGATTGCCTTCAAGGATTGTGTTTCAAGAAGGTTTAGTTTTCGACAATCCTTTTGGAATGTTCTACACGAACTTCCAAAATCAGCAACTCTTCTTTAGAGTTAGTGATATTGGAAAAGCTTTTGTTGGGTTCCTGCTATCTATAAGAAAAAGGTGTGCTGACACTACAAACAACAGAGCTTTCATTGACTTGATTGATCATGAGCTGCTGCTTCCTCATAGACAGGCTGATCCCTCCCTGATGACTATCAAGAATGAAGACTTATGGGAACAAGCAGCTAGACAATAGATGTTTTTTTTTACTAACTTCAAATGCTTGTATGTCAGCATAAGTTGTAATCTCTGATTAATAAAACATCTTTGTCACACTTATTGTTGGTTCTCTATTTATTTTTGTTCACTCATCAAGTCTCCTCAGCGAATAGGGGGAGATTGTTGAGTCAAGGATTCGCTGATCAGACTTGGTCGATGACTCTTCATCAGCGGGTCATCAGCAAGTCCAGTGACTCTTCATCAGCGGGTGGGTTCTTTCCAAGTTGTGAGTCAAGGCGGGAAGAATTCAAACCATGAAGAAGACAAGAGTCACATGGTGGTTCATTCCAACTGTATCTTACTCTTTATGGAAAAGATGCAGTTGAAACTTGAACCTCTTCTTCCAGTTGGATCAAGAAGAGGACTTCCCCCAAGAGACATGGGTATATATGGTCCATCCTTAAGGATTTTCAACATATACCTCTCAATACCACCAAAATGCAACAGCATTCTAGCTTTCCATGTACCAAAGGTCTCACTGTTTCCATCAAATTTTGGAACAGGAGTGTTAGAATAAGTGTACATGGACATGGTTTGGGGCAGTAGGAGGAGGAGGGTTGGTGTTAACATTTTGAAAAGGTTGTGCATTATTATTCAATGGGTTTTCACCTGAACCAGAACCATCTCCACCTTCAGTAGTGTTCATCTTAGCAGATCTAGGCAAGTTTATTAGCCTTCTGCTCTGATACCCCTTGTAAGTCCCAACTTGTTAGATGGTACTACTGAAGACACCTCTATGTCGATGGTGGAGTTACTTTGCAATATACTTGCTAAACTGGAGACGACCAGTTGCAGAGGTATATACCAAGTTCTAGATAGATTACTTATATAAAAGACAATAAGTAAAGAACAATGCAATAATACAATAACTTGTAAACAATCTTGATTAGACAATATGTAGTTTTCAAAGTGTAATTTATTTATTGATATTAAAGCAAATTACAAGGTTGATGCGGAACCAAGATAATACACGAATGTAAATATCCTAACAACCTATGAAATACAATTGATCTATACTCGGAATTTCTCTTCACCAATCGAAACACTTAAAGTAGTGAAATGTTCCTTTTAGCGATTGAGAGAATATTGCACAAGTTCACCAAGAATATTGCAGGAATGCAAAGTATGAATTCTCTCGAAGTGTATTCGAAGGAGTTATATTCTTGGTTGTGTAATGACTTGTATTTATAGGCAAAGTTAACATTGGGATGTTAACTTTGGCCGTACAAATGTGGTTGAGAGCATTTAAGGAATAATATTTAATTCCTTAAAATGCAGTGTAAAGTTGCAGGATAAAGCAACTTTATTCAACCAGCTTTATGTACCTTTTATACTTAAATAATAAGATAAGGCTTATTATCCGGGTAAAGGTACATAAAGCATATAAGTCAATTCCTCGTAATCAGTGTAAAGCTTTGTAAGGGCTTTCCACTGATGATTTCCAGTTTGTAACTGACTAGAATGTCAACTGGGCTTCGCTGCCATCGCCATTCTCTATCTTCCATTTGTTGTCTTCGACTTCAACTGGAATGCTTCTTCAACTGGTCAGTTCTCAACTGGAGGAAGTCTTCAGTTGCGTTGACTGTACGGTGCAACTGGACTTCAATATATTTCTGGACAAATATTCTTAGTCACCAGTTTACTGGTCACCAGATGCAACTGGTGACTGGTCAGTGTGAACTGGTGACTGGACAGTTCCAGGTGAACTGGTCCTAACACATCATGTAATCATAAAAACGTTACGTACCATTTTTATGATATCATTATGTCATGTGTCTTATCATCATTTTAATTTATCTTTTGTTAAGTTGATACGCTTAGCGTAGTGAGACTCGTTGTATAGATTTGATGGAATGATTACGAGAACCGTTTCGTTGTGATCGTTATTAAGTGAGTCGTCGTCAGTGAACCATCGTAAAGATTAACCTTCGTCAAGTCTTTGTTGATAATCCGTCATAGATTCCTTGACAGTTTTCGTCAGCGCGAGAGTAACATAGGTTTTCTATGATGAATAGGGATCCGAAGATGATAGTGAGTTAGGTATCTCATCAGATGACGAATATCGACGTCGGTTGCCAAATCATAATTTATAAAATGAATTGAGGTATTTCCGTGATAAGACTTCTTCGAAAAGTTTTCCCAACTACAGGGAAAATATACTATCATTTGTGAAACATTAACTTCAACGATCAAAATTTTCAATTGTGCAACTAAAGAGACCGAAATTGTAACTTTTAAAACTAGAACTTAGAATTGATTGTCCCGAAACTACAGGAACAAAAAGTGACATTTTCAAAAACTTACGGGACTAAAATGAAAATTCAAAGTCTCGAAAAATAATATGTTTCTAAATCTCGCAAGAAAATTTCATCATTCTGTAGGCACTTAAAAATGAAATTCTTAATATCTCCCATGGACTAAAGATGACAAGTTTTAAACTTCAAGAGAACTGAAAATATTCCGGACGTGATGGTGTTCGTTTGATGAGATATGAGAGTTGATCGGAGAAACACTAGTACGATGTATGTATTATCTACCCGTTAAATTTAAGCATCCTTAAATCTAAGCATCGTTCTATGTAAAGCATGTCTAAGCCTGTAAGCAAGTATAGAGAGCAATTTTCCAGGAATACAATTATAGTCTAAGTTCACTAATGTAGCCTAACGAAATCCTTATCAGGCCCATTAATGCAACCTAGTTCGCTATAACCTGTGGCTCTGATACCAATCTGTCACACCCCCAAAATGCGGAATCGAAGGTGTGAACAATTAGATGAATCACAATCACACATTATAACAAACGACCTCTAAATGAGACGTTATTGAATTTTATTTATAAATGAAGCATTTCTTTACAAGGAAAGTAGATACGTTCATAGAACTTGAACAACTACCTCTAATACAAAGGAAATTAACTAATCAAAATGCTCCGTTTCTCTAGTGTATGCATATGAGACTCCAAACCAAGCCTGCTCCGATACTGCCTTAATTTCCTGAGAATACGGTTTAAAAGACGTCAACATAAAGTTAGTGAGGTCATAGGTTTTACAACAATATAGTGGTGGATAATAAGCTTTTAGTGATACCCTCACCAGTATAATCCCAATGATATCCTCGATCATTAATCCGTAATTCTTTTGGAAATACATTTCCATAATAGATAGTCATAATATAAAGGTAGATAGGTATTCTATCGTAATGAAAACTTAATTGATATTCATACCATGAATATCCATAGGTAAACTGTTAATACAGAAACTTAACAGATAATTCATATCATATAATATTTTCTTGAATCTGAGCATATTTAATCATAATTGAACATACCATGTCTTCGAATCTGAGATAGTAGTTTAACATATTTATTCTTCAAATTTATACCCGTGTGTTCATATAGAAATTTGTTTCACGAAATATTCCCAGAGTGTATGAATAACAATGATATCCAATTTGTATATAACGTTTTCTTAAACTAAGTGCATCTCAGTATAAAACAATTTAGACAATGTATTCTCAGCCAAAAACGTAAAACAGTTAATAAGGGGCTATGAGTCTCACCTTAGCAGTAATGAAATGAGGTGATGAAAATGTAATGAGATGATGAACAAGTCAATTAGCCAAATCGGGAGATCCTAAACACAATATGATTGATTTACTTTCTTGGTTCAAACCTAAAATTTCTATAAGGTTATTTATTAATACGCTTGTCAACGTAACTGGTTTCGGGTTCTTTCAATAACCCTTGTAATTTATTTTGAAATATTTATAATTGATACATGAGTTATATATTGGAGATTTCTTTATAAATCATTTTCGAAATGCCATAAATAAGCTAAGTAGTTAGCTTAATATGTAAATGTGTTTATCTTCCAAAAATGGAGATATACTTAATAGTATTGTTTAAAAATCAATACGAGATCCATAATGAATGTATTCAAGGATGAATATGAGCAGGTTTATCTATATATATAAATATATAGAATGTTTATTTTAAATAGTAGGATTAATACAAAAGAAATGTATTAATCATGTATCGAAACGATATTTCATTAATACAAAGAATGTATTAATTTTTGTAACGAAGAGAGATGCTTTCAATAGCAGAGATATGAAAAGATACCTTGAAAGGTATGTATTATAATCAATACAAAATGTATTGATTACCAACGAAGAGATACCTTAAATGGTAGGAAAAACCAGCATTATATTTCAAGTTGTGTTAGGGTTGACGATGGGTCATGTAGTATCCAGACGGCGAACCAAGTTGCGTTTAGAATGCGTATAGCAAACCGTTTGTCAACTACAATCCCTTCCGCTGGTATACCCCAGAGATGCCCAAGGTCAATGGCAATCACGTTTAGAAATATAGTACCGTTAAAAGCGTATCATGTAGTTTCTTGGAAATTACCATATACAAGTTGACATTTTTACTATTCATGGGCTGAATTTTTATAAAATTTTCAAGTGTTATTTTGTGAAATTTAAAACCATATTAAGGTATCTTAACACTAGTTATTACATTCTAGCAAGTTTCAAGCCAAACCGTGAAAGAAATGATCGAAAAAACAACGTTTTACAAACTTTCATGAACTTTTATTCTTTATATGTTTTAATTGCTCATCATCAAGGTTTTTGATCTTTGTTTTGATAATTTATATTGTAGATTGATTAGTCATATAATCAATAAGAAAGCTTAACACATACTCATATACTTAATCATGCCCTAACTTAGCTCAAAATGCCCTAATTAGCATAAACGAATCCTAATTAGATATAATTAGGTTAAGTTAATATAGTGAAATTTTGACGGATGTCACATCTTGGACTCTAACATTTGAAACCTCTCTAGGATGTCATCGACATACTTAGACTGGTGAATGAAAAATCCATCCTTCCTCTGATCAACCTGCAATCCCAAGAAAAACTGAAGTTCTCCCATAGCACTCATCTCGAACTGATTTTTCATGCTCATCTCAAATTCTTTGCACATACTTACATTAGATGACCTGAAAATGATATCATCTACATAAACTTGTACAATCAAATAATCTCGCTTCCGCCATTTGATAAACAATGTGCTATCTATCGATACTCTTGTAAAACCATTTGTCAACAAATGTGTCGACAACTTTTCATACCACACTCTGGGTGCCTGATGCAATCCATACAGAGCCTTATCAAGTCGATATGCTCATCTTGGATAGTTAGGATCTTGAAACCCAGGTGGTTGAAACACATAAACTTCCTACTTAACATCACCATACAAGAAGGCACTCTTAACGTCTAACTGATACACCTTTATACCTTTGAAGCGCATAGGCTAGAAACAACCTTATAGCTTCAATCCGGGCAACTGGCGCAAAAGTTTCGTTATAATCATATCCTTCTCATTGTGCAAACCCCTGAACAACTAAACGTGCCTTATTCCTTTTGACAATCCCTTTGTCATCTCGTTTGCATTTGAATACTCAACGAGTTCCAATCGGCTCTTTGCCTCTAGGCACATCCACCAACTCCCATACTCCAAGTTTCTCAAACTGAGCTAATTCTTCTTGCATAGCTGCAACCCAAAAAGGATCTTGATGTGCAATCTTAACATTCTTAGGTTCTTCTTGAGAAATGAAACAAGAGTACAGACATTCAGTAATTAGGCCTGAATCCTCCACTTCACAAAATAAACTAGTCAACTCCTTATTTAACTGATTTCTAGTTCGAACAGGATCTGAAGCATCTCCAAGAATGTTTCTAACAGGATGATCCTTATTTACTCTATATTGAGGAACCGAATCAACATTTAGATTATCTCCTTAATTCGATTGAATCTGCAATTCTGGAGAACTAAAATCATCTTTCGTCTCTTCAGAAATAGGATCATCATTAGGAAATGGAATCCCTGATGGAGTAGTTGGAGTAGTGTTCTCGGGTTCAGTAACTTCTGAATCTGAAAATGTAGCATTGTTCTTACTACTTTCACCAATAACAGTGGTAGACTGAACTTTGGTTGGAGCAGTATCAACATTCTGAATAGGAGAGGATGTAGTACTTGTAGTATAATCCATATGATCTCGCAATATGATCACATCATCAACTGTGTCAGGACCTGAATAAGAAGTAGGACCATGCAACGAACAAAACACATTGTCATAATCGAAATTCTTGCCGGTTTCAGAATGTATAGCGGGCTTATGACTTACAATTTTGACATTGGTACCCAAGTCAACTTTCCCTGTCTGTTTATTATACACCCGACGAATTGACGTCCCCGTTTTATAACCCATGAAAAATCCTTCTTCAACCTTTGGATCAAACTTTGACTGAGGTAGATACTTCAAGAATGTACACGGTACACCAAAAGGCTCAACATTTTGTAAATTGGGTTTCTTCTTATGTAGAAGTTCATAGCACGTCTTGTTAAAACATTTTACTATCAAAACCCGATTTAAAATGTGACATGCTATGTTCACTGCCTCCCCCCAAAACATAGTAAGAAGCCCTGAATCAGCAAGTATCGTTCTGGCAGTTTCGATTAAAGTCATATTCTTTCTTTCAGCAACTCCATTTTGTTGTGGCTCATACGGTGCACTGAATTGATGTTAGATTCCTTCAGACATACAAAAGACTTCCAATGTTTTTTATGAATTCAGTTCCGTTGTCACTCCTGATTCTCTTTACTCTAACTTTATAAACATTCTCAGTTTCAACAAAGAAATTTATCAGAATTTGTGGAGTTTCATCTTTCGTTTGTAGAAAGAATACCCATGAGAATCTCGAGTAGTCATCAGTAACCACTAAAAAATAGTACATCCCACCTATACTTCTGACATTCACCGGACCAAATAAATCCATGTGAAGTAACTCAAATGGGTTGGCAATAGAATTTTCTTTCTTTGGTTTATGTGAAGACTTTTTCTTCTTACCTTTCAGACAAGGTACACATTTGTCTTCCATTTCAAACCTTTTCATGGAACACCTTCAACCAAACCATGTTTCACAATATGATTCATCTTTCGGAAATGAATATGTCCCATTCTTCTATGCCATAATAACGATTCAGATTCATTTGCTTTACTTAACAAGCAAATTGGCTCCTTCGAATCATCAACACCTAACATAAGGCCATAGATGTCTTTCTTCCTAGGATCTTTCAGTAGGATCCAGTCTTCAGGAATAACAAATCCCGGTTTCAAAATAAGTGCTTCTTTCTCAGTAAAATGGACATGATTCCCCTTGTCACAAATCTGAGAAACACTCATAAGATTATGAGATAACTGTTCCACATAATTGACTTTCTCTAATGTAATTTTCCCATTGACAACATCACCTTGACCTGAGATGTTACCACCCTTGGGACCAGCAAAACTAACATACGAACCATTTATATCAACATAGTTGGACAAGAGCTTCTTGTCCCCTGTCATGTACCGAGAGCATCCACTGCCTGCATACCAAAGACTGGTAGGCTTCCTTGGTTCTCCCTGCACATTTGAAAAAAAGTGTTAGTTCGTTTTCATAGGGCACCCAAACCTTCTTAGGTTTAGGTTTGCCAAATTCATCCTTCAACATCAATTGTGTCCAATATCCATTGCTTTTTGATGAAGCCTTGGATGATTGAGGTGTCACAAAGTTTCTTTTATTTGGTGAACTGAAATGAGCTTTAGGAGGTGAATTCTTTGGTGAATGAGTACCAAACCTAGGCTGAGTTTCTAACTGATCAAAAAACTTAGAAACACTTTCATTTCTACGAGGGGGTGACCGATTTTGCTGAATATTCATAGTCCTAGGTGAATTGCTCCTATGAGGTGTGCGAGAACGACTCGAACTTCCACTTTTATGACTACTAGTAGTAGTATTTTGTGAATGACCCTGTCATTTAGGGGTCTTTGATCTATTACTAGGAACATAAATTTCATGGTCACTAGATGTGTGAGAAGAGTCACTATTATCAGGACAACGTCTTTTCCTATTTGGACAACAGCTATATACATAACCTAGTTCATAGCAATAAAAACATGATCTACTTGCCCTCAGTTTTCTAGCTTTAATATCAGATTCCTCAAAAGTCACACCTAAACACTCTTTTAATTTTATTGTGGCTGACTCTTCTTTTGACAAACCCTTTGACTCCTTATTTGTTGAAAACTGTACTTTCTTCTGAATCCTTGGTTTAGTCGAGAATGGTGTTAGGGAGATCCCACTAGATGTAGATTCATCCTTATTCCAAACCTTATCGATCTTGTCATGATCTATTTTCTCAAAATCAATTTCAGTTGATGTAAAAACAGTATCACATCCCTTCAGCACTGGATTCACAATATAGATCCTACTAATACATTTACATCATACATAACATTTTTAGGATCTAATGGTCTTACAAATGAACTTACAGTTTCAGTTTTCTTGTTTATGGGGTTTGTTTTTTTAACTGAGCTCTCAGACTATTTAGAGTCCTTAATTTGTTTTTCTGTCTGAGACAAAGAAGGTTGACCAGTAGAAGTCTCTTCTTTCTCAGACAGTTGTACTAACGATTCACTATAATTCCCATTAAAAGGACCTCTAACTTTCTTATAATCCATTCCTAAACCACCTTTATATTTTGAATCTCGTGGTACAAGAGTTTGTAACTGCATGGACCTAATGAGCTCGGAACCTCTAATTTGTTCAAGTCTGGTATTAAGCTTAAGAATTTCTAGTTTAGCATCAACTAATTCTTTCTCCTTTTTAGAAAATTCTCCAGTTAACTTAGCATACTGCTCATTCCCTACCTTTTCCATCAGGACAGATTCTCTAAGTTTTTCTTTTAAAGCAAGAATATCTTTATCCGAAGCTCGAATTTTATCCTTATTAAGACTTTCTTGTTTAACTAAACCAGAATTTTTAGCAAAATATGAGTCATTTTCCTTTTTAAAGGTCAAATTTTGAACAGTCAAATTTGCTATGTTTTTGCTAATACTGTTAGGACCAGTTCACCTGGAACTGGCCAGTCACCAGTTCACACTTGCCAGTCACCAGTTGCATCTGGAGACTAGTGAAACTGGTGACCAAGATGATTTGTCGAGAAATATATTGAAGTCCAGTTGCACCTTACAGTTAACGCAACTGAAGACTTCCTCCAGTTGAGAACTGACCAAGTTGAAGAAGCATTCCAGTTGAAGTCGAAGACAACAAATGGAAGATAGAGAATGGCAATGGCAGCGAAGCCCAGTTGACATTCTATTCAGTTACAAACTGGAGACCATCAGTGGAAAGCCCTTACAAAGCTTTACACTGATTACGAGGAATTGACTTGTATACTTTATGTACCTTTACCCGGATAATAAGCCTTATCATATTATTTAAGTATTAAAAGGTACATAAAGGTGGTTATGTAAAGTCACTTTAATGTACGACTTTACACTGTCTTTTAAGGAATTAAATGCTATTCCTTAAATACTTCCAACCACATTTGTACGGCCAAAGTTAACATCCCAATGTTAACTTTGCCTATAAATACAAGTCATTGCACAACCAAGAATTCAAGTATTCGAACTCACAAGTTAAATACTTCACACTTTGCAAACCTGCAATATTCTTGGTGAACTTGTGCAATATTCTCTCAATCGCTAAAAGGAACATTTCACAACTTTAAGTGTTTCGATTGTCTTGAGAAATTCCGAGTGTAGATCAATTGTATTTCATAGGTTGTTAGGATATTTACATTCGTGTATTATCTTGGTTCCGCATCAACCTTGTAATTTGTTTAACATCAATAAATAAATTACACATTGAAAAATACATATTGTCTCATCAAGTTATCTTACAAGTTATTTGTATTATTGCATTGTTCTTTACTTATTGTCTTTTATATAAGTAATCTATCTAGAACTTGGTATATACACACGGCAACTGGTCGTCTCCAGTTCAGTGCATATATTGGAAAGTAACTCCACCATCGACATAGAGGTGTCTTCAGTAGTACCATCTAACGAGTTGGGACTTACAAGTGGTATCAGAGCAGAAGGCTAATAAACTTGCCTAGATCTGCTAAGATGAACACTACTGAAGGTGGAGATGGTTCTGGTTCAGGTAAAAACCCACTGAATAATAATGCCCAACCTTTTCAAAATGTTAACACCAATCCTCCTCCTCCTACTGCCCCAAACCATGTCCATGTACACTATTCTAACACTCCTATTCCAAAATTTGATGGAAACAGTGAGACATTTGGTACATGGAAGGCTAGAATGCTTTTGCATTTTGGTGGGATTGAAAGGTATATGTTGAAAATCCTTAAGGATGGACCATATATACCTATGTCCCTTGGGGTCAGTCCTCTTCTTGATCCAACTGGAAGAAGAGGTTCAAGGGAAAAGCCAGAAGACCATTGGTCTGATGAGGATCGCAGACTGGTGGACTTGGACACCAGACTGAAAAACATGATCCTTGGGGCTGTCCCTGAAGACCTAATTCCAACACTTGTGTTGTTTCCCAGTGCCAAGTCTATGTGGGATGAATTAGTGATTCAATTTGAAGGAGGTGATGACACTATTGTCACCAGAAAAGTTGCTTTGAACAAGAAGTATGAATCCTTCTTTGCCTTGCCCAATGAAAGTCTAACTGGTACATACACCAGATTTTCTAGCCTCATCAATCAGTTGAGAGGTTTGGGTGTAGAGAAGGATAAGGATATTCTTCTTGAGAAGTTTTGTGATATTCTTCCTTCCAAATGGGAAAACATGGTTCTTGTCTTGAGACAAGGTAAAACCTTGCACACTCACACTCTTGCATCGCTCTATAGAGCCTTCAGATTCACTGAAGATAATAATGCTGCAAGACTTGTGGCTGAGCAAGATGCCATGAACCATGCCCAGAGTCCCAAGGTTGCTAGTGTAACTGAGCGACCTTGTGCTGCTTTAATGTCTGCTGAGAGTGTCCAGGTACACTCGATGAAGGAGATGTTAAACAGTTTCTTACACTCTGGACTGACCACTGAAAACAGTGATGGTTGTAATGAAACTGACGATGATGATCTGGTCGCCATGATTGCTAAAACCTTTAATAGGTTTAAGCATAAATCCAAAAGATTTAATGGCCCCAACAATGCTTCCAGCTCCAGCTCTCTGGATAAGACCAATCTTACATGCTATAAGTGTGGTAAGAAAGGTCATTTTATGAAGGAATGCAGATCTAGTCAGTTGAACAACCAAACTGGCCCCTCTGTCCCTAATTTCAATCGGCCTGATGATAGCTACAAAGCTAAATACAAAAAGCTTAAGGCCCAGATTGCCCTCCTGTCCATGCAAAAGGAAAAGGATCAGTGCTTAATGGCACAAACTGAGGGAAAATGGGAGTACTCTGATGACTCATCTGATGATGAAGAAGAGGAAAGGGACATGTGTTTCATGGCCTTGGAAGATCAACAACAGCAGCATGTGGTGAAAGAAGATGTCATCTCTGGAAGATGGGTGGACATCATACTGAAGAAGGTATGTGACTATGATAACCAGGTTGACCCTGAACTAAAACTGGACCTGGCTGAATCATTAAGTGGTGATTTGGCATTTGTGGAAACTGTAAGAGCTGATAGTGAAAGATATCTTGACACTATCTTAATTGAACTGAACAATGTTAAACCACAACTAAATGATTTGCAAAGTGTCCAGTTGGCTCTCAAGGAGTCAGTTTTAAAGATTGAGGCTTTAGAACTTGATAATCAAAAATTATTTTCTGATTTTGAAAAAGCACAAAAGATTATCAAGTCATGGGTAAAAGCATCTGGCAAAAACTATGATGCATTTTCAAGAACTATCGATGCCCAGAAAAATGCATGGAAATCTGAAGATCTGGAGATGGCAGCTCTTATACCAGATCTTCATGCATTGCCTCCAGCTCTCCAGGTTGAAACACCTTATGATCAACCTGAAGCTGTTGAAACTGAAACCAATGAGACCAACCCCATTGAGGTTAAAACTGGAGCCAAACAGGCTAAAGCTCCAGTCAAAAAGGCCACTGGTAACAAGCCTTTACCTCAAAAGTCTAAGGTGCCCAAGACCCGACAGACTAAAGCACCAGTTGAACCTAGGTCCAAGGTTCAACTGCCTGAAGAAAATAATATTTTGGTTAATCTGGAAAGACTGAAGGATATGGTGTGCTCAATAATGGACAAGTCGAATTCAAAAGAGTTGCATTTGTGAATGGTTTGAAATATAACTTGATCAGTGTAAGCCAACTTTGCGATGATGGCTTCAGAGTATTGTTCGATATTGCACAAGGCACCATATTTAACAAGGATTGGAAAGTGGTGATGATTGCACCAAGAAAAGGAAATGTGTACATCATGGATATGGAACCAGCTCCAAAAGAGCAATGTTTCTATACCAAAGCTGATGAGGACACCAACTGGCTATGGCATAAAAGGTTATCCCACCTTAATTTCAAAAACATTAACAAGTTGTCTCGCAAGCAACTGGTTGATGGGATACCTCAGATTTCCTTCAATAAGGAAAAGCCATGTCCAGGGTGTGAGATGGGTAAGCAGAAGAGAGCCAGTTTTAAAACTAGGCAAAATTTTAGCATCACTGAACCTCTTCACATGCTCCATATGGATCTTTTTGGTCCAGTGAATGTTCAAACTAGAGCTGGAAAGAAGTACACTCTAGTTGTGGTTGATGAATTCACCAGATATTGCTGGGTGGTATTCATCAGATCCAAAAGTGATGCACCTGCTGAAATCATCTCTCTTATCAAACGAATTGAGCTCAAGTATACTCGAAAAGTTTGTCAGTTGCGAAGTGATAATGGTACTGAATTCCAAAACAAAGTACTTGAAACATTTTGCAATGACACTGGCATCTCTCAAAACTTCTCATCAGTTCACTCTCCAGAGCAAAATGGAGTTGTTGAAAGAAAGAATCGTACACTGATAGAAGCCGCCAGAAGTATGCTATCTGAATCTGGTCTTCCCACCAGTTTTTGGGCTGAGGCAGTTGCAACTGCTTGTCACACCAAAACCGGTCAGTCTACATCAAGAGACATAAGAAGACTGCCTATGAAGTACTCAGGAATCGAAAACCAAATATTAAACCACAACTAAATGATTTGCAAAGTGTCCAGTTGGCTCTCAAGGAGTCAGTTTTAAAGATTGAGGCTTTAGAACTTGATAATCAAAAATTATTTTCTGATTTTGAAAAAGCACAAAAGATTATCAAGTTGTCTCGCAAGCAACTGGTTGATGGGATACCTCAGATTTCCTTCAATAAGGAAAAGCCATGTCCAGGGTGTGAGATGGGTAAGCAGAAGAGAGCCAGTTTTAAAACTAGGCAAAATTTTAGCATCACTGAACCTCTTCACATGCTCCATATGGATCTTTTTGGTCCAGTGAATGTTCAAACTAGAGCTGGAAAGAAGTACACTCTAGTTGTGGTTGATGAATTCACCAGATACTGCTGGGTGGTATTCATCAGATCCAAAAGTGATGCACCTGCTGAAATCATCTCTCTTATCAAACGAATTGAGCTCAAGTATACTCGAAAAGTTTGTCAGTTGCGAAGTGATAATGGTACTGAATTCCAAAACAAAGTACTTGAAACATTTTGCAATGACACTGGCATCTCTCAAAACTTCTCATCAGTTCACTCTCCAGAGCAAAATGGAGTTGTTGAAAGAAAGAATCGTACACTGATAGAAGCCGCCAGAAGTATGCTATCTGAATCTGGTCTTCCCACCAGTTTTTGGGCTGAGGCAGTTGCAACTGCTTGTCACACCAAAACCGGTCAGTCTACATCAAGAGACATAAGAAGACTGCCTATGAAGTACTCAGGAATCGAAAACCAAATATTGGATATTTCCATGTATTTGGTTGTCCAGTTTATATACTGAACGATTCCAGTCAGCTTGGAAAGTTTGATGCAAAAGCTGATGAAGGAGTATTTTTAGGCTATTCAGATATTCGAAAGGCCTTTAGAGTTTATAATTATAGACTCCAAAAGGTGCATGAGACAATTCATGTCACATTCGATGAATCAACTGAAGCAATCAACAAGAGACCAAGCCTTGATATTTCTCCAGTCATTCCAATCAATTTTGGTGAAACTGACCAAGTTCATCGGTCAGTTGTTTCACCAGAAGATGCTTCCAGTTACAACAAACTGGAACCAGTTAAGAAGAAGAACACCTCCAGTGACACATCATTTTATCCCTCCATCAATTTCAACTTACCACAAGAATTGGTGATTGGATCTGATGTTCGTGCCACTCCAATATCAGCACCAGTTCAAGCACCTACTTCTCCAGTTGTTCGTGAAATGCCTTCTAATGAGGAATTTCATGATGCTAATCGAGACCTCATTGACTCTGATGAGGATGTAGAAGTTGTTTGGACTGATCCTTCTCCAGATGCTGTTGCAACTGAAGAAGATCGCCAGGTGACTTGCACTGATATTGTAGTTCACCAGCCTAGTCAATACACTAGATGGACTAAAGCCCACCCAATTGAACAAATTGTGGGTGATCCAACTAGTGGGGTTCAGACTAGAAGAGCCACCAGTGAGCAATGCTTAAACGTCACCTTCTTATCTTTAATTGAACCAAAGAAGATTGACGAGGCTATGGCAGACCCAAGCTGGGTGGAAGCTATGCAAGAAGAGCTCCTCCAGTTTGAAAGGAACAATGTTTGGGAGCTTGTTCCTTGTCCACCAGGGTTAAAGAAAGAACCTATTGGTACCAGATGGGTCTACCGAAACAAAATGGATGAAGATGGCCATGTTGTAAGAAACAAGGCCAGACTAGTTGCCCAGGGTTATTGTCAAGCAGAGGGCGTTGACTTTGATGAAACTTTTGCTCCAGTTGCAAGACTTGAAGCCATACGAATATTTCTGGCTTATGCAGCCCATCTGCAGTTCAAGGTCTTCCAGATGGATGTCAAAAGTGCGTTCCTTAATGGAACATTGGAAGAAGAAGTTTATGTTAAGCAGACTCCAGGTTTCATCGATGAAAAGCATCCACATTGGGTCTATAGACTGAACAAAGCATTGTATGGTCTAAGACAAGCCCCAAGAGCCTGGTATGATACTTTAACTAAACATCTTCTTAAAAATGGCTTTCAAAGAGGTGCAATAGATAATACCTTGTTTATCTTGAAAGAAAGAGGTAATATCTTATTGGTACAAATTTATGTTGATGACATTATTTTTGGTTCAACTGATGATGCAATGTGTAAAAAGTTTTCTAAAATCATGTCATCTGAGTATGAGATGAGCTTAATGGGTGAATTAACATTTTTCTTAGGTCTTCAGATTAAGCAAACTGAAAATGGAATTTTCATAAACCAAGGAAAATATGTCAGAGATTTGTTAAGAAAATACAAATATGATTCAATCCCATCGAAAAACACACCTATTGCAGCACCATTGAATTTGGACTCTGACCCAACTGGCAAACCAGTTAACATAACTGACTATAGAGGTATGGTTGGTTCACTGATGTACTTAACTGCCAGTCGACCAGATATAATGTTTGCAACATGTTTATGTGCCAGGTTTCAGGCTAACCCTAAAGAATCACATTTGCACGCTGTAAGCGTATCTTTAGATACCTGAAAGGGTGTCCTAATCTTGGTCTTTGGTACCCCAAAGGCTCAGGATTAGATCTAATGGGTTATTCAGATTCTGATCATGCAGGTTGTAAGATAGATAGAAAATCAACAACTGGTGGTTGTCATTTCCTTGGAGGAAAACTGGTAAGTTGGACCAGCAAGAAGCAGACTTCAGTCTCTATGTCCACTGCTGAGGCAGAGTACATTTCTGCGGCCAGTTGCTGTGCCCAGATTCTCTGGATCAAGAACCAGTTACTAGATTATGGTCAAAAGTTTACTAAGACCCCAATCTTTTGTGACAACACCAGTGCAATTGCTATCTCTCACAACCCAGTGATGCACTCCAAAACAAAGCATATTGACATCAGGTATCATTTCATTCGTGATCATGTTATGAAAGGAGATATTGAAATTCATTTCATCCCCACTGACAAACAGTTAGCTGATGTTTTTTACTAAACCTCTCGATGAGAAAACCTTTAAACATCTCATCAGCGAACTGGGAATGTTAAACCCTTAACTGGAGCTTTCTTTGTTATTGAACGCGTCAGTGACACTGATGAAGTTCTCCAGTTGAGGAGGTCCAGATTATCTTTGCTCGCCAGGCTATCGAACGCCTTTGTGATACTATCTTGGCACTAATTGATATCTGGATCATCATTTTAGGGGGAAAGACTCAAAATAATTTTCTGACTAAAATTCGTTTTTGTTTGAAAATGCAACTGGAGAACTCTCCAGTTGGAAACTGGTACTGGACTGATCCTCCAGTTACCAGGTTCAGTCTTGTCTTATTTTTATAACGTTACAAATACTTGGTCAATATGTGTGACACGTGATGATACTCGAGTGTTTTAAACCACTTGATATCGTGATCTGACGTGTTTGAAACCATTTTAGTACTTGACAACTGTTTGTATTGGGAAAACAAAAAGTGAGTGGGGTCATGGGTAAGATAAGCCGTCGTAGCATTTAATGCTGACATGGTAACATTTAATGCTTACATGGAAAATTATATTTTTATTTCAAAATTCAAACTCTTTTTGTCAAAATATCTACAAAAAGGATTGTCTTTATTAAAATATAATTTTGGTGTTTCATTGGGATCTTGAATCCTTTATAAATACCCTTATTTACTCCGAACTCATTTACTTCTTTCTCTTACATTCCTTCATTTACTTCCAATCATCAAAATTGCTTCATTTTCTCTTTGCTTCACAAATCAAAAACCCTAAATCCCAAATTTCTTTTTCATTCTTCTATGGCTCCTAGATCATCTCGTTCAAGAGATGTAAATCTCTTGACTGTTCCATACAATCCCTCACCAGATGTCACACAGGCACCTGGTGCCCCTAGTAGTGCTTCGGTCATAAAACTAAATCCAAATAATCCTATGGCCAGCCTACGAGGATCTCAAGGGTCCGATACCCTTATTGGTAGAATTCAAAGGTTTTTAAAGAATTCTCCAATAGGACCCTCATTCTCTCTAAACCCACGTAAGATGTTTCACAACTACTTATGTGAGTTTTGGTACACTGCCGTTCTTTCTTCCGATTGTTCCTCCATCAGTTTCACATTAAAGGATGGAACAATCCAATGTACCTTGTCAGCTGATATATTGAGGGATAGCCTTATGCCTCAATTACTGGAGAGAGGGTGAATCTCCAGTCGTCTTGCCCCCAAATATAAACTTTCGCCAAGCACTTCTTGAAATGGGACACAGGGAGTGTTTGGAGAATGGGGTGTTGAAGACAAAAGGTGCGATGACCATGAAGGGCCTTACACCTTCATGGAGGTACTTTTTCATCCACTTGGTGGAGAGCATGGGTGGGAGTTCTGGTGGACTTGACCAGATAACTCCTCGCAAGCAGAGATGGCTTACTGCTTGTGGAACGGATTGAGAGTGGACTTTGCAGATATTCTGTATAGAAGCCTGGTTCAAAAGCTGAAGGGCACAAGGGGTGTTTGTATTCCCTTTTCAAGGTTCCTCTCACTTTGTTTTAAGCAAATTCTGGGCAGGGAAGCATATAATAGTACAGATTCACCGTACACTGCTCCAGATATGCTAAGGAATCTAGACTCACTGATATCTGAAGCTGGTGAGGTTGAAATTCCTGAACGAATGCATCTGGCATTCGCTTCAACTGATGCACCTCTTGAAGGTGAGTCAGAAAGGCAACTAGGCGGGCCTCAAAATAATGAGGGACCCTCCAGTGTGTCTAATGTTGTGGTTGAGGATAGAGCAACCATAACTGAAGCAACCCCCATCACATATATCCCTGGTAAAGATACTTCGGTATCTGATCCACCAATAGATGTACCCATCCAGGAAACTGGGGAAGGTCATCTGGAGACTGACCAGGTAACTGGTCAGCCCTCTGTCACATTCATGGATCTGGACATGGGTGTTAATGACGAGGAAATCCTTATTGAATCTTCGGATTCAGAAGGTACTGAAACAGACCAGGAGATTCTTGATGCTTCTGTACAAGCTCAAGACCCTTCATCTCCAGTCTCACTTCCAGACGCATCAATTTCAGTTTCACCTCCCCAAGTAAATGTGCCTATAGATATATCCTTACCAATAAATTTCGCTCCTTTACCAACTGGGCAATTCTCACTTGCTCGAGAAATGCCCCCCCCCACCGTCGCCGTTGTTCACACCTGAGCATTCTCAGCATGAACAACAATTTGTTTTTCCAGTCCTTTCTTCAACCACCACTCCAATAATTTCTTCAACTGCTGGCCTGACAACTGGGGAGACTTCTCCTTTGTCACCTTCTCCTTTGTCACTGGACAGTCAAGTTGTCTCAATACAATCCGATCTCCAAAACCTTCTAACCAGGGTGGAGGAGATTCAGAAGACACTTGATAAAAACACCAAGTCTTTCTCCAGATACCACAAGGACTCTTTGGCAAACATCAAGGTGGTTGATCTGGGGATAAACAAGTTCTCATCAAATGAAGACTTGGTGTTCAACAAATTGAATGAGTTGGTCACTGGCTACAATCATCTGGCTGGTACTCTAAAGGAAGCCTTTGACCTAACTCAGTCCAAGGTCACCAGTTCCATTTCCAATCTACTTGGCAACACTGTTAGAACTTCTGAAGTAGATCTGAAGGAAATTGAGAGGCAGGTCAAGGAATTAGTTGAAAGACCTGGCCTAGATGTAACTGGCCTTGGAGAGCAGTTGATGACTTCGGTTGGTCTGAAAATAGAGGATACGCTGGGTGCTAGAGAAGAGCAGTTAGTTGAAAGGGTGATGTCTGAGATCACCAAGTTGGCCATTCCTCAGGTTGATCTGGCCCCACTTACCAGTGAGATCAACCAGTTGAGGGGCAGCATAGAAAGTTTGAACACCCAGGTATCTCTACATGCTCAATCTATAGAGAAACTGACAACTGAAGTGGAAAATCTAAAGAAGATGGATGATGAGGTTAAGGATAAGGTTATCTCCGGTTTGGATGAGGACTCCAAGATCTTGAATGAATTGAAAACTGGTCAAGACCAGGTTAATGCAAATGTCTTGATCCAGTCCAAGGAGACGAACCATTTATGGAGGTCCTTCAGGATGATGTGTGGCATTTTCAAATAGTGTAAGGACTTGCAGTCATGGCAGCCTCTTGACCGGTTGCCATCTCACCCCTCTGAATGGGAAGGTATTAGGGCAGGTCTAGATGCTGCCAAGGGGGAAAGTAGTTCAGTCCTTACACGACCAGTTGCACCTGGAAGGACTCCATCTGGATCTGGAAGAGAATTGGTTGTGGCTACCAGTACTGAAGCTGGTGAGCAGGATGTAAGGGGGAATGTTGGTTTGGACAAAGGTAAAGGTTTAGCTGTTGATGCATCTGCCCAGCCGGCCACTGAAGAAATGTTGGAAACTGGTAATGCTGATATACTCCCTCCAGTTTCAGATAGTGATAGTAGAAAACTGGCTAGACTTGGCAATGACATCAAAGAAAGAGAGAAAATGAAACAAAGAAAACAAGTTGAGGCCAGGGCACATCTTGCTCAGATTAAGGTACTGGATATGAGTGATGCAAATCTACTGGGTATCACTAAGGAGGAGTATCTCAGGATCAAGAATGATCCTAGGATAGTTGACCAGTTAAATGAAATGCTGGATGTTGAACTGGAAAGACACTATCATGAGGATGAGGCTGAATTCGATGCCAGAAGTTTAAACATTTCAGTGGAGAAGGCTAGAGAGATAAGGGCCAGTGGGATTCTTAAGAGAATTTCAAATGTTAAAAAGGTTGTGAAGGATGTGATGAATCCACCAAGAAGAAGGATTCCACAACCAAGAAGACCACTGACAAGAGATGCAAGGGATGCTGACCTTAGCACATTCGTTGAATCAACTGGCGAGGTATCCAATGAAGACATTAAGTCTGCTGTACTGGCTGCTGGTGCTGGGAGTATAAAAATCACAAATGAAACTGAAGCTAGAAACTACTACTCCCAGATCATGTCAACCAGAAGACATAGTGGTACTATTAATAGTGTCAATGTTACAATCAAGCCAGGAACCAAGGTTTTTCAAATCGAAGTTAAGTATACTGGTGGGCCACTGGTTAGAACTGATGATCTTAGTGCTATGCAATATGGATTCAGCGAATGGGTGGAGATGGTGAATGTTTTGGATGCTAAGGCTCAAAAGAATAGGTTTGAGAAAGCATGGGTAAACTTTCTAAGGGGGAAGATTCAACATAAAGAAAATCTTGAGCAAAAGTTGAATATTGACCCTGAAGATACTCAGCCTATTTCTTCAGTTGCCAAGAGAAGAAGAACTGGCGAAGGGCCATCTCATTAAGTTCTTTATTCAGTTATCTACTTGTAATTTGTATTTACATTCTGTAACTTGTATAAATTTCATTCCTTGTATAAATGAAGTTACCAGTTTGTAACCACAAGGTAGATAATAGATTAAAATCTAAGAAACCTAAAAGAAAAACCTAAGGCATTTATTGATCTATAAAAATGCCTTAGATAACTTAGAGAGATTTAAATCGAACAAGTCCTTCCAGTTCACACTTGTACAGATACAAGAACTAGAAAAGACTTAGACTATATTTCTAGACAAATAGGGGGAATTTGTTAGGACCAGTTCACCTGGAACTGGCCAGTCACCAGTTCACACTTGCCAGTCACCAGTTGCATCTGGAGACTAGTGAAACTGGTGACCAAGATGATTTGTCGAGAAATATATTGATGTCCAGTTGCACCATACAGTTAACGCAACTGAAGACTTCCTCCAGTTGAGAACTGACCAAGTTGAAGAAGCATTCCAGTTGAAGTCGAAGACAACAAATGGAAGATAGAGAATGGCAATGGCAGCGAAGCCCAGTTGACATTCTAGTCAGTTACAAACTGGAGACCATCAGTGGAAAGCCCTTACAAAGCCTTACACTGATTACGAGGAATTGACTTGTATACTTTATGTACCTTTACCCGGATAGTAAGCCTTATCTTATTATTTAAGTATTAAAAGGTACATAAAGGTGGTTATGTAAAGTCACTTTAATGTACGACTTTACACTGTCTTTTAAGGAATTAAATGCTATTCCTTAAATGCTTCCAACCACATTTGTACGGCCAAAGTTAACATCCCAATGTTAACTTTGCCTATAAATACAAGTCATTGCACAACCAAGAATTCAAGTATTCGAACTCACAAGTTAAATACTTCACACTTTGCAAACCTGCAATATTCTTGGTGAACTTGTGCAATATTCTCTCAATCGCTAAAAGGAACATTTCACAACTTTAAGTGTTTCGATTGTCTTAAGAAATTCCGAGTGTAGATCAATTGTATTTCATAGGTTGTTAGGATATTTACATTCGTGTATTATCTTGGTTCCGCATCAACCTTGTAATTTGTTTAACATCAATAAATAAATTACACATTGAAAAATACATATTGTCTCATCAAGTTATCTTACAAGTTATTTGTATTATTGCATTGTTCTTTAATTATTGTCTTTTATATAAGTAATCTATCTAGAACTTGGTATATACACACTGCAACTGGTCGTCTCCAGTTCAGTGCATATATTGCAAAGTAACTCCACCATCGACATAGAGGTGTCTTCAGTAGTACCATCTAACGAGTTGGGACTTACAAATACTAGACACCTCTTGTTCCAATTCAGACACCATTTTACACACATTAACAATCGAAAGTAAAGAACATGATACCTTTTGATCAGCAATCTTGCAATCTGCCATGTATGCAACAAAATCATCAGTTGTCATACCTTCAGGTATCACAAATTCCTTCATTTGATCTTCAATGCTCTTTTTAGAAATGTCATCAGTTGCTTTAGATGACTCAATTTTCTCTTCTAAGGCCTTCACAGCTGTCATAGATTCACTCTCAGATCTCACTATCTCAACAACTTTCTTAACATTCTGCTTAACAATCTCAGATGCTCTCTCTTCACTTGTATACACAACATAGTCAATAGTTTCAACAACTTCATTTGTAACATGCGCATTATCATCATAAATCTTAACTAAATAGGCGTGATTTTTTAAGTATCTTCTGATTGTG
Source organism: Erigeron breviscapus (assembly GCA_034093135.1). Taxonomy (NCBI): domain Eukaryota; kingdom Viridiplantae; phylum Streptophyta; class Magnoliopsida; order Asterales; family Asteraceae; genus Erigeron; species Erigeron breviscapus. The sequence goes on along the minus strand of CM067167.1, from coordinate 100,260,811 downwards.
TGTCCCATTGATAAGTATCTTCTGATTGTGTATCCCATTGAGTTAGCTGTTGAGGAGAAGCAGGTAATGTAATCATTGCTTGAGTCTTCTGATAATCGGGTGGAGTAATACCGCCTTGATTGTAGTTTTGTCTACCTGCAACAATATTATCCGTTTTCTTCAGACGTTGGCACTCTCTAGTGAAATGACCAAATCCATCGCAATTATAGCACTTCACCTTAGATTTGTCAAAACCTTTAGTACCACTACCCAAAAATCTTCCAGTTCTCTGAGTGAACCTCCTGACCTTAATGGTTAACATAGCTAGCTGCCATTGTAGATCCATTTCTTCTAAGTCATCAGGATCTATCTGATTGTAATCTTCATCAATCAATGCAGGATCAGTAACCTTTCCATTAATGTAAGCTTCATGAGTAGTACAGAATGCAGAATAGAGATTCATTCTACCATCTGCAGAACTCATACTCATTGGCATGAAATGAAATGATTGAGTATTGCTCTTGACAGTAATAGTAGCATTGTCATAAGTAACATAGCCTGTATGTCCATCTGCATCAACTATTGGTGTAGCTTCAGCACCACTTAGAAATGCATTGGTTCCTGAGCTAGTACTAGTCAAATGAACTGAAGCAGCAAGATACAGCGATGGATCTTGAGTAAAATCTGCATGAGTATCCTTGATTCTTCTCTTCATTTCTCTATTTTTCAATTTTGAAACCACAGTCTCAAAATCCCATGAACTATATTCCTTGTCATCTTGAAGATGATGAACATATTCCATCCATATCTTTGGTAGAGAATCAAAAAATTTGATAATTCAGTGGTTAAATGGTTGAATCGGGCTATGATTTCATCAAGTGTTTCCCCTTTCAAACCATTAAATGCTTCATACTGACGCTTTAAAAGCTTTATGCGATTCTTCTTTAAAGTCACATCGCCTTCACAGTATTTCTCTAGAGCATCACACATTTCCTTTGAAGTCTTATACTTGTTAAATAGATGAACACTTTCTTGAGGTAATGCCATTGTCAGAGTTGAACGAGCCTTCCCTTCAATGGCATATCGGTGTAGGTATACTTACCAATCACACCATTCTTTTCATAAGCTGGCCAGTCATATCCTTGTGTCACCATAAACCACATATCAATATCATTGAGACGCATATAGTCTTCAAAACGTCTCTTCCACATCCAATAATTTTCCATACGGAAAAGCTTTGGAGGTGTATTACCGCGACCAACTTCATGGTCGTGCATAATGAGTTGATTGAGAAGTGCAGCATTAGGAGTGTTCAAAACAGCCAGTACAGTAGTCATTTTGAGTCTTTTGAAAGTAAATTAAACAAAATGAGTTACTATATCAATATACTTCATGCGAAGAGAGCACAAATCAAGTACACGAAGGGTGCACGAAGAGCACTTCATGCTGACATGGCACGAGGTAAGACACAAGGTCACAGTCGTGCAGACGTAAGCACTAACTAAAGACCACCTCGTGCTAACGTAAGCACGAGGTCTCGCGAAGATGAACGCGAATTCACAAGAAAACTTGAATTTCGAATTGATTTTGCAATTAATAGCAAATCACATGATCTTACACCTTCTGGTAATCAACCTTAAGGCTCTGATACCACTTGTAAGTCCCTATCATCGTATAGATCGTAAATAAGACGTGATTCATTATGTCAAGAGTGCGGAATCCTCTTGAGATAACTAGATTGCTATTGCCTTTTGTTAATTAATGAGTAATTAATCGACCTAAGGTGTTACACGAACTTGTTCTTCGTGTAGGAGAATCCACGAGCAACAATTCGACTTTCAATCAATAATTCATTACTAAATACGTGAATTTAGTTGGTATTTGTACTTGTATTAACCTAATTCGTGTGGGCTTGGACTTAATTCGAAGTCCATAAGCCTAGATCCACCAATCGGCTTGTCTTCATGCTGACGTCAGCACGAGGACGTTCCTACGTGCTGCTGACGTCAGCACGAGGACGCGTATCTTGGACCTTATTTTGCATTGTACATAACGTCCAGCCACAGTTTAAGTATTCTATGACACTTATAATCTTGGCTCTACATCCGTGTACCTGAAAAACAATAAATATAACACACAAACATAATAATAAACATAAGCATATATCATATTGAAGTTCAAACGTAATCATTAAACACAAACATATGTGTAACATCCCAAACTTTTCGTGTGTTTGACTATTTGACTTCAGTTAATTAACGTTATTGATATGTGGGCAATGAATCAATCAGCTTATTATGCATGACCATGAGGTTGGTCGTGGTAATACACCTCCAAAGCTTTTTCGTATGGAAAACTATTGGATGTGGAAAAGACGCTTTGAAGACTATGTGCGTCTTACTGATATTGATATGTGGGCAATGATAACTCAAGGTTTTGACTGGCCAACTTATGAAAAGAATGGTGTAATTGGGAAGTATTCTTACACTGATATGCCAGATGATGAAAAAAAGAGATACGTTATTGAAGGCAAGGCTCTTTCAACCCTTACTATGGCTCTACCTCAAGATAGTGTGCATTTGTTTAAAAAGTACACTACTTCGAAAGATTTATGGGACGCCTTAGAGAAGTATTGTGAGGGTGATCCTACTTTAAAGAAGAATCATATCAAGCTACTTAAACACCAATATGAAGCGTTTAATGGACTGAAAGGAGAATCTCTTGATGAGATTATATCTCGATTTAGTCACCTGACTACTGAGTTATCATATTTTGAAGTTGTTTATCCTCAAACTGAGTTAGTAGATAAATTTCTAGATTCTTTACCTAAAACATGGACTGAGTATGTTGATCATCTTCAAGATGACAAGGACTACAATTCATGGGAATTTGAGACTGTGGTTTCAAAGCTGAAGAATAGAGAAATGAAGAGAAGAATCAAGGATACTCATTCTGATTTCATTCAAGATTTGTCTTTGTATCATGCTTCTTCAGTTCATCTAGCAAGTTCTAGCTCAGGAAACAATGCATTTTTAAGTGGTGCAGAAGCAACACCAATTGTTGATTCAGATGGTCTTGCAGGATATGTTGCTTATGACAATGTTTCTACACATGTCAAGAGCAATAGTCAATCATTTCACGCTATGCCAATGAGTATGAGTTTGGCAGAGGGGAGAATGAATCTTTACTCTGCTTTTTGTTCTGCACATGAAGCATATATTAGTGGAAAGGTTACTGACCCGACATTGATTGATGAGGACTATAATCAGATAGATCCTGATGACTTAGAAGAAATGGATCTACAATGGCAGCTAGCTATGTTAACAATTAGAGTCAAGAGATTTACTCAGAGAACTGGAAGGTTTTTGGGAAATGGTACTAAAGGTTTTGACAAGTCCAAGGTAAAATGTTACAATTGCGATGGATTTGGTCATTTCGCTAGAGAGTGCCAACGTCAAAAGAAAACGGATAATACTGTTGCAGGTAGACAGAACTACAATCAAGGCGGTATTACTCCACCCAACTATCAGAAATCTCAAGCCATGATAACATTTCCTGCTTCTCCTCAACAATCAGTAACTCCTCAGCTAATGGAGTCAAAGGCTGTTGTTGTCCAGAATCCTGATGGTACTTATCAGTTGGATACACAATCAGAAGATACTTCGAATCATGCATTTATGGTTGAAATCTTTGATGACCATGCACATGTAGATAATGAAGTTGTTGATTCGATTAATTATGTTGTGTATACCAGTGAAGAGAGTGCATCTGAAGCAATGAGGCAAAATGTTAAGAAAGTTGCTGAGATTATCATATCTGAGAGTGAATTTATGACTGCTATAAAGACTGATGAAGAGAAAATTGAGTCTTCAAATGTTAACAGTGAGGATTCTGAAAAGAGTATTGAAGAACAGATGAAAGAATTTGAGATACCTGAAGGTATGACAACTGAAGATTTTGTTGCATACATGGCAGATTGCAAGGCTGCTGATCAGAAGGGAGAACCAAGGAAGCCTATCAGTCTTTGGTATGTTGACAGTGGATGCTCTCGGCACATGACAGGGGACAAGAAGCTCTTGTCCAATTATGTTGATGTAAATGGATCATATGTTAGTTTTGCTGGTCCCAAAAGCGGCAATATCTCAGGTCAAGGTGATGTTGTCAATGGGAAAATAACTTTGGAGAAAGTCAATTATGTGGAACAGCTATCTCATAATCTTATGAGTGTTTCTCAGATTTGTAACAAGGGTAATCATGTCCATTTTACTGAGAAAGGAGCACTTATTCTGAAGTCGGGATATGTTATTCCTGAAGACTGGATCCTACTCAGAGCTCCTAGGAAGAAAGACATCTATGGCCTTATATTAGGAGTTGATAATTCGAAGGAACCAATTTGCTTGTTAAGTAAAGCAAATGAATGTGAATCGTTGTTATGGCATAGAAGGATGGGACATATTCATTTTCGAAAGATGAACCATATTGTGGCACATGGTTTGGTCGAAGGTGTTCCAATGAAGAGGTTTGAGATGGAAGATAAATGTGTACCTTGTCTGAAAGGTAAGCAACAAAAGTCTTCTCATAAACCAAAGAAAGAAAATTCTATTGCCAGCCCATTTGAGTTACTTCACATGGACATATTTGGTCCTGTGAATGTAAGAAGTATAGGTGGGATGTATTATTGTTTAGTGGTTACTGATGATTACTCAAGATTCTCATGGGTATTCTTTCTACAAACGAAAGATGAAACTCCACAGATTTTAATAAATTTCTTTGTTGAAACTGAGAATGTATATGGAGTTAGAGTTAAGAGAAACAGGAGTGATAACGGAACTGAATTCAAGAACAAGACATTGGAAGTCTTTTGTATGTCCAAAGGAATCCAACATCAATTCAGTGCACCGTATGAGCCACAACAAAATGGAGTTGCTGGAAGAAAGAATAGGACTTTAATCGAAATAGCCAGAACAATGCTTGCTGATTCCGGGCTCCCTACTATGTTTTGGGGGGAGGCAGTGAATACAGCATGTCATATCTTAAATAAGGTTTTGTTTGTAAAACGTCATAATAAAACTTGTTATGAACTTTTACACAAGAAGAATTCAAATTTGCAGAATGTTGAACCATTTGGTGTTCCGTGTACCTTTTTGAAATGTCTACCTCAGTCACAGTTTGATCCAAAGTTTGAAGAGGGGTTTCTCATGGGTTATAAACCGGGTACTCCAATTCGTAGGGTATATAACAAACAGACAGGCAAAGTTGATTTAGGTACTAATGTCAAGATTGTAAGTCAGAAACCCGCTATACATTCTGGTTCAGGCAAGAATTTTGATTATGATAGTGTGTTTCATTTGTTGCACGGTCCTTCTTCTTATTCAGGTCCTGACAAAGTTGATGATGTGGTCTTATTAAGAGATCATGTGGATTATACTCCAAGTTCTACATCTCTAATACTCAGACTGTTAATACTACTCCGACTAAAGTTCAGTGTACTACTGTTGTTGGTGAAAGTAGTAAGAACAATGATAAGACTTCAGATTCTGAAGTTACTGAACCCGAGAACACTACTACAACTACTCCTTCAAGAGTACCATTACCAGATAATGATCCTATTTCTGATGAGTCGGAAGATGATTTTAGCTCTCCAGAATTTCAGATTCAATCGAATTTAGGAGATAACCCAAATGTTGGTTCGGCTCCTCAATTTAGAGTCAACAAAGCTCATCCAGTAGAGAATATTCTTGGTGATCTATCACAGCCTATTAGAACTAGAAATCAATTAAATCATGAGATGACTAGTTTATTTTATGAAGTGAAGGATATAGGAATTATTACTGATTGTTTGTATTCATGTTTTATTTCTCAAGAAGAACCAAAGGATGTTCAGATGGCGCTTACGGATCCTTTTTGGGTTGCAGCTATGCAAGAGGAATTAGCTCAATTCGAAAAACTTAGGGTATGGGAGTTGGTAGATGTGCCTAGAGGTAAAGAACCAATTGGAACTCGTTGGGTATTCAAATGCAAACGAGATGATAAAGGGATTGTTACAAGAAATAAGGCACGTTTGGTTGTTCAGGGGTTTGCACAACGAGAAGGATTTGACTATAACGAAACTTTTGCGCCAATTGCCCGGATTGAAGCTATTAGGTTATTTTTAGCTTATGCAAGTTTTAAGGGTATAAAGGTGTATCAGTTGGACGTTAAGAGTGCCTTCTTGTATGGTGAAGTTAAAGAGGAAGTCTATGTATTTCAACCACCTGGGTTTGAAGATCCTAATTATCCAAGACGAGCATATCGACTTGATAAGGCTCTTTATGGATTACATCAGGCACCCAGAGTATGGTATGAAAAGTTGTCAACACATCTGTTGACAAATGGTTTTAGTCGAGGATCGATAGACAGCACTTTGTTTATCAAATGGTAGAAGCGAGATTATTTGATTGTACAAGTTTATGTAGATGATATCATTTTTGGATCATCAAATGAAAAGATGTGCAAAGAATTTGAGAAGAGCATGAAAAAGCAGTTTGAAATGAGTGCTATGGGAGAACTTCAGTTTTTCTTGGGATTGCAGGTTGATCAGAGGAAGGATGGATTTTTCATTCACCAGTCTAAGTATGTCGATGATATCTTAGAGAGGTTTCAAATGTTAGATTCCAAGTCATATGGTATACCTATTCAAGTCAATCATGGGTTAGGGGTACAAGATTCGAAAGATCTGCCTGTTGATGCTACTTATTATCGTGCTATCATTGGCTCATTGATGTATCTGACTGCTTCTCGACCAGATATTATGTTTGCTGTTTGTCTTTGTGCTAGATTTTAAGCGAATCTTAAAGAGTCGCATTTAACTATAGCTAAACGTATTTTACGTTACCTAAGAGGTCACCAAGGGCTTGGTCTATGGTATCCTATGGGTGGTACGTTTGAGTTTGTTGCATATACTGATTCGGATTATGGAGGTTGTAACAATGATAGGAAGTCTACAACTGGCGGATGTCAATTCTTAGGAGGGAGACTTGTATCGTGGCAATGTAAAAAGCAGACATCTGTTGCTCAGTCTTCATGTGAGGCAGAGTACATGGCTGTAGGTAGTTGTTGCTCTCAAGTATTATGGATTCAGCAGCAATTGCGAGACTATGGTATGGATTTTCTTGATACTGGATAGACAATAAATCCGCTATAGATATTACAAATAATCCTGTCATGCATAAAGTCACAAAGCATATTGATATAAGACATCATTTCTTACGTGACTGTGCCCAAAAGAAACTTATTCATTTGGATAAAGTTATAAGTGATGATAATCTGGCAGATTTGTATACTAAAAGCATTTGATAAGACTCGCTTTGATAAGCTGATTCTTCTCAATGGAATGAAAAATGCGGATTCAGATTAAATCTCTCAAAGAACTATTTTTATTTATTTTAATTTTATTTTTGAGTCTTAGTTATGTCTGTATATAATTAGTGTCATAAAAAAAATAAAATTTTGAAAAATGAGAAAATCAAATAAATAAATGATAGAGATTTAAGTTGATGCATTCAGACGATTAGAAGTGAGGATAACTTTAGCTTTTAAGCCTGCTTAATCGTAATATAACTGCTCAGTTCAGTGATTACAATTTAGGATGTATCGGTAGGCACAAAGTACCAAGGTTTCCTTATAATCTGAACTTAAAATGTATACAATGTTCTTATGGGAAACGTATTCAGATATATGGCTGAGAATGCTTGCTTTTCAGAAATGATTAGAACTGGTCCTTAAATTTTGTGAAAGATCTAGCATTATTATGGGATTTATTTAGTATATGTTTGAAAACTCCTACAGGTCATGAGCATGAAAGTTAAATTTAGTGATAATGTGAAATAATAAAGAAGTGCATGTATGATAAGGGCTAATGTGGTCTTTGAGATTCGGACAAGTACGTCCTCGGGGTGTCTTTGTATACCTAGCCTACCTAAAGCTTCCAACTTGGGATAGGTTGTCAGAAAGTTCGCTACACGGGTCTCATCGAAAGTCACGGGTTCCTTATTACAAAGAAAGGCAAAAGTGAAAGAAAGTAAAATCACAAAATGCTAAATGCATTGAAAGAAATAAATCTAAAAAGTGTCTCATGATTTGTTTAAGGAAGTTTTCGGATATATACTGAATATTTGTTATTTTAGTGCTTGTGTCGATTATGGAAGTATATCTGAATGTGGGTCACATAAGTTCGCAAATAATAATGTGTCGCATGAGTAAGTTACTAGGTTACATGGTGACTGTCCTTGGCCTAAGTAATACGAAAGTGTCACATCTAAAGGAAACTGGAAGTACCGAGTGTTTAAGGGGACAAACATACCGGTAATTGTAGCTGAGTCACTGTTCATAAATAATAATAAGGGGATCAATTCCTCAACCGTGGGCTTATGTAATTGCTAATCTGATCTAATCAGCAGAAACTTAGTTTCTCTTGTACATAAATAATGTAGTTTAGTTCTTTAAAGTATTTTTCTTTTTATTTTAATTTTATTTTGTACTAACTTTTTAGTTCTGTGTCAAAGTTTGCAGAGTCAAACTAGTTCTTATTGCACGAGAGATTTAATAAGAGTCTGATGATTCCGTTAGAAGATATATGGTCCTTTGTGGATTATATAAGTCTTGTTGCTTTGTATAAATGTGATGATAAGTTGGATTTTCTAATATAAACATAAGTTGTTTAAGTTTAGAAAATGTTTTTGTTAAATCTGTGCACGGAATGTGCATTTACAGAATTATTTTAAATAATTCTTGGATTTTGAAAAGTCAAAATATATTTTTGAGAATGTTTTTTAAATATATTTTTGAAATTTCAATTGTTTTTGTTGATAAGTATGCTTGACAAAGATTTGGCCTTGACTTAGATTTTTAGTTAATTTCTACGTTAAGTTTTTGATTGTCTTTTTATGCTTATCATATTTGCTTATTTTGATGCATTGATGAAGTTTGTTAAGTGTGCAGGTTACAGATATCAAATTTCGTTTATGCTTGAAGAAATTGTTTAAAGAATTTTGCTTACAAATTTAATGTTTTGCAAAAATTTTGAATAAACAATCCTTGTTAGATTAGAATATCTTTACATCTATGTGGCTCATGACATATATCTTTGCTACAAGGATAAAGGATTTTGAAATCATTTGATCGAATTAATGTCAAGATCATAATGTAAGAATATTTTCTACATTATTTTGGTGACATGTTAGCGTGGATGATGTTTGGTAAGAATACATTTTACAAGTGGGTACAGGTTTTGAATAAACGAGTATCTACAGGTTTGTGTTTTCTAGAAATTTTTAAATTTTTCTTTGTTTATTTTTCTGGAAAAATTGACAAAATTTGAAGTGTGCAGCTTGATGGTTAAGTTTGAACTCGTCCGTGCTGACGTAAGCATGTATCGCGCTGACGTCATCACGAAGCCCACGAAGAAGCCTTTTCGGCCCGGCCCACGAGTAAAAACATATATATGGGTTTTAATTTTTTAGTTAATTACGTTTTTACGAACTTAAATCCTAAAATTAACCACACGAGTTTCTTACTTCGCGCGAACTATTCATCCAATCCTTATTCGATATTTTCATCTAGATTTCGTGTTAATCATCCAGATTTGTTGGTATATTTTCAATCTAGGATAGATTAAAGATGTTTTTAACTTGAAAATCATCGATTACAAGTCGTTATAATGCCCAAATTTTGACTTCTTCTTCGCGTGAATAGTGTTTATGCATCACCTCTCAATCCCCTTCCTGATCCTTCTGGATCTAGAAGGGGAAGGGAAAAGAGGGAGGAACATTGGTCTGAATAAAG